>QUSF01000022.1:8381501-8424212 GCA_003676055.1 Chloebia gouldiae
GGGACAGGGACAGGGACACGGGACAGGGACACGGGACAGGGACACGGACAGGGACACGGGACACGGGACAGGGACACCGGGACAGGGTCAGGGACATGGGCAGGGACACCAGGAAAGGGCCAGGGACACGGACAGGGACACCGGGACAGGGACACGGGACAGGGACACGGGACAGGGACACGGGACAGGGACACGGGACACAGGACAGGCACACCGGACACTGCACAGGGACAGGGACACTGCACAGGGACAGGGACAGGGACACGGGACAGGGACACGGGACAGGGACAGGGACACAGGACAGGCACACCGGACACTGCACAGGGACAGGGACACTGCCCAGGGACACTCCACAGGGACACGGGACAGGGACACTGCACAGGGACACTCCACAGGGACACTGGTCACTGCACAGGGACACGGGACAGGGACACGGGACAGGCACACCGGACACTGCACAGGGACAGGGACACTGCCCAGGGACACTCCACAGGGACACGGGACAGGGACACTGCACAGGGACACTCCACAGGGACACTGGTCACTGCACAGGGACAGGGACAGGACACTGGTCACACCAGGGGTGGGGCACTGGTGACAGCACAGGAACAGGGAGCATGATCACAGCACAGGGTTTGGATAAGGATCTGTTTAAGTGCCCGGTAGTGCAGCCCCGGTGCTGCTGCCCCGCATCCCCCCTGCCCTCAGCAATCCATGTGCCAATGAAGGTATTCAGGATGTTATAACATGGAAATACACGAGTTTCTTCTGTTTATTTTTCCAGCCAGCAATAAGCCGCAGCAGCTACTGTCAGTGTTGAGAGGGGTCTGGGCACCTCCTGGGCATTGTAATTGCAGATATTTGATTGCCCAAGATAAGTGACTGTAAAGTTCTGTAAAGTCTCCCTGCTTTGGGAGATGATGCACTGCAGTGAGAAGGCCAAGAGGTAAAATATAGGCCTTGGGTTGTGGTAATTTTTTCAAGCTGTGTTTGCTGATTTTTCTTCTTTGTGTCTTTGCCTTTTGCATTGTAGCTTGTTAATGTAAAAGGGGTGTCCCAGTGACCTGCATCTCTGCTCTGGGTGCAACATGGCAGCAATGCAGACAGTAGATTTGCCAGTATTGTGAACAATAACAGGTTTATTTTCTTACCTCATACATAACAGAGTAAAGACAGTCTCATAACTTAGTGTTTTGTTAATAAATAATCAGCTGCACTGTGCCACCCACAGCCCTGCAGGGGTAGATCCTGTCAGGAGAAGAGCAGAGAGAAATGAAATCCCAGCCAGTCTGTTCCAGTGCAGAAAAGGTAAGAGCTTCTCTGAAACGTCCACATCCAAACCTTGGTTAGCGGTGGGCTGAGAGGTCCAGAGGAGTCTGTGTCCCAGCTGGGTGGGAGATTTGAGAGGAGCTGAAGAACTCACCAGCTGGAAACTTCGCAGCACAGGCCAGTGAATCAAATAGAGCATAAATTAAATGATAGTGCAAATTAGTCTTGAAGTGTTTTTTGTTTTAAAGCCGGTGCAACCATGTGGTGGTAAATTGGAGTTTACCAGGTGGGTTCACCTGCAAGGGATCTGCAGAACCTAAGCATAGTCCTGTGAGTTTCCTAGCAGTAGTTTTATGTGCAGAATCTTATGCCATTAGGAAATGGAAGCTTTACATCATCTGGTTGCATAAACTTTGTTTCTATAGTCTTTTGTATCTATAAATGTGAAATTGGCAGCATGGGCAGTAATGATCTGCATCCTTGAAGATCTTCACGAAGAGGGGAACGAAGCAGCATCCGAAGCAGCACCTAGAGCCAAAGGGGAGATGGACATGCACAGAATGATTACTGCTTCCCTTTTCTGCTGGCCACAGCTGTGATATTCCCCTGCCTTGTTCTGTCTGCCTTTTCACTGTGTGAATCCACTTCTTTTACAAGTCTATTAATGTATAAAGTATCTCCCAAAAAATTAATCTTTGCTTCTGACGTCTTATGCATGAGTCTGTTTCTGAGCCTGATTCTAAACTGCAGTTGGGACGTAGACAACACTGTACTAATTTCTGCTTGTCTTATGAGAAGTGAAGCATACTGGGTTAAATTTAGCAAGTTTGCATCCCCTGTAGCCATGATGACTGTATCTAGAAAGGACAGGATGGCTTCTCATCAAGTGGAGAAGGGCAAACTGTCTGTATAGGCACTAACCAGAACTTTGATTTTTTAATTACTCATTTTTAGCCTTCTGCTGTGCTGTATCTGCACATTGCCCATGAAAACTTACCCAACCATGCACAGGCTGGTGCACAGGAGGTAGTTCAGCTTGCCCAGTCTGTAGGTGACCTGGGTGGTGATGTGCTGGCGGCAGGAAGGACAGATTGTGGATGTTGGTTTGCTGGAGAAGATCCCTGCGACGATGATGGGAGGCTGGGGCACCAAATAAACTGAGTTCAGGAGGAGAGGAGAAGCAGCCAAATTAGAAGCATGGGAAATATTTTGCAAGTTATAAAGCCTTAACTGGGAGAATGTGGGTTCTTACCCTGGCATCCCTATTATTATTGTTGATTTCAGGTGAATTTCTAAGAGCCACTGTGCTGGTTGTTCTGTGTATCCCAATACATTGCACCTAAAACCAGCCAGTGTTTACTTGAACAAGGACATACACAGGGAATTGTTTGTGGGATAATCCCCAGGCAGGCAGTCCCCACACCCTCTGCTGGATGTACTCTGACGCTAAAGATTTGTCTTCTGATATTTAAAATTATATTAAAATGCTTGTTCTCCCTGAAGAAGAGATTTGAAGGAGGTTGGGGAACTTTTTGGTTCAACTTTTCAGTAGTTATGAGAAATTCATCAAAGCAGTTACTCTTCCACCTAAATGCCCTCAAACAGCTGCTGGTGCTGTCCTCAGATAGTCTCTAGCTCATGTTTTTGCAGTCTGCACTTGATTATCATATTCCCTGAGGGGCACACCCCTTGTAGGTACATGAAGGATATTTTTTTCAGAAATGTTTTCAGTTAAAAAATACCATTTTAAAGATCCTAAAACATGTTTAGGGTACAACTTCACAATGTAGCCTGAGGCAAATCTTGAGGAGTGGGAAGGTATCTGTTAGATAGACAGGGTTGAGCATGTCTGAGTTCAAGTGCCTTCTGGTTTTAGGGATATTTAAAAATGTATGTCTCCTTTCTTCCTGAATGAGGTGTTACTGACTGTTCTTCAAAGCCTTTCCTCAGCAAGTCCTTTGAGCTTCTTCACTTCATAAAGGTGACTAGAACAGGAACACTGTCCTTAAAATGATTTGTTCTGAAAACCCTGGCTTCTGGCCATTTTGGTTTGTTTTTGGATTTTTTTAATGGGTACTTCTGTAGATTGGCTAATGCTGGAAAATCAAGTCTGACTTCCTTGTATTAGTTTATCTTCTGAATTTCTCTGTAAATTTTCCAGCTTATGAGATTGTGGTCAGAAAGCTGCCACCCTCTCTGTTGATGTTAAAACCAAACCCATTTCTCTCTTGCTGGCTCGCAGCCCCAGATGTTGTCAGGAGCAAAACCCCTGGGCTCACCGGGCTCCTCGATGATGGTGGTGTCTCGGTAGGAGTAAGGTGGGGGAGAAGGATACTCATAGCCCCCTGTGCAAAGAAAAACAGGGCAAAAATGTGTAAGTTACAACAGCTTCTGTCTCCCAAGAGCCCCTTGGGGTGAGACAAGGGGGGACCTCACAGGGAGAGCCAAATCCAGCACAGGGAGAACAGCCACAGAACCAATTTGTGGGTTTTCAAAGCCAGAAGAGCTGCAGTGGCTGGCTGGCCTCACTTTTATAACCAAAGCTGAGAGACCAAATCATTTCTTAGGAAAGGCAGCAACTCCATCATTCCAGCATAACAATGTCATGATACTCAATTTAATGGCTCCACTGATAAAGGATCCACAGTACTTCTACCTTCAGTGGTAATTACCCTTAGTATTTAGTATTTAGAGCCTTTTTACTAGTTTAAACTTTATCAGCTTTCAACAAAGATATTTCATCATACTCTGTTTAGAAAAAAGAAAGTTAAAATGTCTTTTTCCTTTTACTTTGGGAGAAGGGAGGTTGGTGACTAAGACACCTCAAGCTTTTTCAGTTCTTTTGCTAATCTTTCAAATTAAGAATGCAATCAGCCTACCTGAGGTGAAATAAATGACTGCATTAAAGGAATACATTAATGAATACATTCAAAATAAAACCATATAAAAACTTCACAGCCAGCTGGCATGGATGTGGTAGCAAACACAGTAGGACAGAAGGACAGTCCCTAAGAGAAATCTTTGCTGGTCAAGCCTGGGCAGCATTGCTCACCCCCAGACAGAGCAGGTCTGAGCTGGGAGTCCAGCCTGTGCTCAAGCTTTTCACAAACCATGTGGGTGCAACCAGGGAATGAGCCCACAGGGAAGCAAATGGAATATAAAACCAGAATTTTCCAGAGTGATCTAAAATATAGTGGCAAAGGTGAAAAAAATGTCAACAATATTGTCTTGAATGGCTTGCCAAAAGTGGAAGAGATTTGCAGTGGCATTTAGCTTTCCTGGTGGTGGGGTGGTGTTTAGTGTTTGGTTTTGAAGAGTTTTCTGTTTGTTTTTTTTTTTGTTTGGTTTTTAGGGGGTGTTATTTGTAAGGGAAAAAATTGTAAAACCATTAAAAACGAAATAATTTCCTTCTGATTTAGAAAAGGAATGTGCTTAGTACAAGTGAGCTCCCACTCGCTGCTTCCCGCACAAGGACCAGCTGCTGTGCCTGTGCCTCGGCTGGGCGGCTCACAGGTCAGACTCCTTCTGCACAGCCCCTTGCTGAGAGCTCTGCTGAGCTTACAAAGAGGCCAGGGAGATCGTGGAACTCAAAAATATTTACAGAGAGAGCTGATCAGAGCCAAATGCTCTGAAAACGAGTCAGGTTTAGAGGCTCACGACTGCCACATCGAGCCCTGTTAGTTACTGCCTGATCTCCCATTCGGATTTTCCCTCCGGTCCTGTCCAGAAAATGGCAATTTCCTCAGCAGCAGGGAGGTAAGGAAGGTACAATCGCTGAGGATGGGGAGTGCTGCCAGGCGCTTGTGTAGGTGTGAGAGCAGTGCCTGGGCTCAGAGGGAAAAGCCCAGCCGGGAGAGCAGCAGCCCGAGGGACCCCCCCGCAGCCCTGGAGCTGAGCTGTCAGCGCTTACAGGGGCTGCTCATCCCTGCAGGAGCCTGGCGAGGGCAGCCTGGCCAGCAGGGATGGTAGGGAAAAGGCCAGTCCTCTGTAAAACTAGATGACAATTTAAGCAGCACAAAGCCCATCCACGTATAGAGTTTGCTGGCTGAACATTTGCTCGTTAGGAATGTGAAATTATTGTAGTGATGCAACTGCAATAAACCATGTGTTGTTTTGGTTTTTTTTTTAATATTAACTAAACCAATAAAATATTTAATGTCATTAGTTGGAACTGTGGATGCTGAGAAATTTAAATTTGCTGTGCTGAAAGGCACAGAAACATTTTAATGATGTTCCTATTAGGAGATCCTATCCCAACCCTGGGTTTTATATGCTGGCACAGATGCTTTCCAAACCCATCACATCCTGGCAAGGCTGGGGCCCAGATGTGCTCGGTGCTGTGCTGGAAACCAAGCCCAGCAAGCCAAGGAAGCCTCCGGGAGCCCTTTCCCAGCCCCGCTCACCGTCCTGGCCGAGCTGCGGGGCCGAGGGCTCCACTCGGTACCGCTCGTGGCGCGGCTCGTACATGACCATGGGCACCTCCGGGCGCTGCTTCTCTGCAGACATCTCTGCGCTCACCTGCCGAAAGAAGGGCAAAATCAAAATCAATCCTTCCCTGCCTGGCTCTCCCTGCCCTGGATTTGCCAGTGCTTCTCTAGCTCCTGCTTCTCACACTCGGCTGTTGCTTAGAGGGAAATTAGCAGTTCTCACAGTCTGGTTTTTCTGTAGGCTGGAGAGCAGTCAGTTCCTGTCGCACTTCATGATGAGGAAAGTGGAGGGCAGAAAATACCATCTTAACTTATTTCTTTGTGCTGGGACGCTAGAAGTTTTCCCCCAGAAAACACTATTCAAAGTGTGCAAACTCGAGACTGAAAGAGTTAACTGTGCAGAAAATTTAACCTATTTTTTTCTATGGATTGTCAAAGTAATAATTATAAAAAAAAAAAATGTAAGAGCACACTTGGAGTACCTGTGAAAAACCTTCGGGTGTGATTAAGTCAGCGCAATCAGCGGCAATTCGGATCCGTCTATATTTGGGTTATTGTGCAACCTTATCAACATTGTTATCGTGACCAGTTTTGTCCTGTGAAACTATTGTCTCATCGGTAGGTGACAGGCTTTTGTTGGGAAACATCCTCATTATGGGTGACTGCGCTGCCTGAGGCTCTGAGCAAGATGAGGCCACAAAATGTATTTTGCAGGTGTTAGCAGGAGCTGATATTCGCAATAAAGGCGGGTGGGAGGAAGAGGACAGGGATAGAGATGTGTGTTTGTATCCCTGTCAACCGAAAGGCGATAATTATTCCTAGCTGCCCCTTGCACCGGTATTGACTGGCTGATTTCCTACTAACATTTACAAAGTCCTTTGCAGAAGAAAGGCACAACCTTTTTCGCACGTGTCGGCGAGTGTTTTGGGGAAAAAGGGAAGTTTTGAGGGAAAAGGAGCACAGATGCACAAACTGGCCAGATGTGTGGGGTCAAAGAAAAGCAGCAGAGGAGTTGCTGGGCAAGGCAGGATGGTCTCCGCAGGTCTGTTTGCAAGGAGCGTTGGAGGGGGAGGACAAAAGAGGGAGGATCAGTAGTGCTGAGATAAAGCATCAGCCCCTCATGGAGAAAAAAAAAAAAAAAAGAGGAATTTGAAAATATAACGAGGGAAGATGTGCCGTAATTTTCACAAATCTGGATACGGCAGGTGATAGGAAAAATGGTAGCAGAATGAATCATTAAGGGAATAGGTAGGATGGCGTGGAGAAAAAAATCAGAAATACAGCAATGGCCATGTTAAGGCCAAAGATGCCTTAACAAGGAAATTGCAAATACTTGGATTGGAGAGTATGGCTGGACAAAGGTGCATCTCAGTATAATTGTTATAAAGGAGCTAAACCAGAGGATTGGGGATGGCAGAGGTGTTAATAGGGCATGGTTGAAGCTTCATGAGGATCCCACTGAGAAGAAAAAAGATGGGTCAAGAGAATAGGAGAGTAGGATGAAGCTGTGAGAACCCAGGGAGAAGAAACACTTCGTCAGTGGTGACTGAGGGCTCAGGAGCGCGGAGATAGATAATGTTACATTAGCCGGTGTTGGCCAAGAGCTGCTCCCCCGGGACAGGGATTAGTGGGGGAAATTACAGGGAGTCTCCAAATTTTTGTCTTATTCCTATCTTGGTACACTAAATACTGGGTGGTGTCCATTTGGGTGCCACTTCTGCAGGATTCATCTCGCTGTGAAACAGGAAAAAGAGGAAAGAGCTTTTGAATTCCACCCAGTGCCTGTAAGCCCAGGCAGGCGCCTGCAAGAGGCGCAGGGTAGGAGGGAATAACAATGGCCAGAACTGGTCGAGGTGAGCGCGGAGTGCCAGCGCGCACTGAGTAACCCTGGCTGTACCCTGCGAGGATGCGGAGAACATCCGCGGGTAAACGTGCGGGACCCCGGGCGCAAAAGGCCACCAGCAGCAGAGCGGGGGATGGTGTGGGATGCCAGGCTTGTGTTCCATCCGCTGGAGCTGCCGAGCACAGGAGCCGTGCGCTGAGGCTGGATTCTCCTTTCGGTGCCCTGGCAGCTGCGTGCGCTGGGAGGGAGGAGCTGCCCCGGGGCTCCTCAGCTCCTGCAGGAGCCTCCTCAGCCTGGCTGGGACGCAGCGCTGGGGCTTGGACATCCTCTGGGCCTGAATGCTGCGCCTCCAGAGGTCCAGGAGAGGCGTTTTTAGGGTTGTTTCTGCGACTCTGCGGACCCTTTAATTTGGCACAGAAGCGCTTTCTCTCCAGTTCTTGGTTCCAGCCCTGTGCAAGGTGCCTGAGAGCCCTTTAGAGCTGTGGCTCCCAAACCTGCAGGTGTTGTTGCCATAAATCAGAGCAAGCGATTTCCCTCTTTTTCAGATGTTAGAGAAGAAGATACGGAAGAGAGCAGTGTGAATAGCCCCGGAGGAAAAAGTCCTAAGGAGAAATATCAGGAAGCAGCTCCTGAAGAGCAGGGAAATGCCCTATAAACTGGCCTGCAGTAACACCCAGGAGGGTCACAATGAATCGCTCAGGAGCGATGCGAGCTGCCCTCTCTGCAGCCGCCCCGAGCGAGCAGAGCACGGGCGCAGCCACCCCTGGGGCTCTCCTGGGCTTCTCCGAAGCAGATGGACTCAAACCGCTGGATTTGCAGGCAGAACTGCCTAGTCCCAGGGGCGCCCAAACAGTCCCCTGTGTTCTCCCCAGTCTCGTCTACATATGCATATAAACCGGTTTGCACGGGAAAATAAAACTGACTTCAAGTTCTGTGGAAATCAGTATTTAAAAAAAAAAAAAGTATATCACACCCTGAGGCATATGCACAAAGAGCCAATTCAGTGAAAATAAGGTCCAAATGACAAAGCCCTTCTGTTCCAGGAGGGAGAGATCCCAGGGAAGGATGGGCAGGCAGTTTCCATCATCTTCCTCTGATTTGCTCCAGGATCTTGTGTTGGGTGTGAAGAGCAGCCTGGTGCAGGCAAGCAAAGCCGATGAGCTGTGAAATTCCAGGGCACAGCCCCGCTCTCCACTCCCAGCAGCAGCTCTGCAGTCCCTCCTGAATGTCCCTGTTAGCCCAATAACCCCACAGGTGGGATTAATTCCAAGTCTTCTCTGCTTGGAAAGGGATTTCATTTGAAAATCAAAAAGTTGCTGCAGTACTAATACTTCTTCCAGGCTCATACCTGGCTCTCAAGGATGGCATCTCAGCAAGCAGTGACTTTACAAGAAGTGCTTCATCTCCATTCCAGCTTCATCTGCTGTCAGTGTGGGATTTGCCATTCAGTGAGGGTGTGTTCAGAGACAGAAAAAAGGGATCATGGAATTTGGGAGGAAACTCTAAGATTCGGGTATTTGAAGATTATAGGGGGCTACATTCAAAAGTTTGCTATTTTGGAAGATTAGCATTAAAACATTATAGCAAATGATCTCTGCATTTCATGGACATGTGGAGGAATAGCAGTTTTCTCCAGTGGCCTGTTGGCTTCTAAGACATTGGCCCAAAGGCTTTCAGTTTGCTGCAATGTGTTCTGGTTCTCCTGTCTTCACTGGTTTAATGTTTTCCTGGGCATTTAGCCCTTCCAGCTGTGTTTATGAGGCAATTTAAATTTCTGATATTTTGAAGTGTGACCATAAAATGCCATTGCTGGCATGCAATTACATCTAGGGCTTGAACAATATCAAGAGCCTGTTTCTCTTGATTGAAGCAATTAATTCCTGTTTTTGGCTAGCAATGAAACACTGAACTCCTCAGTAGAGAGATCTTTTCCCTTTAGTTCTGAGTCGGTAATTTTGGGTAACATTCACAATGTGCTGAGGGTTTTCAGATGTTCAAGAAGGAATAGTTCCAGCTCTAATACAGACAAACATAATTGAGGAGCAGTACTCAGGTGTTTTCCTATTCTCATTCTTAAATAGAATCTAAAAGAGAGGACTGCTGGCAGCAAAGGAGAAGTTGGACTTTAGAAAGTATTCATTATATCTGGAGTAGACAACCTTTTCAAGGAGATAATGAATGCTCTGCCAATTCTCCATTCTTTACTCATGAAATTAATTTTTTAATATCACAGTTATTCTGGCTTTTAGAATCAGGTTACCAGCCTCTTCTAATGGAGAAGATGTAGCTGAGGGGGACTGACTGAATATGTACCATATTTCCTGTGGCAAACTCTTCACCTGGTTCCCTTTTCTTGTCTGTTGACTGCCTTGACTCACTCCCTGATATGTGCACTCACAAGGCTGCTGAAAGGAAGGCACTGCCTGGGTTTTCCAGTCCTGTCCCACATCAGGTGTTTGTGTTAGGTTAGTCCTTCATGAAGGGAGCCCTGGTCTATAATTCAGGACATTTACTGCTCCTGTTGCTCTCATCTTTAAGCAATTCCAAACACTGTAAACTTTCACAAACCTTCTAGTCTGGAATTATTAATAGTAGTTTCTGGCTGTGTGCTATTGTGCCAGCATCATGCTTTTACAGAAAACCTTCTCCCCTTGAGCCAGCCCAGAGAATGTTCCTGTCACTTTGCAGCCTTCCCTTTTCAGGACTAAGCAAGGTTTGAGTCCTTTTCATTTCTGAACAGTGAATTCATCCTTCTTGTCCATGAATGGCTGGTGACCTCTGTCCTCAGCCTATGGAATGGTATGAATGTCATCTTGTATTTAATGGAAAAGTTGTCTGCAGGATAATCCAGCAGCACTTATTTCCTTTTCCCAGCCACCTCACGCTGGTGGTTTGTATTTAAGTTGTCATTAACCAGCAGCAGGTCTTTCTCCTCCAGTGTCATTCTGTACTAATGAACTCCCAGCTTGCAGCTGAAATTTTTGGTAGTTTTTAAGTGAGCTGCTTTGTTGCATTATAATGCACACAAATACTGCCACAGTAGGTCTCTAACTTTTCTTATTCTGTGTAATAGATTTTCTGCTTCCATAATTTGTTTCTTAAGTCATACATTTTATTAGCCACTCCTATATTTCTGCCAAGGTTATTCATTATAATGCTGAATAAGACCAATCACTGCTTTCTGTGCTAACCTTTGATGCAAACCAGGTTTATCTATTAAACCTTGTTCCCTAATTTACTGTTTGAAGTACAATCCCTTGTGCCCTTGAGATGACCAAATTCTTCCCATTTGAAGGGCACTTGCTATGAAGGGTGAGCACAGCTGAGCCCTGGGATTGCATTAGAACTGGTCCCTCCCTAATTACCATTCCAAAAATAGAGTAATAACCACCAAAGGGATGCATTGTCCAGTGGTTTGTGCATTAACCTGGGCTGGGGAAAAAATAAATGGGCTCAGTTCCTGTTCTGCCACAGTGACGTTTAACAGTTAATTAGTCTTGGTTTTCCTTAGCTCTGTTGTGGACAGAAATACTGTTTTGGGAAGATATTACATCAATTCTGCTGTGATGTGGTCACATTTGGTTATGCCTTCAAACTGGAGCAAAGAGAAGATGGGAAATGCTGAGTCTAGATTCAGCCTTTGTCCTCTGTGAACACAATTTTGTCTTTCACATTCTCTTTTAGCTTTCAAAATTGAGGGCAGCCTTACACAGTTTTTTCCAGCACTTAATCATTACTTAAAAAATTGAAGTTTGCCAACTTTTCATTTAATTCCTTTATAGATGAACATTCCCTCACCAACAGCATTGACTCATGGGTAGCCAGGATTTCATTTTCACCCTTTTAGAAATAATGTCAGTAACTTGTCCTTCAAATGAAAGCTGATAGAGCAGCTCAAGGAATGTGTCCTACAGTGTCTGGAGCTGGTTTAGCAACTCTTAAAAAGTTATTATTAATAAATCCACCTAAAGCAAGCAGGTATGTGCCCTGCTTTTAGGCGTGAGCTAAGACCTTCCCTATGGTGCATTAGTTTTAATTTCTATCCTTATTACTGCTCTCATTTCCACCTTCTCAGAAAGCTCCTTTTCCTCTCTTCCATCTCTGATCTGCTCTAGAAGAAAGAGAAAATAGCCTGAGAAAAAAATCTTTGTCTTCAGATTTTAGGAACACGAGAGAGAGGCTTGCAAATTCTCGGAGGTTACCGCTGGCCAGAGAAGCCACTCCCGAGCTCGGTCTGCTCCAGCCCTGCCAGCTCCTTTCTCCGCCTCCCGGGGAGCAAACACAGCGATGAGCCCAGGCCGTTTCACAGCTCTTACCTTTCTGTAGCTCTGGCAAAGCCGGGGAGGAGAAAATCTTCGGCAGGGGTCCCTTCCTGCGTCCTGAGCCCCGGCTGTGCGCGGGGACAGCCGCAGCAGGGCAGGGACATGGCCCGGCTGCTGCCCGCCGGTCCCGCGGAGGCTGCCCGGCACAGGCTGGAATTACCGGCTCTGTCACCGCCCCAGCCCCTGCTCACGCCTGCCCTGCCACACCAGGAATGCTGCGGGACTGGCTCGCACCACAGCTTGTTTTTGTTGGTTCGTTTTATTCCCAATATCCCGGAATTTTTTTCTCTGCGCTATGCTGAAAGCTAGTGGAGGTGATGAGAAACAGCACAGGAATAACTTGAGGGCAGTGGAGAGAAAAGTGTGTATCCTCACCTATTGTGCTTCTCTATGAGAAAAGAAGGATAAAAACCACAGGTACAAGTGTATCTGAGGCTCTGATATTTTATTACTGAGATCAGTGACCACTTTAAATTTATGACCAATTAAGTGTGCTTAGATCAGCAAGGATCTCAGTGCAGGCTGGTAACTTGATATTTTAGCTGGGATCTTCTTGGTAACCAGGTCTGTGGCTGAACTGGACTTTCATTATATAGATGCTTTGTGGTGGGTTGCCAGATGCCACCCAGATTCTCTTGTTCTCCTTTTCAACAGTGAAAATAAGATGGAAATGTTATTCAAGTGAGATGAAGTCACATACCAATCACCATCCCAGGCAAACCAGACTAGACTTGGGGAAAACAAACTGAATTTATCACCAATTAAAATATATTGGAGAGAAATGGAGACAAAACCACCTCCCTCAGATGCCACACATTTGGCACCTCCAAGTGTAACAATGGCTGTGTGACACTCTCAGTAAGAATTGTTTTTATTCATCTGAACCTTCTGCAGAACTGTTTTTCACAAAGATCCTCCTCAGGAAGAGCCCGTCCCCAGTGCTTCCTGCAAGGATGGAGCAGGATGCCCTGGGTTTGCCTGGCAGACTCACATCACCAGCTCAGAGCATGCTGCTGGCTCAGCTCCTGGGCAAAATCTTGTCCAAGAAAGCTCTGCACCAGTGCAGGAAGCCCCTGAGCTTGGAAAGTCAGGATTGCACAATCATTAGCAAACCAGAATTTTTTATTTCCCAGTACAGCTGGGAAACTGCCATGGGAAAAGGAAGAAGGGAGGGAACTGTTGTGCACTCCAAGTTTTCATACCCCTTTTGTCACCACAACTTGGAAAGTCTGGAAACAGATTTTTTGTTATTGTTAATGGATGTTTGGTGGGTTGGTGACGCTGTTGGTGGTGACAGCACATCCCCTGCCTCTCCTCCAGACATGAAGGACAGGTACAGAGCACTTACTCAGATTTGCTTCACTGCCAAAATGGAGGCTCAGCACTCAGTGCAGGTCACACATCGTCAGAGCAGCTGCAGACTCACCTCTCAAGAGTCACATCTCCAGGCTAAACTAAGAATAGGAAAGGATGGCTGACAATAACTGTGGCTGATCCCATTTCTGCCTTTCAAATCTTTGCTCCTTCACAGACTTCTCATGTGATATTGGAAAAGTTATTCACTCCTCTGTGTTGTCTTCATGTAAAGAAAAATAATAGACTGATTGTAATAAATGAATTTTAATAGAAATGTTAAGATGCTGTTTTATTGAATCTCAAATGCTTTGTGGAAAGGTTTTCTTTTGACAATATTTTCTTAGGAAAGACACCGTGTGTTCATAGTGCAATATACTATTTCTTAAAGAGGTGCTCTAAGGTCTAGAGAAAACACTGGAAAAAAAAAAGGGAGAAGTATCAAAATACTAATATCTGTAGAAAAAAATGGATTTAAGAATACTCCTTTTTTATATTTATATATCAGAAAATCAGTGTGGGGGAAAGGGGCCATTTCTTAGGGGATGGGTTTCTTTTCCTGTCCCTGAACAGCAGAGGAAAAGAAGTGATGAAACCATGAGTGCATCCAGAAGTATTCATGCACGAGAAATTCTGGCTGTGATGAAGGATGTAGGATGGTTCAAGTGTTTAAATATTTACAGCAGCTTTAATTCACTCAGCGTGCTGCCAAGCTGGGAAAATCCCTGCTGTGGCTGGAGCTCCCAGGGCTCCGTGCAGGTGGCAGTGCCAGCTCTGTGCCCCTGCTCCGGGTGGCACCGGGTGCTCTGTCACCTTCAGCCTTTGTTGCAGCTGAGCTGGAGGGGTGCAAAGATCCTCTTGTCCCCTGCCAAATGGCTTTTGTCCCTCTGTGCTGCCCTGCCAGTGGTTGCCCAGCCTGTGGGGGAAGTCGGTGGTGTTAAACTTTGCTTTACATGTGTATCACTGGCTTTGTTTCCCAACCTTAATTACAGCGCTTGCTCTAGGAGAAACAGTGTGATGCTTGGGAGGGGAGAGATTGTATCAGCCCCCTGAATATCATGTATGCTATCAGGGACAAACAAGGGTGCAATAATCATTATAAATTAGTCCATCAAGTGATGACTGCTTTTCCTATCTTTGTAAAAAATAGCCACTTGCTGCATCTAGGAGCTGTTCACCATTATTGGTGTCTTCTTTCCCATTTTTGCTTACAGTTTCTCATAGGATGGGAAAACTGGATTCAAGATTTTTATGGGGTTCTTTTTCCTGCATGAAGTTGTAGGCCTGTTTCTGACTGTGGGTGTTGTAACTGTGGGGTTAAGATCAGAAGGATCTTTATGTGAGATAAAGCTGTCAATTCTCACCTGGGGATTTCTGCAGAGCACTGCTGGATATCAAGCCCTACGTGACCCAGATAGGGGAAGCTGCCCCTGGTAAGCTCTGGGAGGTTTGGAACCTGGCCCAGGACAGGACAGGTCCCCCATCAGAGCAGTGAGGACAGGCCTTGCTCACCCACCTGTGCAGGTGGAATGGGGCACAAAGATTTCTGTGGCTCTCCATTGACTTTAGGGGGCCTCAGACAAGTGGCTCATGCTGTGCTCCTGACTTGTAGGTGGGTGAAACTGAGACTCAATTCTCTCTGTGATCCCATTTAAATAGTTCATATGTTCTTTGAAGCAAGATCATCAGATCATCTCTTTCTTGTTCAGGACTAGCCCAGCTGACTGCAACCTCTGTTAAAGCATGACAAAAATAAAATTGAATTCAGATCTTATTAGAGATAACTCCTATTTTGATATAGCCTCTCTCCTACTGGAAAACTAACAATGGGTACAGGTCCTTTCCTAATAAAGCTTGGAGAAAGATCTGAACAGTTTTTCCAGTTATAGGAAGCAGAACCCTTGTGCAGTTCTCCCCCTGTTTACACCAGCAGGTATTTGTGTGCAGCCAGTGGGATCTGGAGCTGTGTTTTGTAATTCAAGAAATTCAGTGTCTGTGAATATCCCTGCTGTTGTCTGCCATAAATACAGTGCAGGGAGAAGGAATTCCTTTCCCAGATAAAATGCCAGTTCACTACAGGTGAACCCAGCTCCCCTTGGCTGGAACCCACCTGTCCTGTTTGGTATCTGAATGCAGCATTTTCTTGGAACACTGATTACACAAGAAAGGTAAGAGTGACTCAAATATGAAACACCATTCTTCTCAGATAAGATCTAGAGATGAGTCACTTTAATGTGCAAAGTAAATATTTGGGTGACACGTGGCACACAGCTTGAAGCAGAAACCACTTCTGTGCAATGCTTTCCACATGAAAATTATCTCCACTATGACAAATTGGACACTGTTTTTTTTTTTCCTAGTAATTTCCTTATTGAAATAAGATATAGAAAGAGCACCAACAGCACATCATGCAGGAATCTGAAAAACCACTGTACCCTCTGCAACTCATCTGATCTGAGACCTCAGCCATTAGCCAGTTTTATTAACAGCACAACAGCCCTGGGTTTTCCCTTTCTTTTTTGTTCCTTTAAAATAACAGTTTTAAAAGCTCTGAGCTTGGTGTCAGAAAGATGGTTATAACATCCATGTAGTCTTACTCATTGATGATGTGAGGCAGAAAACACTTAACAGTTTAATTCAAAATTAATCATTGAATCAAAGGAAAATGAGTGAATGTCCCTCTTGGTTTGCAGGGAATACCTTTATGAAAAGTATTTTATTGTTTTCTTATTTTTATTTTGGATTTTGGAAAAAATCCACAATCCTAAGTTGGTATTTGAAAATTTTTGAAACAATACATGTGAAAAGTCAGTGAGAACATTTCAAAATTTATTAATTTTTAAAAATTTTTGCTGGTCTTGACCACCGTGGCTGTTAATGGTTTTCAAGAGGAGACTGTTCTCTTAGGTGAGAAGTCCTTGCACTCACAACAAATTCTCATTTTCTGCAAATACATCCCTGCCACCGACAGAAACTCTTGTGTTTTCAGCCCGGAGTTTGGTTTGGACAGGCAGAGCTGCAGGGAAGCTGTGGGAGCTGCGAGGTCACTGCTGAGCCTTTGGTGCCCTGGAGTGCTGCAGCACAGTGTGAGACCCACACAGCCAGCCTGCTACAGCAGTGGAATTGCATCTCCTGGTTATTATCACACCTGAGCAACTGCTAGAGCCAGAACCGTGAAGGATCAGACTCACAGGCTGGGAAAAAAAAAAAGGAATTGTGAAATTTCATGCAGGGAGAACAAAGCCTGCTCTGCTGACAGTGGTGATTATACAGTCGGGCTGTGCCTGGCATGCCCAAGAGGTGTCACATTTTCTGCTCGAATTAAAGGGATTTCAGAGTTTTCTAACAATGGGAATCAACAGGATTGTCACCTACACGATGCACACGACAAAAACAGGTTATAGATCATCATGGTGATCTGGGAAGGAAGAGGAGTGGACCCTTAACCCTCAGGGTCATTTGGGAAGTTCCTTACCCAGATCCAGATAAATTAACTTCAGTGGTGAGGACTGAGACGCTGGAAAGAGCTGATCAGCAGAGCTGGCTGCCAAGTCTGGGATGTTTCTGATGTAAGGAACAGTATGTGGTCAGAAGCCTGAATTATTGTCTATTTGCACACTTTGGTGCACCCAGGAATAAGCATCTCAGGATTCCAGCTGTCCCTAGAACTCTATTTTATTTTAATTATACAAATGGACAATGTAGAAAGGAGATTGTGCTCAGTTTAAACAGGCCAAGAATAGGACAGAGCTGACTTTGCACAGGCTTTGCAGAGACTTGTTGCTAGTACAATCCAAATATTTTAAACGTTTCTTCCCTCAGGGAATCTGCTATACACAGAGGTGTGAGTGCATTCCTGCCTTCCACCACAAGGTCGAAGGATGCAAAAGGCACAAAACCACAGAGTCCCAGTGCCTGATCCCTCTCATCAGAGGGGCTGGAAGTTCCTGCAGCCAGGAGGAGCCTGAGCTAAGGGATCTGTGTCAGGTTCAGCCTGGGGGAGGCTCCTGAAGACTCTGGAGTCCTCTAATTAACCGGGGCATTAATTAACCTTAGTCCCTGCATGGGGCCCTGCTCTGGCAAATGCACCCTTTTGTTTATTTTGAGCATCCATAGTTTAGGAGTTAGATGGACATTTTTGGTTTGGTTTGGTTTTGGTTTTTGTCTGTGATTCCTAAGTTTAATTTTAGGTAGTCCTGTGAAAAGCAGGGAGCTGGATTTGATGATCCTTATCGGTCACTTCCAACCTGCCATATTCTGTGTCAGCTGCTGGAAGCAAACAAAATTATCTGAAAATTTTGCTTTTTTCTTTTTCTTTCCAAGAGAATTAAATTTAAATCTTGAACACTTGGACCTTCCTTCAATTTCCTCACTTGAAAAAAGCAGCAGGTTAGAGCATCATTCCTATAAGAAAAAGGATGGAAAGAGCTCAGCACAGCTGCTGTTAGTTGTGGCAGGCTAATGGCTGAATTACTGCCATAATCAAAGATACAAATCCCAACCAGTAAATACCCAGAAATGCAAAGTATTCTTGGAATTTCTATCCTGAGATTGTCTTGGAAGGTTGCTTCACCTGCCTGGCAGGTAGAGAATGACATTTTATAAGAGAACATATATTCCTCTTTTATAGTTCATAGCCATGTATTTTCTTTCTTCTTTCCCTTGACTTAACTTTTAGAGCCCTTAGCAAAAAATCTGCCAGAAAAGAGGTTCCACTGAGGGAGAGCAGCATTCCCTGGACTCTGACTTGCACAAGGGACCAAGCAGCTTTTCTGATTGCCTGGTGTCTTTATGGAGATGGTGCTGGTCAAAGAGCAATTTACACAAGTTACATGCAAATTTAACTATATGCAACTTCACTTGTTGAGGTTGTGACTGTGATATTAAGACAGCAATGTAATAAAATCAAAAACTAAAGTGCACATTAGTGTTCCATTAGCAAGTAGAACCAATACTGGATGAAGATGGAAAACTCTGGCTGGAACTGTGCGGGCAGCCCAGCAGTGGGTGTGTAGGATGGATCCCAAGGCAGGAGCAGCCCTGGCCTTTGTCCTGGGTGCAGCTCACCCTGCCGGGGCTGGCTGAGAGGCTGCTGCCCTCTGCAGCCTGCAGAGCTCCGGAGCTCCGGGACTGGGGCACTGACAGAGCCGAGACACCTCTGTCCCTTCTGCTTCTTGCTTTTAGAAGCCTCGGGTTAAAACGTATTCATATCTGATATCCCAAAAATCTGCTTGCAATAGGACAGTTAACAAAATTAGGGAATTACAAAACCAAACGGAACTAATGAAAAATCCAGAGCCATTACTTAGATCTTTTATAACCTATTCCACCAAAAATAAACCAAGACATAGTATTGCCTATTAATGGTCACTCACAGGGTCTGTAGTCCAGTATCTCATGAAGATCACAGTTTAAAAGCAATGAATCCTTTCCATCACTGAGTTCAAAGTAGGCCACTCAAAGATCTGTGTGGCAACAGGATAATGGGATTTTCTTCTGTAGCTGAAGTTGGGGCCAGAACCTGCAGTCCTCCATAATCGCATTCCTCATAATTTAGGTACCTTTAAAGTTATTTTTGGACTTGCTCAGGAGCCCTCTCATATCTGAATGACCCTGTTGTTGAGCCTTGAGAGCAGCTGAGGTATCAAGACCTTACTAATTAAATGATCCCTTCTACTTTATATGCAGTGCTTTTCTTGATGGAATCAAAAGACACAGCAGGAAGTTAGTCTTGTGGCTGGAACAATTATCTGAAACTTGTCCAGCAGTGTCCAAATATTTATCAGTCTGTGTCTGAAACTGTGTCAAGAGGGACTTGTAAAGAGTTAAAGGTGTGCAAAAGTAGTCCAGGAGATCAGGGAGGGAATTATCCTGAAATCAGCTGTAAGCAGGATGGTTGTTAAGGTACTTACTGTACTGTAGAACTTCCCTAATGCTCTCCTGTCAGGCTGTGAAACCACGTCTTTATCTTGGGGTACATCCCTTCTAATTTACAGCTCACTTCTGCTCAGTTTAAAGCCATTTTCTGCTATTTCAGGTTTCAGTCTCAAAAAAACTGCTGAAATTCCACCCTTTTTCATGCAGTCTTTGGCTTGCCTTTCTGCAAGCCCTGTGAAAAAGCAACCAGGTACCCTGCAGATGTTGGTAGTTGTGATCACCGTGGGCAAGTGAAAACCACACTGATCCAGCTTTATTCTTTCTGGCCTGAAGAGAGAAGCTGTGCCCCTGTTTACCAGGGTACCAGGTGCCTGGGCTGCTGTGTCCTTCACGTGGACGGCAGCTGTTCCAGCCTGCTGAGTGAGCCATGAGACATCCCTGTATTTGGTGACAGCAAAATAATTAAACCCCCCCACCCAAGGACCAGAATTTAGGCACACTGCAGAGCTGACCAGCCTGGGTAATCCAATAAGTGCAGGAACTGGGAATTGTCCTGGCTATGTGTGTGAGCCTGTACAGGAAGAAAAAAAGAAGACAAAAGAATATGTGAAAGAAAGAGTTATTGTGCTCAAAACTCCTTGGGTTGTTCCTGTGGAAGGTCTTTAAAATCCTGACCCAGGAAGATGGAGATAACTCCAGCAGAGCACATCCAAAGCTAATTTGTGTGAGTGTTGTCAGGAGGTGCTGGGGGAGAGAGATGATGACTTTGTGCCAGCACAGGGTATCTTGAGCAGCAGCCGAGTGCTTCAGTTGTGAGTTTAGCTTAGTTTTGAAGTGTCTCAAGCTCTGTAATGCCTTTTTTAATTTTCAAGTGGTTTTGAGTACATTAGACTGAAAGAGAAGATACAGAGAACTCCTTCAGCACAGAACTCTGACCTGAGTCAGCTGTGTTTTACTGGACACTGGTTTCAGGAGGATTTCAGGGCTGCACATGAGGTACTCTGTTTGCTTCTCAGATATTTTACCTGGCAAGATGCCCAGTGATTATGCACTGAAAGATCAAGAGACACACTGGTGCTTCTGACCAAATGATTTCACTTTCAGAGCATGAGGAACTCATGCAAGTGACAGGTCGGAGAGCAGATTAATTTGAGCACAGTGTGCTTCTCACAAGCAGCCCTGCTTGGAGGGAAAGTGTTTCTTCTCAAAAAATAATAATTAAACAAGAGTGAGTTAGATTATGTATCTCTGGATAAGCTTTGCACTGCTCTGTCTCTCATTAACTCTTGCAAAATTACTGGCCAGAGAAATATATTATAAATCATCTGTTTCATGGTGCCTCTATCAATTAGGAGCAATGACATTATGCAAGAAATTAAAAGATGATAAAATCTTTAATGGCTGAACCTTGTCTTTGACCTTGACCTCTGTTCTCCTGGCATCCATTTCATTTTATTTCTCATAAAATGGTCAAATCACTGCTTAATTGATCCACCAGTGGTGCTGTGAAATACAGAAATTATTCTGCACAGCAAATGGAAGTATTTCTCTTGCTGTGCTGTTGCTTGAGTGCTGCTCTCAGTGGCTCGTGGTAAAAGGCTCAGAGTTTCCTGGAGCAGTCAGGCAGACTAGTACATGAAGAATCTCAGAAATACTATTTTTCCCTTTTTTGTATGTCAGCTGTGACACTTCCCCACCTGCCTTTGCAACCAGTCTCTGGCTTGTTGTGAAAGCATTAATCAGCAGAGCTGACAAAACCCAAATGACAGAGAAAGACCCAGAGCTGCCTCACCAATGCTTTTGCAGGGGCTGATCAGTCACGTTCTGCCCATCCTGTCAGGTCCCTGCTCTGAGCCCTGCTGGCATCCCGAGCAGCAGGGCCAGGGAGCTCAGCCTGGGGCTCTCAGTCTCACAGGCTGGGGCTGTGCCAGGATCTGCTGGCAGGAGGAGCATCCCTGGCCTGTGCCTGCCTGGGATGTGCTTTGTGCAGAGGAATTATTGGCACTAAAGCAGCACTCAAACACACAAACAGTGTGAAAAGTTCTGTCCCTCCCAGCTGGCCTGGAAGGATTGGTTATCAGGACCCTGTCCAGCTGGCATCCTCTGGGAATAAAGTCACTTCCAGGACAGAGACAGGAAATGTTGATTTAGGCCTCTTACATTTACTCCTGACAAAGTCACTGCTCAGTCACTCCCATAAAACCAAAGCTGATGCACAAGGGCAATGCCAAGATGTGTTTCCACATTCCTGGGAACCCTGTACCCTGTTGCCCTCTCATAGCCAGCTTGGTGTTCCAGCCAGTAGTAGCACAGCCTTTCCAGCTTAAATTTATAACCAGATTTCAAAACATTTTGCAACATTTTTTGAGTAAAATCATTATCCTGTGACTTAGAGTCTGCAGCATCTAATGCTGCACACCCCTTAAAGTGGAGAAGGGTTTTAAGATGTGGAGCTGCAGCATCCTAATCACTGAGGGATGGTTTGTGTCTAGAGCAGACTATACCCAAAGCAAAGCTAAAAGCAACAGGCAGTTTCTAATGATGATTTATGACAGATAATATCTTTAGCCCTAATTGTGTTTACTGTAAGTGAAGCCCTTGAGGCAAAACCAATATAAGCAGTTTCTCAGTCCAGACAGGCACATTGTTTAAAATAAAATCCACCACCTGCTAGTGAGCTTTAAATTTTTAGAAGGTGGAGCAATGCTTGCAGAGTAAATATTTGCCTGTTAGGGTCATGCTGACTACTAAATACTGACAATTGTGTCAGCATTTGCAGAAATGGAGACATCCTGGCTCGGCTGCTTCCTGGTTCTTGTGACTGGGAAATAGCTGAGTTTTGGCCCTGGGACAATGGATTTGGAATAACTGACAATAATGTACTTTCCTGTGTGCCATAAGAAATAGTCCATCTTATCTCAAATAGTTCCTATTCCAACACCCCAAATTAAGACTTAGTCCATATTATCTCTGCAGACCACAGGCTGTAAAACACTGGCATGGACTGGACACACACGGCAAGATGAGAAGCCCAAAATTAAAACCAAGATTGCTCCAGTGCAAGGGCATTTTTTGGGCCCTATTCAGAGAGTAGCCATGGAGTTAATTAGGGAAAAGGAGAGAGGAAACACCAAAGCTGTGAAGCTGCTTTGTCCAAGGGCCATTGTTCTGTGCTTTTTTCTCTGACACTTTTCCTCTCTGTGCCAAACAACTGGCTGCCCCCAGATTTCATGCTTGAGAGACAGCACAGTGTTTGAAGAGCTGAGAAGTGTGAGCAGCTTGAGAAGATGGAAGAAGTGCAGCAGGCTGTGGCCTGGGCTGGGAGGGGAGGGAGCCCTGAGTGCTCAGCAGGCTGCTGCTCACATCCTCCTCCTGAGCTCTCCTCGTGATGCTCGAGGAGCTGGGATGCAGACTGCTCACCTTCACCAAACTCAGGAAAATCAGAGAGTGAATGCTGCAACCCCTGAGCAGGGAGTGCTCCTGCTGACTCCTAGTTTGAAAAAACAGGTGTTGTTGGGGGATTTGAACCTCAGCAGGATTAAATCCCTTTATTTTCAAGTCTGTTTTATCAGGACATTTGATAATGAAAGTGCCTGAGTACATCATGAGAAACTCAAAAATACAAATAAGATCTGGTTTGGTGTTGTTTGGTTGGTTTTCTCTTTGTTTTGTTTTATTTGTTTTTATTTTTTGAAGTTTTGTTTGTTTGTGTCTTTTTTTTTTTCCACATGCATAGATTGTGAATGTCTCAGACAAAAGGGAGATCTGGGACTGACCAATTTTTCAAAAGAAAAGCAAGTCATCCCTGAACAATTTGGTACCTGGTGGCAGCACAGTGGTGAGGCTGCAGGGCTGCTTCTCTGATTGCCTGGCTGAAGTGAAAAACCGAAAGCAATTTCACTCTGAATCAGCTCAAAACAAAACATGGACTGAATTGGAAAATACAGGTTGCACTAAATGGAACATTTTATTTGTCATGAAGCATCTCTGCCATCATGAAGCATTTAAGACATTTACAAACTAATAATAATAATAATAACAGCAATAAACAACAACATCAACAACAGTGATAAAATAATAAAACCAATAAAAACAACAACAACAACAACAACTGTCTAAACCTATTGCTGAGGTGGTAATTCTAGAGGCTGTAGAGTGATATTATTGGTGGAGCTGTAGCATATTTAACATCAGAATGGGGAATCACCTCATTGCTCACAGAATTAATTTAGTGAGCACTTCTCTCAAAGTCAGCCCAGAGATTTTATACCTCTCATGTCCACTGAAACATTTATGTGTCTAGGTTAAGTATTGCACCATGTGCAAAAATTTATATGATTAATAAAATCAACCTTTATACAGCAAATTCTAGTGCATTGGTCTGGAATTTGAGACTTCAGGTGGAGGATTAATGGAAAGGCACAAGGTTTCAGGAGAAAATTGTAAAAAGAAACAAAAAGCAGTGCTGCTCTGTCACCTGGATACAACTTATACCTGGAGAAACCCTAAAAAACAGGAGCTCTCTGCTTTCTTTAGGGTTTATGATCTGGGATGTTGATTCCTATTTATTCCTATTTACTGCTCTTTACTTCAGCAGAAATTGAAGATGATCATGGGATCATGGGAAAGAGAGTAGGTATAAGAAAGTCCCTGATCAAACCACTCTTATTTTGGCTTTCTCCTTGTCAACTGCCATGGTGTTGGTATAAAATAATTTTCAATATTGCCTAAAAAGCCAATGAAGAAGTGATATTTCTGCCCCACTGTAGATCTTAAGCAGAAAGGACAACCACCTTAAGCTGTCATCTTTGTGCAAACACCTCTCGTTTCCAATTTTCCCCTGCTTCATACCCTAGTGTGATGCAAACATGAAATCCTTCTATCCTTGCATTTACCATACAAAGAGGTATTCATTTTTACAGTGTTTCATTAATGTCTCAAAATTTTCTGAGAACAAGAAATTGTTGGACTGTATTAAATTCTTTGGTTGTTTTTGTTGGCTTTTTTTCAATAATATAGAGCCAGTGATTGACCCTGCTGAAATAACTAATGAAATAAAACTGGAACTGTCAGTTTAAAGAGTCAAAAAAAAAAATACTGTGACGTCTGCCCCTGCATGTCCAGTTCCCACTGCCAAAGGATCCCAGCCTGTCACTGCAGAGAGAATATTCATGGGCATTTTCTCCATGCTATGAGAACAGCCCTCAGCTGAAAGGAAGGAAAGGATACAACTAAAAGCAGAGGTTGTGAGCCCTCCTGGATTCATCCTTCTTTTTGCTCCTGCCCTTTCCCCACCCTGAGGGCAGGAGGGAGAACCCCACGAGACAGTGAAGGCTCAGTCTCCCTCCACAAGAGAAACCTGAACTGTGCAAGAAGGAATTTTCTTAAACACTTCTCTCCCAAAACAGGCAGAGGCAGGAAGCAGTGCAGGGGATGGCAAAAGACTGGGAGCAAGGTAGCTGAGTATTTGCTGTTTGCTTTATCTGAAACCAAAGGGCTGGAAGCATTTCCCCCTGGTGATGGGAGCAGGGTCAGGAATGTGTGTGTGCAGCATCTGCAGCCCCACTGAGGATAACCCCCAGCCTCTGCTGCAGAACGTTCTGGAGGCTCCCTGCTCTGCACAAGCAAGGTCACAGTGGCGCTGGGCGAGCACTGACCTGCAGGGCACTGAGGGGTTTCCTGCAGGAGCACCCTTGTTCCAGATCCTTCCCCAGAATGGCTGCAGGGAGCCTCAGTCCTCCTCCATCTAATGGACCTGGTGCTGCCTGGAGATTTTAAATCTTATTTACTTCTTGACTTAATACATTTACTCCCTTACTCCATCAAATTTGTACAGAGGATTTGACCTGTCCTTGACTCCCTCCACACACACACATTTTTGAGCAGTTTTTCCTGATATTTGAGCTTCTGATCAAGATTCAAAATTAGATTAACAATTTCTATTCAGTTTTTTAATTGTCAGGTTCTTTGTCAGCCTTTGGTCTTGCCTTGCACACAGACTTGCAGGAATTAAATTCTTTGCATCAAGGGTTTTTTATGTTTGCCTGTACCACATGTGAATGTTTCTGTCAGTATAAAATACAGAGTGAGTAACATCTCTATCACTCTGTGCAGTTTCTGTGCATTCAACTAAATGTTGATTTACAGGATGAATTGGTTTGTTGTATTGGGACCCCCTTTATGTGTTTGCAGCAGCAGTTTAAATGGAGAAGTGTGCAGCTCTGCAAGAGAATGAGTGAAAATATTCCCATACATTTTCCACCCCAATACACTAATAAATATTTTCTTACCACTCATCTGATCTAGAAAAGTACTCTGAGAATGTTACAATCATATTTAAACATGTTTGCCTTTATCAGCTCATCCTATTGATCAGTTTGTAAGATGCCATCAGTTGTGGCTGCCCTGGACTTCACCCAAAGGGCTGTACAATTGTCATTATTGTACAACCCTTTGAAATATACACAGCTACATTTTTTCCTAATCTCTATTCAAGTTGTGCAGTAGAGAAATATGAAGTGCCATAAAAAGAACCTGTGAACATTGTGGAAAGCATAAACAAGCTTCTTTCTTAAGGACAAGCTGCAGTTAAAAAAACAACAGCCCCACTGTTTATTGGGTGGCTTTAACAAGCCAGATCAATCCTGCTGCTCTGTAAGGAGAGGTTTTTATCCTTGCATACATCAGTCCCCTTTTCCTGCCAACAAGAATTCTCACTAAATCTCTTTCAAACCAAGTTTAGTTTCTGTTATTTAGATATGAGTATTCACGATGCATCATCATCTAAGCATCAAGTGCAGGGTGCAAAACCCTGGGCCCAAAGGCTGGCAGTGCTAATGAGCTCTCCCAGCTCAACTTCATGGGGCTGTAAGAGAAATGCCAGGGTAGGGAGCACTTTTCACTTTGCTTCATTTGCTTCAGTGAGAGCAAAATAATTTCCTCTGAACTACTCTCTGCAATGCAAGATGTCATAAACCTCAGCACTTCACTGAAGTTGTGGAGGGAGTGGGGTTTAGACTGCTCTGAATTGATCTGAGTCTACATCTGGAACGTGAATCTCCTGGGGATCTGTGTGGTCTTCAGTCCTGAAGCTCTTGGTCAATGCAGCTATTTTTGCTAAGAACAGTCCAAGGTTCATTAATCCAATGGTGAAGGAATTACAGGATCATCTACTGATGAGAGGAATCTTCTGGATGAAAAGAATCCAGAACTCAAGGCCCCCCTCAGATGATTTGTACATTTGGGCCGAGACCAGCTGAGAGACTCAAGCAGTCTTCTCTTCCCAAGGATCTGCCCTTGCTGGAGGTTCCCACATTCATTGGGATAGGCCAGGACACTAAAAAAAGCGGGCAAGCACCAATCCCCCTCTGCCTATTGCTCTGCAGAAAGGAATGGGGTAAATATTTGGCTCCAGAAGGGAGGGAGAATTGGGAACCCACATCAGAGGAGGAGGAGCATATGGCTGAAAGTTCCTCAGTTATTTTCAAAAGATGACTTCAGACACTCTTTTCCGACTGCTCAGTTTTATTTCTTACATTCCATCAGCCCCATGTGTGCTCCATGGGGTTCTAGAACAAATGGTGTGCCCCACTGAACCCAGCCCATGCCTGTGTTCACGTGCACCCACTGCACAGTTCTGCATGTGAGGGGCTTACATCTGTCCACTGCCTTCCAAGAAAGAGTTTTCCTTATTTCAACATTGTAAAAGTTTCCATTTCATTTAATTCTAAGTAAAAAAATGCCACCAACAATAAGGATATAAAGAAAAGGATCTGTAAAAGCCAATTTATCTCAAGGCAATCTGCCCCTTTTATGGCTTCAGTGTGCCTCTAATGGAACTGCTTCCCCATCTCTTTTCCTGGCAAGTGTAGCCGTTGACTGTTTGGTGTGAGAAGCCTCTACAGGTCTCCAGCACATCCTGATTGCACTTTCTGAGACTCTACAGACTGACATCTAAAAAAAAGAATTGATTAGGACAATGAATGCGAAGATTGGTCATTAAATATTTAAACGTGGTAAGCTTTCAAGAGTGGCAGCCTGTGGAAACACCCTTGTTTTGTCAGATCTAACTTGCTGTTGTCAGTTTTCAGAAGGCTTGAGGTAATGTGTACATGAGATTTAATATCTAGGGTTTTTTAAGGGAAAAAGAGGACAGAGACTGTGCCTTTAATTGTATTTTGTAGATTGAAACAAGTAACCATACATTAAGAAATGTAGCTGGGAGAATGCATCTCTCCCTCCCTGGTGTGGGAGTGAAAATGCTGATGGGATCATTGCCCAAAATTAAACAAACACAAATATTCTAACCCATATATCACATTGATCACTAACACAGGAAATAGCATCTTGTTGTATGGGCTGTGACTGTGGTTTCTGCTCCAAACTTCTGGAAACAAAAAAGCACAGAATCTTCTGGATGCTGGGACATTGGAGCCTGGCACTGCTCTCTCTCCATGGTATTATTTTCCATCTCTGTTTTCATTCACTCGACAGTTGTAGCACCATGAGAATTTTTATCTAAGCCTTTTCTCAGGAAAAAAAAAAAATCCAGTTGTTGATATTTCTTGCTGTGTAGTGCATTACATTTTCAAGTGTTTTTGAGCAATCTATTTGTCCAGTGAATTTCTATTGCTAATATGAGCCAGTCTTTCACCAAAAGGGAGGAGAAGATATTTGTATCAGTTTAATCACAGTATGACAGAATGTCAATTGATAATGAACAGAGTTGTTTGCAGGATATAGAGTTTAAGTGTAGATGTGACCTCTGTATGCAATTTGTGATCTAAACAGAATAGACAGACTGGGGAATGAGGAGAACAGTGCATAATCTGAGGATGGAGAGGTAGTCAGAGAAGAAGACGTGTGGAAATTCCCCCAGAAGAGGAAATGTGGAAATTCCCCCAGCCAACTTCCCCCGGGCAGTTGCCATCTCTCAGGGCAGGTCACAACAGCAGCCCAACCCACGTATGTGACAGGATTGTTTTGTAGGCTCTTTTTCACCACAAAGATTTTCCCTCATGTTCATTTGGACAGAGCATATCCTTTCCTTTCCTTTCCTTTCCTTTCCTTTCCTTTCCTTTCCTTTCCTTTCCTTTCCCTTTCCCTTTCCCTTTCCCTTTCCCTTTCCCTTTCCCATGTCATCCTTACAAATTACGTGATCATTACCATTCTTCATCACTGTGAATGATGAATTATTATCATCCAGTGTGTGGTAAAACAAAGGTATTTAAATGACTGCAGATAACACAACATGATATATATGAGCAGTTTTGTCAGAGTGGCTCAGCAGTCTGACTTGCTGCCATCTTTGGATCACGACAACTGTCAGAACTAGTTAAATATAAGTCAGTTTGATCTTTGCTTCAGTTCAAATTTGGAAACTTGTATGAAGTCCATGGCAATATGTCGAACAGCTGCTTTTATATTTTGTATTGCAAGAAGCAGCTGCCTGATTCAGTGCTGTGCACAGTGAACACTCACAAGGTTCACCCCTCCTCAGTGCTTGTGGTTGTTTTGTGCCTTGCACTGCACTTGTAGGTTAACCCCTCGGTAACACTCTGTACTGGAAAGGAAACTTCAGCTGTGATGCTGCATCTCTCTTCAAATGTTAATGCCTTTGCCTATCAGCTCCTGCCTGACCCTCAGCATGCATAATGCAAACCCTGCGGGTCTCAGTGAGGAATGGAAAGCAAGCTGCTTGGCGTCTGATGTTGAGTTCTAGCAGCCAGGTCTGATGGTGGGCGCAGTGCTGAGCTGGTCAGGGCTGACTGGAGGCACAGAGAAGCTTTCAGGAGGGGCAGAGGCTGAGGGATGCCAGTCTCCACAGGGCAAGCAGAGTGGCCAGTGGCCAGATGGTGATAAGGACTGGGAGTAAAGGCAAACAACAGGAGGAAGGGTAGAAGACAGCAGCTGAAGAGCAGGGAGCAGAGGACAGTATATTATTTGTGTCAGGCAGTCAATATTAACAAAATAAAAAGCAAATGACAGAAACAGTTCTTCTTTAAGACCGTGTTTTTCTACTAGAATGGGTTTGGATTATTTTAAGGAAGCCTATTGCATAAGAAGTAAAACCACCAAAAAGGCAAGACGTGGTCTTAAAACATCCCAGTTTCTCTGGAGCTCACCTTGCTGAAAAGCTCAGTTTTAATGTGTTTCTATTTCAGCACAATCCATAGGTGTTTTTTTTTCCTGAAGTGAAAAACTTATCCTTTCGACTGTGAAGACAAATCATCTGAAAAATCAGATTTGAGTGCTGAATATTGGGTGACTGTATCAGGACCAACAGAGAGACAGACTGACTGAACTTAGAATCTTTGGTAGCTGTGTAGCTTCTGACTGATTTAATGCATCAAAAGATTCCTCTACTTGTGATGAACATAATCTTTCTTTAGGAGGAGTGGAACCTGAAAAAAGATACCAAAAAGAAAAAATAATTGCAGTGACTGGGTGGATTGTGCCACCTGCCAACCTGCTCACTGATAACTTTTGCACTGGTATGGAGTCCCTTGTTTCCTGATAGAGGAACTGTTTTAGTGTAAGAAAAGGAAAAAGGAACATAAGAAAATATCCCTGCTCAAGGCAAGCTTGTGCCAGCTCTCACTGTTTCACTAGCCAAATGAAATAGCCAGCTGGCCAGATTAGGAGCTAAGCAATACCTGTTTGGTAGGGTTTTGCTGCACCTTCCTGAATGACAAAATGGGAGGTGATTACAACCTGGAGCTGACCTACTCCTTGTCCCTGACATTGTGTCCCAGTCTTGGCTGTGAGGCTCAGAACTAACTTCTCATCCTGCTATTAAGAGTGCTCTGGATCTGGTAACTAAGTGTGGGGGCTAAATCCTACCCTGAGGGAAAGGTGGAAAGATGTTTGTTAAATTCTTTTTGAGAAGGTTGTGTTAGTGCTACTTTCAGTACACTGTGTTATTGATGACTATGTGGTAATTTGGGTCTTTGTTTTTATTATTTCAAATCTCTGTAAACTATTCGCAAGATTATTTGTACCTTTCATTAACATGAATTGAATTTTAACCCTAACCATAGAGGAAGATTTGTTTATTTGTGAGCATTTTTTTTCTCTAGTTCTTGCTGCTATGATTTATTTGAGAATAGCAAAGACATCCTCAGTTCCTACGCTTTGCAAACTGAAAGAGCTCATCTGAAGCATGATTCAGAATTACAGATGATTAAATAGTGAGAGCACACAATAACTTGTCAGATGCCTGGTAGGAAAAGATTGATCTGGTAATATAGAATGAGTGTATCCCATTATATAGTAAACAGCCTTAAGTGAAAGGCAGATCCCACTCTTGGGGCTGGCACAATGTGGGCTCCAGCCTGCCTTGGGACTGGGCATGAGAACATGAAGTGCAACAGAGCAATCTGGTCTGAAACATACTTAATATGCCACATATTCAAGGAGTTAAGGGTACTTTTCCTCCTATTATTCTCTATTACAGTCTTATTGCTCCAATCTTTAAGAGCCTGTTCCTAATTTCCAGGCACATTTCATTCATGTCCAGCCTACACTCTGTGCTTGTGCCAACCATAGTTTTAGATTAAATAGCTCTGAAGCCCAGTCCAGAACTGGAAATCAGGATTGCCTTTGTGATGTGTGGAGCAATCCTAGACCAATTCATGCCTTTTTAATAGAGGTGGGCAATATTTCCCTATGTTGACAAGCAGCACCCATCTAATTATTTAAGAGTTGTTCAATCCACCTCATCCTTGCAGCAGCACAAGGACGTGCATCACCCACCATTACTAATGAATCACATTACCTGATACATCTTCCCCCTACACACTCATTTCCTCGACTCAAATTGTGTAAGTAATTGCACTTTGAATACTTTAAGTGAATGAAAAGGGTTATAATGATGCTATGCTATCAAGAAATCCTTCTTTCTTTTTTTTTTTTTTTTTCCCTGTCAGGACTGTTGAGGGAAGTGCTCAGTCCCTGCAACAGCCCAGAGCTGTGTCTGAGTAAGCAGAGGATCATCCAGCAGGAAAGGGGAGAGGCAGGTGAGTCCTGCAGCTCTGGACCTCCTCCCAGCTGTGAGGTGCTCCTTGCTGGCCCAGCCCAGCAGCACTGGCTTCAGGGAAGATTCCCAGCCCTGCCTGCATCCTGGGAAGAAGCTGCCCTGCTGCCGGCCACCCCACACCAGGGACAGAGGGGCAAGGTAGGCACGAGGGCTGGAAATGATTAACTGATTGTCAGTAATTGTACTGAGAGAAAGGAGAAGGGGACAGAGATAAGTTGGAGTTTGGGGGAAGATGGAACCTCTCCTGTCTCCAGCAGCTGTTGAAAAAGAGGCAGGCAAAATCCCATGTCCTAGCTGTGGTAGCTGGGGGTACACTCACACTCACACTCACACTCACAGGAGGGTCTCTGAAATCCCCCTCTGTGTTGGAAACAGCCTGAGGCTGTGGGCATCCATTGCCATGGATCTCCCATGGGCTGTGCGTTTCTGCCTGGGAAGCAGAGAGAGAGGGAAGCAAGAGGGATGACTCAGGAGTGCTGAACCTTCGAGGAAAGCACAGCTGTAGTCCCAGATTGTGTGGCTGGGGGGGCTGCTCTGAACAGGGCTTGCTTATGTAGTGCATTCATCCTCCTCCACCTTGGAAAAAGCTCTTTTGGCACACAAAACAAAGGAGAAAAGATTTCCAGGAATAAATATTTAATTGTAGCTTTAATTAATATTTTAAGCAAAAGGAGTCATCAGTCCTGTAACTGTATCTTAGAAAGAGTGAGATCTTGTGAGGAACAGAATGGGATGGAGAGGTAAAGTACTTTGGAGGACAACCATGTGGTTGACATACGAAGCTGGTTGCTGCATATTGTGAGGCCTCTTCTAGATGCCCTATCTCAGATCAAACACTCTGTGTTATGAGTCTTCTGTTTGTTTTTCCTCATGAAAAAAAATAAATAAAATGCCCTGATAAGATCTGTGTGTGGCAGTTTGATAAAACTGCCCAGTGCTGTTTCTTGTGTGATTATGGCCAGCTAACAGAGTGCATACTTCGGTCTCCAAGCTCTTACCTTTGCAATGATATGAGGGCATGCTTTGTATGGTATCTACAAGTGGAAAAGAACTAGAATGGATTCACTTTCAAAGCTCTCTTTGTAAAACCATCTTTTAAAATACCGTGGGTTATCATCAGCTAGGAAAATTACACACAAATGAAAGCATTGCTGGAACTGGCTGCTGGATGAAGACAGCACACTTTGTCCCAAGGTCTCTCAGGGATTTTTGTGTTCCCAGTAAAGTCTGTGGCTGTTAACTGGGAGCCTGTTGTCACTGCCCTGGACTGTGCCATCTGCTGTCCCGCTGCAGCTGCCACGGCCTCGCTGTGTGACAGCTCTGGCCCATGCCGAGCACACCCAAATGACGATAGCACAGAGCCCACCTTGTGCTGTCTCGGCAGCGCGCACCACAGCCCCGCTCCTCGTCCCCGCCGCACCACTGGGAGGATTTACCAGAATTATCCATCTGGAATTCCGCTGGTTCTACTGAGCTCTCTGGCCATGCCATCCTTGCCTTAACACCGTTTCGCCTCGGCTGTCGCGGCTTTATTTCCGTGCTGATCCCGGACAAGTTGCGGCGCTGTTGGCCGGGCCAGGTGTCCCGGGCGGAGCGGGGCGGAGCGGGGCGGAGCCGGGCGGAGCGGGGCGGAGCGGGGCTCCCCGGCCCGGCCCTCCGGCACAGCAGCGGGGCCAGCCCGACAGCAGCCCGGCCAGCGGGGCCGCCGCCAGCCCGTCCTGCCCTGCCCTGCCCTGCCCTGCCCAGCCCTGCCCTGCCCTGCCCAGGTGAGCGGGTCTCTCCCGTGGGCGAGGGGGAAGACCCCCCCATCCCTTGGGATGCTGGGGGGCCGGGCCGGGGCAGCGCGCTTGGAGAGCCCCCGGTGCGTGTCGGTGCCGCTCCGGAGCGGGGGATTGATTTCGCCTGAGAGATCAGCGCCAATTTCCTTTGTTTTGGTTTGTTTGTTTGTTTGTTGCGGTTTTTAACACTTTCGCTTCTTTGTCGCGCTCTGGAGCTGGGGGTGTGACTTGCTTTCTCGGAGGATGGCTTGTTTGAGAAATGACGGGCGAGACAAAGAGCGCTGGACGAGAGCTTTCGAGCGCTGGGAGGATAAAGGACTCCCGGCGCTGGTTGCTCAGAGGGGCACTGCAGAACTCGGAGCCTCCATAAAGACTCTGTTGCTGTAGCGTGAACCGCACTTCTGTTCAGGAAAACAGGGAAAGCAAAAGAATGGGGGAAGCAACCGTTTTAATTGCATCCCTTTGCATGTTGGATGTGTGTGCGTGTCACTTCTTGCTCTTGTAAAGAAGCCTCCGAGGCTGATTTTTGGATCTATGCCTCTGAATTTGGCTTTCAAGGAGGGGATTTGGAGCTCTTTTCTGATGCTGTTTTTTTTCTGGCCTTGTTGAGCTACTTCTGAGAAATGTTTGCAAAACCTTTTGTGGTGCTAGATTTTATTTCTTAGAGAGTCTCAGAAAACTTTCAGTCTGCTTTGTTGTGACTCTCCTCGTCATAATTTTTGCGAGATTGAAAGAGTTTTTTTGACTGCTGTTTTTAACCTTTACTTTCTGATTATTAACTTATGTTTGGCAAATATAATTTCTTTCCTTCTGTTGATTATTAATAATGGATGATAACATGGCCTGTTAATGTAGCTGCAGAGGCTCTGGGCTTTCACAAATACATCTTAGTATCTCATTAAATCTAAAGAGGTTTAACTAACATACAACAAAAAAAGTTAAAAAAAGCACCAACTCATATGAAGACTTGGGGTGTTTACAGGAAAAAAAGTTGTGTGTGCCAAAGAAGCCGTAGTAAAGATGAGCCTGTTCTCTGACAATGGGCTTATTTTCACATTCTGTGTGGGGGTGTAAAGGAGAAAAAAACATGTTTCTTCCAAGTGGCCCTTTGCAGGGGCAGAGCTGAGGCAGGAGCTTGTCCCACAGCCCCGTGTGTGACATGACACCCACGTGTGCTGTGACACCCGTGTGTGACATGACCCAGTGCATGGCTGTGCTGCTGCCCTGTCCCCCCTGTGCTGGACTGCCCTGAGCTTCTGCCACTGCCCTGAGCTCCTGCCAGGGTTGTATTTTGACCAGCACCGTCCTCTCCTTTACTCACATGCATGTAAGCACAGAAATACTTATTCGCAAGTAATTTGAAATTAGCCAGATAAGGTCAGGTAATGCTGCCTTCTGTCTTCTCTTACCACTGTGGCTTTCTGGGTAGTGCTGTCCTTAGGGAGAATCCCGGTTTTATGTTCAGTTACAGAATGAAACCCACCATGAACATGAAAGTATCTGCTTCAGCAGAGCTCTTCAACAAACTGCCAGGCCCTGTTCGTGCACCACACCAAATGTGGTTCCTGGGAGGAAATGTGGTGTGTGGAGCTCTTTCTAGGTGACAGGAACAGCAGGCTGTGTCAAGGTTGTTCTTGGCATCAAGCCTGACAATGACAGAAGTAAATAAATCCTTCCCCTGCTTCCATTTCACCCTGAGTGGGCTGTGGGGTGCAGAAGGGGTTGGGGTCTCTTTTATTGTAGCTGGAGTATCTTCAGGGTGAAAGCTGAAGTTGTTTATTGCATATTTTTGTCTCCAGTTTCTATGAAAAAACATTTTTGAATCACTGGGCATGGAGTAGAGTTGGCAGGAATTGATAGTAACTGCTTGAAACTTGGGAAAAGACTGATGGGGATCAGCATTAGCAAAATTTTTTTATATTGTAACTGTTCAAGTCTAGGTTGATAAATATTCTGAAGGTCGGTGGTGAGAGTTGTTGGTTAATTTGGCCCTCATCTGGAAGGTTTCTGGCAGAGATTAAGGAGAATAATTCAGTTTGAAAAGTGTAAACCCCATCAACACCAAGGGGAAGGATGAGTGGGGATCACATCCCTTCTCGGGGATGGGAACTACCATCTCTTGGGGCCAGTAGGGTGGGAACAGCCTTGTGCACAGCAGAGGGATGGCAGTCTCTGAAGAGGTTAAAAAAAAAAAAAAGGAATGAAATGTTTGTTTTTCTTTCTGCACAACAGTTTTAAAAACTCAAATCCTGCTTTTTGCAACAGGTTGATATGGAAAAAAAAAAAAAAAACAAAACAAAAAAAAAAAGAAAAAAGAAAAACCCAGCTGAAGCACTGTAAAGAAAGGAGAGATGCAGAGAGGTGATTTGGGTTTGCGTGAGGTATCACCCCCCAGCACAGTCCAGATAAAATGAAAAATAGAAAGTGTTCATCTGACTGACTGCTTTGGCTTTTCCCTCAGAGCAGAGCAGAGGCAATTGTTCCGCTTCCTTCTCTGGCCGTGTGTTTTCCTGCTTTCCGAGGCAGCTCCCACGCCGGCTCCGCGATCTTTATCCTCCCAGCCCGCGGCAGCCGGCGGAGCGGGGCGGGCAGCGGGCCCCGGGCGCAGCGCGGAGCTCCGGGCCCGCCGCGCTCCCCGCAGCCTCCCCTTCCCCCGATAAACAGGCACCGCCTGGCTCTTGTGAACAGCCAGAGCGGGACCGCCTTCTGCCCAGACCTTGGAAAAAGGCGAAGGCACAGAAGATGCGGAGATGGGATCCCCTCTGACAGGAGGTGACACCTCGGAGCATCGTCCCCGCCGTGGTGGCAGCCGGGAGAGGAACCGAACTGGCGCTCTCTTTGTCTCTGCATGGTGCAGGAAGACACTCCGCTTTCGTTTCTGTCATTTTGGGGGCATGCGGAGCACACTAAGGCGGTGTGTTTGCCCCCCGAGGGAAGCTGTAAAGCACCATGTGGGTCAGATCGCATCTGCCCAGGCTTGGCTGTAGTGCCTCGGGGCAGCTGGGCGCTGCGCTCCAATGGAGAGGGCTGCAGCAGCCTGGAAACCCCTCCTGCTTCACCGCGATCAGCTTCATCCGTGCGGGTCCTCCTGTGCTACACTCCTACTGACTGATTCCAGAGCTTTGCCTGCTCTTTATTTGCCATTGGTTTGCACAGCAGCTTTTTTTCTTTGGGTCGATTAAAAAAAAAAAAAATTACATAACAAAGTAACCTATCCAGGCTTTAAAAAATAACGATTGTCTTGGGTGTAACGACACTCGCATTGAGGTTCTTGCATTATTAATGCAATTTGGAAACGGAATAGAAGTCTAAAGAAAATGAACATTAAATTTTTGACTCATGGTGTGAGTGTCAGGCTCCGCTCACCTTGAATTGTGTATTTCTGTAGGGAGGAGCTGGTGATAAGGTCAATGTCTCAACAGATGTTTAAATACTAGGACAGCAAGTATGAATTTGGCCTTTGGATGCTTGCCCAGCTGTTTGGGCAATAATTGGTGGCCTGTGACCACTCTTCTTGCCCAGCACTGGGATCTGGGAAGGTAAACCTGGGCTTGAGCTGCAGCCTTCCAGTGATCAGACAGCAGACAGGCGAAGGCACAGAGAGAGCAAAGTGACCTGCAGTTAAATCCCCGGGGGTTGTGAACTGCAAGGGAGGGCTCTGTTACCTTTCTCTGGAAAAAGCAAGCAGGCCTGTGTGCACCACGTGTTCCCCACCCTGGTGGCTCCATGCCTGATCTGATCACAGAGCGCTTTGTGCAGGACCAAGGAAAATGGAGAACCTTGACCTGGAATTTTCTCTGGAGTATTAAACCTTGCTGGTCCCTTGCCATGCCTCATGAGCAGCACATGACTGGGGAAGTGACAGAGCATTAAGGGCTCAGGCTGGTCCCGAGGAGGGAAGCAAAGTGTGTGTTGGCATTTTCCAGGTGGGAGCTTCTGTGCCAAGTGCCAGGGACTGCCTGGGAGCTGGAAGCCAGGCTGGATGGGGCATTGATGGTGCTGCAGCCAGGAGACCCCAGAGGAGCATGGCCAGTGTGGGGAGAGCTCCCACAGCACCTGAAAGAGCCTCTAGCAAAGGGTCTGTCCTCCTCAGCCACTTGTCACATCAACCACGGTGTACTTGTCCCATGGTGGAGGGCAGGCTGCCAGCAGAGACACAGCTGCCTGCTGCAAGTGCAGAGATCCTGGTGACTAACAGCAAAACCAAAACATAAAATTGCTGAGAATTGGAGTGGGAACTTCTGCTTCCAAAAGACTGTGTATCAGTTGAATGTTTGCAGGAGGTTTGCAGCACATTCAGCATCTGTTGTTCACCTTGTCTTCCCAGTGCTGGTTTTGGGCAGGGTGGGAGGCATGGTGAGTTCTCTGCCATGGGCTGTTCTTCCAGGCACAACTCTGTTTTCCAGGAGTGCTGCTTTTCCCAAAGTTTCAAATTCTTTGCCACTTGCTATTTAAGAGACTAAGACTAGACTGTGTCCAGGAAATAAACGTTTAATCTTGCCTGTCCAGTGGGGGAGGAATTTTCTTTTTATGTCAGTCCTGGTTTAATGTTTGGTTTGTTTACGTTGCACAGCCAGTCACGCTCACAGAGGCCCTCTGGCAAGATGGACAAAATTGTTTTGTGAGCTCCTGCCTTCTCAGTGCTTCTTGTCTGCTGCTTTCCCTTCGTGATACAATTTCAGAAGGCTGGTCAAAGGCATTTTCTTGTTTTCAGTTGCATCAGTTACTTAATAAAAGTAAGTAATGGTCGTGATTGCAACTTCTTGACAATTACTTAAAAGGGTAAATGAAACTGCCAGAAAGCAACGTCAAAGAATTTCCTGTTTACAAAATTTATACCTGTTACTGGAATGTAAATACACATTAAATACATGATTTGGATCTTCTCACTCATTTCATCAAGGCAGTGCCTTTCTGGGCAGTGGCAGGTCAAGAACAGGACCTCTGTTGATCTCAGCCAGGAAAGGCAAAATTTACTCAACTGTGAAGACTGTGATTTTATTTTCTCTAATATATGAAGAAAATGTAGCAATGAGAATTATGAAATGTAGTGATAGCCTTTTCATGGAGCCTCTTTGTGATGGAGATTGGTAGGAGTTCTTAAAGTTATTTCAAACTATTTAAACTCAGTTACTATGTTTGGGTTTTTCATTTTGCAGGTAGAGGAGACAGTAAATAGAGTGAATATTGATTTTCTGCTATGCAGTTTTCCAGAAAGTGAGTTTGAATCTTTCACAGGTCTCAGTTTCTGAATAAACATGCTCTCTTTTTTTCTATGTAGAAGGGTGTTTTTTTCCCTATCCTGGGAACTGTGTCAGTCCTAAAAATTATTCTCACCAATGTTTAGGACACCAGGAGTAGAAGGAGTATCTTAATATACTTAAATATTTGTGCAGTTCCACTGTTTTCTGATACATTATTGTTTACATTGATTCTTTCTTTTCTCACTGAACCAAGCTTAGACAAAAATGGTCTCTGTCCTTGGGGATGTGTGATCCACTGCAGTGTCTTTTACCCATAGCAGCAGGGATTTCAGGAGAGGAACTCACTGCTGGAACCCAGTCCAGGCTGAATCTGGCAGAGCTGCTGCCCAGGCACTGCCAGCAGCATCCCAATATCATGATGTCACCGTGCTGCTGTCTGCACATTTTTCACATGCTCCCCTTCCCTTCCATCCCTCAGGCTTTTCAGGTAGACAAACCTCACCTGAAAAACATCCCAGAGGAATAAAATAAGAAACCAAGGCAGTGCAGAGCTGTCCCAGCACTTACCACAGCCCCATGGGGACAAAAGTGGTTTTGCTGGACACTCACTAGACAGGTACAGCTGGGGTCTGGGATTCTAATTAAATTTGTTCTTGAACTTTGTAGTGTGGCTGCCCTGGCGTGGATCCTGAGGAGGAGCTCTCTCTGGTAGCCCTGATGTGGAGCTGTGCAGTCTGGGCTCTCCTGGCCACCAGGACCAGGGTGAACCCACAAGATGTGCCTGCCTGTTCCATGACACGACTTGTTCTGGACTTGGGGCTTGTTGCTGAGGCAGGCAGACCCTGAGGATTCTCAGCTGTGTAGCACCGGGTTTCACACAAAGCATTGCTCTAGATAAAGACAACAAAGGCACTGTTAAATATATCCCTGTCTTTGTGTTTTTACTGATCTTACATCTCTCTTGGTAGTGGGTCTGGCCCAGTTTTGTAAGGTCATGTGGCTAAACAGGTAAATTGAATCAAAACAATCTTTCACAAAGGCATTCACTGCTGCTCCTGTATGCAGTGTTTGCTCTGCCTGTGTGTCCCATTCCCTCTGTGACTGAAGTTGTAGTAGATGCAGTTTTTTGGGGTAGTGATTGCTCTAACGCAAAACTTCAGTGCAATTTTCTATAAAACATGTGCTTCTATACAGAGGTTTAGTTTTATACCTGGAGAAAGCACATGCCTCAAGATTTGTCTGCTTTTTTTCAACTATAACACTTGATTTTTACCTAGCCTGAAAACCATGAGCTGCCCATTCCCTTGCTGTGGCCTGTGCTGACTTTTGAGCACAAACACAGCAGCCACAAATAACACATCAGTGCCTGTGGTTCTGGACAGCTCTGTCCTGCTCAGCACAGCACTGGGGCCGTGGCTCTGGAAATCCCAGTGCAGTAAATAGTTTTGTTGATGTGTAAGTGGGCACGAAATGGAGCCCTGCACGTGCCCGTGCTGGCTCTGCGGTTTTGCAGCCACTGCTGCACAGTGTGACTCCTTCTGCTGTTTGCTGTGAGCACAGGCTGGATGTGCTGAGCCAGAAATACAGGTTTGTGCACACATGATAATCAGGGAGGGCAGTCACTCCCCACAGGTCCATTTTCCCATGTGTTGCCTGCAGTGGGCTGGCTGGACTAAGGGTACTGAAAGCATTTTTGAGACTTAAAAAGAATTTTTTCCCTAGAACTCTAAAGTGCATCAATCAGTGGTGTTTTCCAAGCTGCCATATGAGAGGATGTGATGGAGGGTGTGTAGCAGCCAGAGGATTTGGGGTGTTTATTGGGGTGGCTGGTGTCCCTAGAGGCTGGGAGCTGTGGGGTGTGCTCTGGATGCATCACAGGTCTGACTGCACGTGTAGGCACTGCCTGTCAGTGCAGCAGGTCACACAGAGCTCTGTAAAGCAGCAGCTGGCCGTGGGGATAGCTGTGCTGCCAGGACTGGGCAGCTCTCTGAGGTAAAATGCAACATTTTCTGTTTGGACAAGGAGTTTGGTTATCCGTGTTTGCTTACATATTGTCTGTTCCACAAGTTTTCTGGTTGTGTAAGAAAAACCAGACCTGTGTATCGTGTATATTTATGTAGTTCTTATCCTATAGACCTCAGTTAAACATATTAAGGCAATTTCAGCTGAGAGTTAAGAGGCAACCATTAGTTTTACAGTGTTGATGGAGCACTTGGCTCCTGCTGGAGCATGAGGACACTGGGAGGGGTCTTGGGGTCCCAAGCACAAACTTGTGTGAGATATACTGGAAAGACATGGTGAGATATACTGGAAATTGTGTCGAGGGATGTAATGGAGGGAAGAAAAACCAGAAATGTAATCCTTAAATATCTGTCTGTCTGTCTGTCTGTCTATCTATCTATCTATCTATCTATCACTTTCTCCACTAAAATTTAGGTCTATCATCCTATCAGATGCAGAGCATTTTCTGTTTCTTAAAGTATTTCAGTCAATTTTATATCTTTTGGCCGTTACTCGATATCAGTGTAGGTTTATAATTCTGTCCCCATCACAAACCTTTTGTTTAATTGATTTCTGAGTGATCTGTTTGAAATAGACCCAAGTTATTAGGCTGGGATGCTTAAAAATATGAATAGAAAGTGTCAGTCAGTGAGACTGGGATGTGGCCTGAGCATTGGGAGAAGCAGAAAGTAGAGCCTGGCCTGTCCAAAAGGGCATCTGGGTTCTCTGGGTGCCTCACAGAACTGGGGTGAGAATCAAGCTATTTTTGAGTGGCTTCTGACTCTGTACCCTGCCAAATGCATCTTGCTGGAATGCTGGCAGATGAAATACCCTCAGAGGGTTTATTTTTTCTTTGCTAATACACATATGCCTCATAAATTTCCATGGTAATAGGTCCCAGTAATGTGAACTGTTTTCCCCTATTGAAAATGTTGATTAGGGAGGAAACACAGAGAACTAATTGTTCTTGAGTAACACTTGAGCCACATAAATATTTCAGGGGATTTCAGTAGCCTTAAAAGGCTAAAAGTGCGCATGAACAAACTAAACCACAATTGTGCCTGAAGTTTTGTGATGTGAGAGGAGGCTGAAAAGGGGAGAACTTTTCAAAACTGCCTAGGGATTTACATATGTATAAATTCATTATAATAGTATGACACTGTTTTTATCCATTTGCCTTGTAAATGAGTTTAAGATGCTTACTTACAAGACACATGAGAGATTTTCATGTTTTGGTGTAAATATTTTCTGCCAATATGAAATAAATCCTGGAATAAATTCACAGAGGATGCTCCAGCATGGAAGCAATGGCAGAGGGAATTTTTCAGACTTTCAGAAACACAGGAGAAGGAGCTGGGTTCCAAAGCTGGAGAGCAAGCTTTGGAAAGGACAAGAAAGTTCCCTTTTTGGCCATATATTGTATTTTATCTGGGAAATACATCAGCTCACTGTGACTGAGCATGTTAACAAGCTTAGGATGAGATATGTGAAGTGTTGCCCCTGCTATCCCAGAACAGAGTTCCCAGCCCTGGCTAATGGAGGAGTGATGAAGGCAGCAGGAACTCGCAGTGACCAGCACAATGGTTCTGTGCTGGGGACCATAAAACATTAAATAGATAATATCTGCTTTCTGGCCCAAACCAGCTGACTTGTTGACAAAGCTAATCTTCAGAAATATTTGATACTAGTAGGGTTTATTGTCTAAGAAGGAGTCATGGCAGCCATTCAAGTGACAAAGTGGGGAGTGTTTTGTTTTAAAAAGGCATAAAGTTTTTCATTTGTACTTGGAAATTTAAAAGGGGGTGGGGTGGGGCAAGAGCACCAGAAACAGCTTGTATCTCTTCTTGCTCTCTACCCTCTTTATGTCACTTCTGCTAGAAAATTTAAGGTTTGATTTATGAATGTCTGTACACCCTTTCTTGTGTGCTCCTCTAATGTTTTTTTTTTCCCATTTGTTTCTTCACATATTCCTTCTCTCTTCTCTCTCCTTTTCTAATTTGCTGATACCTTTTGGTCTCACTGTCCTTTCTTAATTTCTCCGTATAAAGGGACTCTCCTCACTGTCCACTGAAAGGGTGGAGGCCCTTTTTCATACAGAGTTATGCTGTGGGATTCCCTGCCATAGAATACTGCAAAGGTTAAAAGATTTTATGACCTCAGGAAGGGCCTGAAAATCTCATAGGAGTTTATTAAATACCACTATGTAACCTTTAGTTTGCCATTTCTTCAAATGAGGCTGCAGGAAAGGTGTTGAGAATAAGCACCACTGTGCACTCACTTGTATTTAACTCTGACCTGGGCAGCCTCACCTGGATATCAGTGTTGGATCAAGTAAAGTCACCCTGATGTTCCCCAGCTTTACTGCAGGGGTCCTTTGGGCTCTCCCTTCACACTTCCCTGTACTTATCACAGCTGTGTGGAGACTGGGGACACCAACACTTGCTCCTGGAGGTGACTGTTGTGTCCTTGGCTTCAGGGAGGGAGCACCTGGTTGGAGCTGGGCGTTGGGAGCTGGTGTCTGTGTTTCTGCTCTGGGTTCTGGCACTGTGAGGGCAGCTGGCATGGCTTTGGGAGCAGCTGGGCACTGCTGGGCATGGTGT
>QUSF01000022.1:8424222-8455559 GCA_003676055.1 Chloebia gouldiae
GCTTTGGGAGCAGCTGGGCACTGCTGGGCATGGTGTCCCAGCTGGCACAGAAACAGCCAGGGCTGGAGCCTGGCAGCTCACACAGCAAGCAGCTGGCAGAGCAAAGCAAGGCAAGATGCTGGCATCTCACCCCAGGCTGGTGCTGGCTCGGCACCCCTGGGTGTGCTGTGGGCTGTCAGCTGCACAGGGATGGGTGTGGCAGCCCATCCCACAGGGCACTCCCACCTGTCTGGTTGGTGACAGGCTGTGGTGTCCTGCCCAGGTGAGAACCCCCCCTTTTCCTGATGTCATTTAAATACTTGAGTACATTAGCCAACACTATAGGTGCACAGCAAATGAAGTCACTGGGCAACACTTGCACCTATTTACCACCATCATCTTCAACCACCATCTTCAGCCTTGCCTGGAAGAGCTCTCAGAGGAGGATGCTTGTCTGGAACCTGTCGCTGCTTGTCCAGGCTCTCCATGAGCTGGGGAGAGTTTTCCACCTCTTGAACTGTTCTTTAAACAAAAGGAGCTGGATAAGTGAGATTTTATAAGCAAACTGAAGGCTTGGGCTTGTCCTGTGAGGGTGAGGGGAGGTGTGCAGGTCTTGGGATAGCTCCCAGCACTGTTCTGAGGAAGCTGCTTTACCACTGGCTGCTGGTGTGTTCTGCTCCCACTGAAGTACTTTTTTACAAGAGGCAGGATGGAACGTGGTCCTTCCCATGTGATTGTGCACATTCTGTCCCCATGGCAGCTGACAGGACATCTGTTACAGCCTCCTGTGCTCACTTACCAGCTGAGGACTCTGGCTAGCTCTGCCCAGCTTGGAGCAACAAGTTTGTGCATCATCAATCATGGCAAATACTGGATTTCCAGTGAGAGAGGATCCTGATTCCTCTGTATTTTTGATAAAATGAGCCACAGAATATCACCATATCAGTATAATCCTAAACCAGTTGAAACATGTACTTAATCTGACTAACCACTCAGTTCCATCACCTATATTTTTTTTAAGTGTACCAACCAGCTTTGATGAACAATGGAATACATGGGACTGCAGGAATTCCACATCTCTATCAATGTGCTGTATAAGTTGCTGCTGACTGAGTTCCTCCCCATCCCTCTTTGTGATCACTGCTGTGCAGCGTGGGTTTGTGCTGCCTGAGCAGTGCTTCCTTCAGACACAGACACTGCTCACTGCAGGAGCAGAAGGGCACCCCCAGCATTCGGGGACAAAGGGTTCAGTGCTGAGGTTGCTTGGAAATAGCTGCTACTGTTTGTAAACCAAACCCTGTTTTAATCCAAATGAATTTGTACACCCAAACAAGCTATAGAAGTTTTCCTTGTACTTTTTTGCTTACCTTACAATTAAGCTTTTACTGGACGTGTCCTGGTCTCCATTAACTGACGAATCACTCCAGTATGTGGGCTCTCTGCAGCCTCCAAGAGCATCGTGTGCATACTGTAATCCTCTGTGACATGTCACATGCATGTTGCAACTCCTCTGAGTTCCAGTGCTAATTGAAATACCAGCACTAATTGTGGAAAGTTCGTCATGCAGACTAAGCCGGAAGGGGAAGCTCTCGGAAGCTGTTTCGTAACTGTTTGTCTTTTGGAAATGCTTCACCCTGTGGTGCAGGGGCAGTGCTGGGATGCTCACAGGGCTGGGATGCTCACAGGGCTGGGATGCTCACAGGGCTGGGATGCTCACAGTGCCAGAAGGGGCTTTGGAAGGAGCTCCAGGGAGGAGCAGTGCTGTGGCTGGTCTCAGGCACCTCGGAGAGGGAGCTGGGAGCTGCTGTAGGACTGGGGCCACCCTCGGTCCCTCACCCTTAGCAGGGCACAGAGCAGGGAGGGAATCCTGGTGCCTTCACTCTCTCAGAGGTGGGAGCAAGGGGCTGTGGATTTTCTTGCTGAGAAGAGGTATTCTAGGTGTCAGCAGAAGAGCAGGTGAAGCTGAGGGGTTTATCTGCACAGCTTCCTTAGAGGTGGAATAGAGGTGGAAAGAAATGCAGCTGCACAGAATACATTTGGAAACCAGGATGTTTGAAAGTGAAAATTAAAAAAAAAGTAAGCAGAGTTTCTGGTGTTGTTTCTAAATCCAGGAAAAGCCCAGAACACAACCAGATTTTCAAATGGCTTTTAGATATATTTTCCAGATTCCTTTTAGAGACTGAAATGAAAGAGAACTTGCAGAACCTGCATCTGAAAGCAGCTGCTCTTGGGGAGCTTTTTTCTGTCTTTGAGGAAAAACCCTAATTTTCCAGGCAAACATAGGCAGTGCTGTCCTGTTCATGGACCATTGTGGTACCAGCTGAAAGCAGCTCCTCCAGACAGGGCTTTTCCAGACTAAGGAGGACAGAAAGAGCATTTAATCCATGCTGGAGCACTGAAGGATGCAGAGCAACACTCCCTGGGGATGTTCCCTGTGCCTGTTCACTGGAGGTGTTGCAGTCTGTGATGTGAAAAAGAAACCATTCATAGATGGAGAGATTTCATGCAGCCTGTCACCCTGCCACATCCATCTGGACTATTTCCAGGCATTTACATGAATTAAAAGTGAGACAAGATTTCTGTGATAGTGTTGTGCTGGTCAGAATAGATAACTTTCCCAACCCTGATATTTTTAGGCTATTCCTAGAGGTATGGTGCAGACTCTAAGAGAAATAGGATTTAGAGATATATAGAGAAATTATGATGACATTTATATACCCCCAACTTTATAACTTCTATAGCTTTTAAAAGTTATTTTTCATGGAGAATTTCAGAAATTTCTCCTGCATGTATTGTGCTCTTTGTAGTTCACTTGTTACATGTGCTTTATAGGCCACTTGTTGCAGATGACATTTTGAGGTCTCTTTCTGCACACATTGGCCAATTTTTCTAAAAAAGGTTTGGTAAAATAATAAGATATTTTTGCTTTGAAATGTTAAATTAATCTATTTTTGCCATGATGCTACCGTAATTTATTTATGTTCCAGTTCAGTGCATTCTTAAACATAAATATTTTTTTAAAAATCACATTGGAGAAAGATAAATGATGCATGTTGAAATATGGGGCAATTTCAGGGTAATGTGGCACGTGGCTGGAGTTTCCTAAAGAGCCTGAAAACATCACCACCTTGCATCATGCTACACTCTGTAAATCCCTGCAGGCGGAGGTTTTGCTGGCTCAGGCAGAGGAGAGCTGCTGTCTGTGCTGTCCCTGCCCATGGCTGGCTGGGATCTGACACTGCTGGCCTTCCTGCAGTGCTGGTTCACTCAGAGGAGTGCAGGCACAGGGGGATGGATGCTCCTGGCAGCTCGGGGTGGCTGCACTGCTGGTGCTCTTGGGCTTTGTGGAACGCTGTCCCTGCCATGGCCCAGGGGAGAGTGCTGGCTGGGCTGGAGGGACAGGGAAAAACCCAATGGACGTGGGCTGGGAGATGTAGGGCGCTTCTGAGAGATGGAGGAGAGTGGGTTTGGTCAGCTAGTCAGTCAAAAAGAGAGGAAGGAATTTGTGGGTGCTGAGGAAGGGCTGGTAGGCAGCCATCCAAGTTCCAGAGGTGATCCTTGGTTTACAGGGAGTCAGTTCAGAGGCCAGGATAACATCTGGAAAACATCTCTGAAGACTGCTGATAACTGCCTTAGGAAGGCAAAGCATTCACGAGGAGGCGGCTGGGAGGGCTGGGGTGTGGGTTTTGTTTTGTTTTGTGTTTTTGCTGTAGGCTTCCTGTGTCAACACTGCCCGGCCTCCAGCTGCGCCTGCGAGTGGGGAGAGCGTCTCTGCTCCTGCAGGAGGGCTGCCAAGGGAAATGAGCTAATCCCTGCATGAGCAACGTCAACAAGTGGCCACACCAGCACGAACTGAAACAGCCCAGCTGCACCTTTGTCTCTGTAAAGGCCCTGGTGAGCTGATCCCATCCTGCTGTCCGCACACGGTGCAGCTCGGTGGGTCAGGCCCCCATCCTTCTCATTGTGCCTGGTTTGTGCAGCTGTCAGAGGCCTGAGAGGCAGAGGGGTGAGTCAGTGCACTCTCCTGTGCAGAGATGCACCCTACTGCCCATGCAGGCTGAGCTGCAGCACGGGCACAGGCTCCCCTGGCTGCTGCTCTGCATCCCCCGTGTGCCCGCTGGTTGTGGTGGAGGTGAAGCCAAGCGTGGCTGCTGTTCTCTTCACCCAGCCTTCAGCTGGGTGTGCTTGGGTCAGCTCCCACCCAGCTCCGTGTTTGGGTCATTTCTCACCCATCTCTGTGTTTGGGTCAGCTCTCACCCATCTCCGTGTTTGGGTCATTTCTCATCCAGCTCCGTGTTTGGGTCAGCTCCCACCCATCTCTGTGTTTGGGTCAGCTTTCACCCAGCTCCGTGTTTGGGTCAGCTCCCACCCAGCTCCATGTTTGGGTCATTTCTCACCCATCTCTGTTTGGTTAAGCTCTCACCCAGCTCCGTGTTTGGGTCAGCTCTCACCCACCTCTGTGTTTGGGTCAGCTCCTACCCATCTCTGTGTTTGGATCATTTTTCACCCAGCTCTGTGTTTGGGTCAGCTCCCACCCATCTCCATGTTTGGGTCAGCTCTCATCCACTTCTGAGCACAATGCAGGGCTCGTGTAATAGAAGTGATGAGAGTCGAGGCTATTCACCCACCTTTGCCGTGGGCAGAGAACAAAAAGGACATTTGTACAGTGACAAGGTACTGAATGTTCTACATCGCTGTTTTATTTTGTGTACAGAGCAGAGGGCACCAAAATAATATAAATGGGAACAATAACATACAGTAGCACATTTCTAACTCCATTTAGGCTTTTTTATTTGTAAATATTTTTGTGGTTTGTCTGTGTTTTAATGAAAGGAGGGAAAATTCTGCCTCTCTAGCCTTGTTTGAGGAAGGGGATGGGCAGCACTCTGTGGTTGTATTGCAATAGATGGGTGAATACTCTGCATTTTTCTTGTCACCTGACAAGCTGGTTTATATTTAGATGAAGAGAGAAAGCATGAGATTCTAAAACGTGTGTTTTCATTTGTGCCAGCCCATGTGTGCTGAGTTATCAGAATTAAGTTTTAATGGTTTGCTCTTACTTTTCCTGTGACTTACTAGGGTTATGGTCCTGCCATGTCAAACACATTCCTTGAAAGCAAAATGTCCAGAGGTCTTTAGAAAATTGAGACTTCTTCTGTACCAGCCAGCACAGAAGGTCTATTTTGAGGAGGAGGAAGTCTGGAAAATCCTGACCCTTTGGTGTTATCATCTTGGTCTGAGCTGAGCACTGTGCTGTGACACTGGGCAGAGCATTAGCTCATGGGTGACAGATACCGTCCATATTTGAAATTCCATCCCTAAAGCTGGGGTTTTGTTCTCAGCTGAGCTGCTTTTGAGAACAGTGAGGAAAGCTCAAGCTGGTAGAGGAGGGAGTATGACTGACTATTCACTTCTATCTTCTGAGCACCCTGAGCAATTAAACACAAAAGCCTTTGTTCCCTGGTGACTTCATTCTTAAGAAGCCTTTTTAATTTTAGTCTTTATTTTCAGGAAGAAATAATATGGATTTGTCATTGACAAGAAGGCTGCATCTCTCAAATGTCATGTCAAGGATCCACTCCATAATTCATGGGCTGGGGAGTGTGGGTGTCAAGAGGAGGGTGCATAATGGATATGAGAGATTTCAGTTCAATTAAACTATTGGTCTTAAAGGCAGCTTTTCTTGCCTTCATGATATTTTCTTGACTCAGATCGCCACATTTTTGCTAACTCATCCAGATAACCAGATAATTTTAGTCTTCTTAAGTAAGACTGTAGTGGGTTATTGGTTATTTTTGCAAATCATCTTCCCCTTTCAGTGTGGATGGGGACTTGCATAGTAATACCAGAGGAGTGTTGGTTATTTCCTCTTATTTCTGCCACTGCTGCTGTAAGCCATGCATTTGTGTGTGTAGGAGTGCTGCTGTTTCTGGTCCTGCTCTTTGCATGGATTCTGGGAGTTCTGCTTTTGTGTGATGAGATGCATTGCTGTTGGTGTGCTGAGAAGGGGATCTTCCCCCTCCTCTGCTGCAGGACCTGAGCAAGAGCAAACCTGAGGCTGCTGGGGGTCTGAATGAAGATGTGGACTATTGGCTTCCTAGCTGCTGGGAGACTGTGGCAGACTCAGACCTCCCAGAGGGGATTGCTGGGTCTGCCAGACCTCTCCAGGCAGGAAGGGTCACCTCCTCAGGGCTGGCACTGCCTCCCAGCTTCGCCTGTGCTCCTGTCCCAGGCAGAGGGGATCAGCTGGCTGGCTGGCAGCCTGAAGGGATTAAGGAGCACTCCTCTGATTCTCTTCTCACAGTCAAGCTGGAGGTGTTAGGAACTGACAGAGCTGTGTAAATTAGTGAGCAGCAGCAGCAATGAAGTTATCATGGTGATCACACACCAAAACCAACCTGCAGCAGTGGAGGTGCAGCTTTATCTCAGCATTTCTTCTTCAAGGGCTTCTTTCTTGTGATGTGTGTTTGTGTGCAGATGCAGGAGCTCCTCTGAGCTGCCTGTGGTCAAAGCCCACCTGCCTGTGGTCACAGCCCCATCAGTCTGGAAGGTGTGTGGGGCACACCAAGACCGAGAGTTGGGGCTCAGCTGTGCCTCAGGAGCCTGTGAGTGAGGCAGGAGTGAACAAATACATTATTTGTGGGGGTAATCTGTTTGCAGAGGAGCTTCCTAGTGCAGCTGACAAAACCGTGACATTTGGAAAGAAATAAACTTTACAAACCATCAACTCAGTGATACAGAGCAGGAGCTGGTGGCGGAGCCGTGTCCGTGTGTACGTCTGCAGGAAGCGAGTCACGATCTTACAAAACAGCACTGCGCCTATTTGTGGCGTTTATGACAATTCCCGTTTCGGGCTAAATCAGATCTCCTCCTCTCTCCAGGCTCTCCTCAGGCCTCAGGAATGTCTTCCGAGCCCACCTCATCCTCGTGGCAGCAGTCGCCGGGCTGTCCCGCGTCGCCCAGCTCGCTGCAGGTGCCGGAGGGCCGGCGGCCGCGGGAGCGCTCGCCCTCGCCCCTGCGGGGGTACCTGATCCCCAGCCCGCTGCCCACGCGCCGCACCAGGACCTTCTCGGCGTGAGTACCCCCCGCCCGGCCAGCAGCCCCCGCACCGGGGCCTTCAAATTTTCAAAGTTTGATAATAATAAAATGGTTACAAAAATAGTAATGCAATTACTTTAGAGTTAGGGCTATTACAAGACAATAAAAAGCAAAGAGTTACGGATGTCCGGATGCTCTCGGACACTGAGTCACGAAAAGCATAGCTTGTGAACAAAGGAATCACCCTTAAAACAATACAGTGTTTCATATATCCTTCATGGTTATGCGTACATTTTATTTAAAACAAGAAACTCTGTGTATATCAACTGTTTCCTTTAATCCCCATGTGATCTTCGAGTCTGAGCAAGGCCTGAAGAAATTAGTTTCTTCTGATAAGAAAACCATAAATTCCTCTTCTCTGGAAAATGTAGGTGCTCCTCAAAGCGAGTATCTCATTCCTTAAAAAAACCCCTTCACATACATAGTTTCTATTTCAACATTATGTTATAACCTAAAACTATATTTAACAGACTACTTAAGAGAATTAATACAGCATAACTTTCTAACATTACACATATAATATTCACTGTAACATTTGCGAAAAGCCAATCATAAAATATGCATTTTTCACACTGCCAAAGGCAGCTCTGGGCCGGAGGGGAGCTTGTGTCTGAGTGTGCTTTGTGATACTCTTGGCCAAGAGGATGCTTCAGACTTTTAGTCCAAATGTCCTATAGTTTTTCAGTGCTCTGCTTTAGTAAAGGGTGTTCGAAGTCTCTTGGCTCTTTAAGACAAGAGTTTTACAGGGAGGGAAAAATACACCGAGATTTTTCAAGACAGAGTTAGTTGTTTTGCTTCACTTCAGACATTGGGTTGTTGCTTCCAGGACCAATTTGTGTTGGTGCTTCCTTCTCAGAGACAGATTTTTTTTTTTTTCATGGTCTCTCTTTGCACTGCTCCTGAAGCACTGGACCAAACCTCACTGGAAGTTTTAGGTTTTTCACAACTGACACCTTTTAGTATTTTAGGGATACTCCATCACTGCTGAGAGGAAAGTGTTTCCTTGTATCCTCTTCTTATTCAGCTTTCATACCTTCATATTAGGATTGCTCAAATAGACCTGTTAAAGAATATGCTGGTTATCAGGGTGTGACCTCTGATCTCTTTCTCTAAGGTTTTTTGTATGAAGTTTTCCATGAAATGAGGTAATATTTGTTGTTCTTTGAGGTAGTGATCTTTCAGCAGAGCTGGCTTTCCCTGAGCTTTCCTGGGGCCCCATGGTGCTGTGCAGGCTCCTGTGAGCCCTGTCCAAAGGGAACTCCTCCCCAGAGCAGCAGCAGAGGATGGCGTGGCCATTGCAAAGAATTCCCAGTGCCTGTCAGGGCCTCCCAGTGAGGGGCTGACCTGAAGAAGGCAATGTGGGCTTCTTTGTTCATCTCAGAGCCTTTGAATCAGGGTACAGTGTGAAGCTTCTGCCACAGCCTTTATTTCTGTATGAGGAAGGTCTGGCAGTGCTGAGTGAATGCTGTGGCAATAAGAGCTCAGCCCCACAGCCAGCCTGTTTTGGGCCACTCTCTGGTTTGTGTGCTTTTTCCCTTTTGCTTCTTGCAGTGTTATCCAGCTCTTTTCTTCCAGAGTTATTCATGAGGATTTAAATAATAACAGTCTCATTGATGCTTCATATTATTACTTCTGAATTCTAAATGAGGCAAAAAAGAGGAGGAGCAGAAGAAAAGTTTATAGGTTGTCAGTTCCAGAAGCCTTTAAATGTCCTGAACTTCCTGATGGAAGTAGATGGCTAAAAAGAACATAATTTACTTAATAATTGGGGTTGCCCTTGAAAAGCAAGTCCAAGCTAGCTTGCTTCAGTGCTGTGTTAATAATGAACTCTTTGTAAATTTTCTCAGCTGTTAATCTTAGTTTGGTTCTTACAATAAGAAATAATTTGTTATTTGGCTTCCACAATTCTTTAATTAGTGTAGGAATCTTGCTGTATTTGTTTGCCCTGAAAACCAGAATAACTCTGAATTTTTTGTGTGTGTGTTCTCTTTAAACAAGAGGAGCTCTAGGTGAGCACTTGTATAAAGAGATGAATGTGACAAACAGTGGCTTATTATTCAGTGGGGTTATTTAATTTTGGTTCACTGGGAGTGGGGGCCCTCATCCTCTACAGTGCCATATCTCTTTGAAAGATGCAATTGAACTTTAATAGCTTGTTTAGGACAATGAGTGCTTTTCTGTGTAACAAGCACTTGTGAGGTCAGGTGTGTTGACAGCTTTATAGAGCTGGAAATGAAGTGATTCAATGGAGATTTCTTTCTTTAGCACTTTCAACTGCATTTCTTTATTGTTAGTTTGGTTTAAGGAACAAAGCTGTTACCATTTTTTAAAAGCAATTTCACTGAGACTTCAGTAAAATTTAAACATTTGGGACAGTGATGTTCAAATTGCCATGACGCATGTAACCAAATGGCTGCACTGTCATTGTGTTTGAAGAATTGCACCAAAATCCTTTTCTAGCATGGAACCTACTGGATGCTCCTGGCATGAAGAAGGTTCTGATCTAGCAATGCTCACAGTAAACCCTGTAATATGTCTAAACCAGTTGGTTTTCACTAATGGAAGTAGATCCCTGGATTCAAACTCTGGATCAGTGTATTTGATGCAGAAAAGGATTTAACCACACAGTTTTCAGGACAAGTCGGTCTTTTTGATGGCAGTATTGCAGATTGCAGGTTCTGCAAATGTGTCTCATTTTAAAATACAGGTCCCATGGCAGTGGGGGAGTTCAGGCATGAGTCTTGCTGTTATGCACTACAGCTGTGCTCACACTTCCTGTGAAAGCACAACACTTAGGTGCACACTGATACTCCCAAACTCACCAAAGGTAGAAGATTCTTACTTTTAGTATGGTGTGTGGAGGTGGAGGATTCTTACATTTAGTTTGGTGTCTGGAAGAAAACTTGGTGCTGTGACATTCACATTCTCTGGACAGAGACATAATTCTGTCTCTCAGGATTTCTTGGAGAAGCACAGAGAGAAGAAGAGAAAACAATCTTTATCTCTGCTCCTTTGTTTCCCCACGTGGAATGTGGTGTGGAGATTGTTCACCTGCAGTGATTGCTGGGTTGGATTCTGGTGAAGTTGTTTGGGTTCAGTGACCAATGGATCCAGCTGTGACTTGGGCTCTTAGCACAGTCACGAGTGTGTAGTTAGGTAAGTAAGAAGTAAGTATGTAGAATAGTATCTCTTTAAATAGTGTATTAATGTAATATAGTATTGTTTTAATAAAGCAGAGCCTTCAGCATTCTGATCTGGAGGCAGACAACATCATTTCTTCCCTGATCTGGGGTTTGCCACATTTTCACTATATGGTGCAGTGATGAAGCTGTTGAATTCAAGATGGCAACAGGTGCATTATAGTGCTAGCAAACATCAGATCAAACATGATCTGTTTGTCCTTTCCAAAGGCCCCGGGCAGAGCCCGTGCAGTGTGTGGCAGTGAGGGCTGCACAGCTCCGTGCTCACGGGAGGGAGGGAGGGAGGGCTCGGCGTGCCCTGTGAGAGCGCAGAGTGCCCAGCGCTGAGCTGCTCTTTGTGTTCCTCCTGCAGCACGGTCAGAGCCTCCGAGGGGCCCATCTACAAAGGGGTCTGTAAGTGCTTCTGCCGCTCCAAAGGCCACGGCTTCATCACCCCTGCGGACGGAGGGCCCGACATCTTCGTGCACATCTCCGAGTGAGTTCTGTGTGCCCACGGAGGGCTGCAGCTCTGCTTTGCCTCCGTTTCCAAATGCTTTCACATTTCAAACACAAGACTGGTTTATAATCTGTCACCCTTACTTCAGCAAAGAGGGGTTATGCAGATGTTACTGGCAGCGGTAGATTATGCAGTTCTTTTCCTGCATTATTATAAATCTCTTGAGTTAAAAAGTAGAAGATGATCCTTAAATCTCTTAGAATAAGCTATGAGTTTTGCCCAGACCCAGAAACCTGCATTCACCTGAAGCAAATATTCCATGCAGTGTCTAGTTTTAATGTAAAGATTTGCAACACTGAAAATTCATTACTTTTACTTTGCACTGCTTGTACCATTATTAAACTAAAGGTTAATTGGCTTTACTGTTAAGAAAAGTCACACTTTATTACTTCCTTGAATTTATCCAGCTTAGGTTGTAGGCAATTTATAGTTAAAGCTTTCTCTGTTAAGGGGTTCATTAGTGCTTGAACCCTTTTTGTCCTGAACACACTGAGAACCACCCGTTCAGAATTTACCTTTTGATAAACTAAGCAGATAAAGTTTTTTAAGTCCCTTGCTGAGAATTTTTCTCCAGCCTAAGCCAGTCTTTGCAGCATAGTTAGAAAAGAGACTGAAGAACTTAAGTATAATTTTAAGACTATACACTGTACACACACTCCTCCAGTTCTGCTCTGTTTCTCTTTCTGCACATCCCATAATCTCATTAGCCCTTTATGCCCAGTCTTTGCAGAGCTGCTTACCCGCTGTGACCCCAGCCTCCTCTGCAGTGTCACAGCTTGGCACAGTCCCAGGTGCAGCCTGGCATTCCCAGCCGTGGCTGCATTCCTGATTCTGGGCCTGCGACTCCTGCTGAGGCTGCAGAGCCTCACATCCCATGGGACAGCCCTGCCTGCCCAGGAATGCCCAGCACCCCCCGTGCCTGCACTGCCCTTGCTGTTTATGGCTTGGCTAATCTGCAAGGTTTAATGGGCAATTTTAATATTTGTTCCTAGGCTGAGATGTTGACCCGTGTTGGGGCTGCTGGTCTCTGAGGGGGTGTGTGTTAAGACTGCTTGATGTTTATTCTCCTGTAACCTCTCCTGGAATTACCACCAGTTTTATTTTACCTATTATTCACAGTATTGAAGCTGTATAATCCTTATTTATTCTTCAGAGAGGTTATCCAGTGGTAAGTCAACAATAGCCTTACCAAACCCACTCACATTGCCCCAGCTGTCTTTCCTGGTTGTGTGTGCAGCATGTCCTTGGAGAAGGAGCACTTGGCTTTCCTCCAGGTTTCTGGAATGTTACTGCACCATGGGCATTGACAGCCCAAAGCTCTGTAGGGCTCATGGATGCAAATAGGCTCAGTGTTCTGACTTGTGTTCCACCCAAAGAAGTGACACTTAATATCTTCCTTCTCTTTTGTCTGATGCAAATGCACTATTTCTTCTCATTTCCTGAATAACTTAAAAATAGCATTTCCTATGTCACAATTAAAAAAATTTAACTGTGAACATCTAGTCTGACCTATACAGTTACTGATCAGCAGGGGCTTAGTTACAACAGCCTTCTCACAGAAACATGAATTTTCAGCCTTCTAATGAATTCCTTTTAAAGAACTGTCTATTTTCAGTCCTGTTTTTTTTTTTTTTTTCCTTTACATTTTCTCTTCCTATTAGTTCAGTAAAATTTTCTTCAGTTATGTGAAATTATTCATTTTAAAACCCCGGAGATTATGTTTTGATTGTGGTTGCTGTTTTGTTTGCCTGTACAAAATGTGAACTGCTCTTTCAGGTTCCTGTCCTATGGCCCAGCACATCTTTCTGTCTTGGGCTTGATTCTGGATGCACAAGGTGTTCCTGCCCTCAGTTCCCCTCTACTCAGTAGAAACTCCAGCGATGGTTTTTCTGTTTCCCTCTTTAAGGCTCCCATATGTCTCCTATGCTGAGGTCCAAGGGACATGACAGAAATAACTGTGCTGTGATTTTTGGTGCTCTGTGAGTTTGGTGCCCCTGTGGCAGGAGTCCCCTCCCGTGGGCTGTGCTGTTGCTGTATGGATCCCATCTGCTCTCAGGCTGCTCTGACTGGGAGCACTGCAGTAACCCTCCTCTTCCTACCACCTCCACCCCAAAGCACCACTGAACGAGTCAAAGGTTGTAAAAGTTTATGGCCAGCCACATGTCTGGAGGTGTTTCCAGTGTGTTTGTTTGGCTGCCACAGGAGGTTCTCTGCTCCCCAGCCGTGCCCTCGCACCGCCCTTGTCTGGGGCAGCCGGAGCAGGGGAGGGCTGAGAGGGGCAGAGCTGCTCAGTGGGCAGGGGCTGAGAGGCTCTGACCCCTCAGGCACAGCCCAGCCACGGGTCCAGCCTGGCTCTCTTTGCTCTCAGCTGTGTCATTTCAGAGCAGTGCTCCCCGTGCTGCGCTGTCCCTGCAGGGCACCTCCTGTACCCCATCCACTGCTGGGAGGCTCCTGTGCCTTTCTGGCAGAGCCTTTGCCCAGCCCATGGCTGGCAGTTCCAGTGCTGAGGCTCCCCTGCCTCCCTGGGGGATCTCCTCCTGCCACAAACAGGCTCTGAGCCCTTTGTGGTGTTTGCCTGACTTGGCTTTCAACGTGGACCTCCACTTCTCCCCCCATCTCCGCAGTGGGCAAACCATGCCCTTCTTCTTGTAGAAACTTTGTGTGTTCACAGACTCTTTTCCTTGCTATTTCAGAAACATTTTACAAGGTCAGTTCACATGGATTTGGTAGGACTGAAGTGTTTTGTGTTTTTACAGCTTCTCCAGGTCAATTCTGCTTTCTTGAAGTCAACAGCAGTTTTTCTATTGTACCAGGAATGGGCCACTGTTTTAAATATTTCACATGTAGGTACTGTCTCAGAGCTTCAGTTCAAAAATAGCTGATGTTTCTGCCTCAACCTGTTAGTGAAAAGTGCTATTATTGAAGCACTGAAGGTTTCAGCACATTGTGTTCTTTAATTACTCAGAGTATATTTGACTTGCTGGAAACAGCTTTTAGTGCTGGAGGGTGATGGTATCACTGTCTTAATTCTGATGCAAGGCAACACTGGAAGGACAAATTAGTAATGCCTTTCATTTCAGTTTATTTCCCAGTGAATTTGATAGATTGCTCTTTGTTAACTGGAATTGCTTTTTGTGGCAGCATTCTGTAACCAGGCCTGTGGCTCAGGGGACTCCAGTGACTCTGGTTTGTACAGTGTGAGTTTTGAGATCCTCCTCATGTTTATCAAGTGATTTTTTCTATCAATTTATTCAGTTAAATCTGGATGTGAGAGAGGTGTTAGCCTGTTCACTGTCACAATGTGCATCTTCTCATGAAATGAAAGCAGATTGTTCCTCCTGAATTCTTCCCAAAAGCTGTGGTTTCAGGAGCTTGAATAAAATGCTTATGCCAGTTTGGATTCACCAGAATAGATTGCTCCTCTGTGCTCATCACTAAGCTGTGATGAAGGTTTTAAGCATAGGGACCAGCTGCCTATCTTGCAGATTATTATGATTTTCAACATAAATATTTAATTTGAGGAATTAAATTATTTTTTCCCTAATCTTCGAGGAGCTGTGAGGTTACATTTAGTGAAAATGTCTTCCATAGGATAGGATGTCTGTTTCATATAGGTTTCTTTATTTTTTGTAAGATAGTAACAACACTTAGGCTGGCATTTCCTTTCTATAAGTGAGGATTAGCCCAAAAATAAAGTCAAATATATGTGGCACTCAAAAGCTTCACTTGATGTCTGAAAAATTTTCTGTGTATCTGTGCAAGAATGTGGACATGTAGACATGTTTTATGAGAGGAACTTGTACCAAAGCTGCTTTATTGAGATGGACTTACGAGATGTGGGTAGAAATATGGGATCACAGAATTGTTAGGATTGGAAGGAACCTGTGGAGAGCATCTAGTCCAATGCCCCTGCCAAGGCAGGGTCAGCCAGAGCAGGGTACACAGGAATGCATCCAGGTGGGTTTGGAATGTCTTCAGACGGGAAGAATTCATCCCCTCCCTGGGCAAATCCAGTCACCTTCAACATAAAGAACTTCATGATGAGGTGGAACTTCTTGTGTTTGGTTTAGGGCCTTTGCTCCTTGTCCTGTTGCTGGACACCACTGGAAGGAGCCTGGCACCATTCTTTTGGCAGCTGCCTTTGAGATCATTAAATCGAACGAGATCCAACTCAGTCCTCTCCAAATGAAACAGGCCCAGCTCCTGCAGTTCCTCCTCACAGGAGATGCTGCAGACCCCTCAGCATCTTTGTGGCCTCTGCTGGGCTGTCTCTGGCAGCTCCTTGTCATTCTCCTGAGGAGCCCAGACCTGGGCAGAGCACTGCAGATGTGCCCCAGGAGACTGAGCAGAGGGCAGGGTCACCTCCCTGCCCTGCTGGCCACACTCCTCCCAGGGCATCCCGGGGTCCCCCTGGTCCCCCTGGCCCCCAGGACACACTGCTGGCTCCTGGTCAGCTTGTCACCCACCAGTACCCTGAGGTCCTTCTCTGCAGAGCTGCTCTCCAGTGGGTCAGCCCCAGCCTGTTCTGGTGCTTGGGGTTATCCCTCCCTGCCTGCAGAACCCTGCACTGTTCTTTGCTGAACCTCTCTGCCCAGTTCTCCAGCCTGTCAGGGTCTGGCTGGATGGCAGCACAGGCTTTGAAAGGTGCTGTTTGTCTGCCTGGCTTTGTTTTAATGAGTGGCTCTGAAGGCTGCAGAGATTACTCGTTTTGGTGTTTGATAACACTTGTGTGGAGCCTCTTGTCTTTTTTAACTGATTGGGTACAAGTGATGCCTCCTTGTGCTTACTGGAGACAGTTCTCAACTTGGTATAAATAGCTGTGCTGGGGAAATGTCATGGCTCTTTGGTGGGATGAGGTTTTGTTTTTCTCAGATTCATACTTCACCCCTCTGTAGAACAAACACAAAATGTGCTTGCTGTAGTGAATATAAAGCCCTAGCTGGCAACCATGGAGGCAGAGGAGTTGCTGAGATAGTAATTCCAGATAACATCTCTGGAAAGCAGGAAGCAAAGGCAAATTCATTTGCCTGGAGTGGAATTTTTAAAAAGCCCATAATTGCATTTTTAATAGTGACATGTACTGTTAATGCTTCCATTTCCACCAGCCTGTAAGATGATCCACTGTCACCAAATAGATGGTGGAGTTCCAGCATCAGTGTGAGAGCTCTGTCCTCCTGTTTGTCACCTCCTTGGCTCGTGTTCATCCTAGGAGTAAGTCAGCTCTCCCAGACGCTCCCTGGTGTGGCTGTCCCTGGCTCTGTCACCCTCTTGCTGCTCCACCTGTAGCTGTGGGATGTTCCCAGAGAGCAGACAGGGAGTCCCTGCAGTGCTGGCTGCTGATGTCCCCTGCCAGGTGCTGCCTGTGCACACAGGTTCACATCAGCTTCCCTTCCCAGCTGGGCTGCTGAGGGATGGGGGAGCAGATCGAGGTAGAGCACTGCACCCACTCTTCTGCTTCCCCAGAGCATCTGGGAGTAGGCACATGATGGAGACTGGTTTGTGCTCCAGGCCTTTGCACTTATCTGGGATTTGGCCTGAAGCCTGTGAACCTGCAAGGGCAAGGCAAGGAGGTGGCACACCAGAGAGCAGTGATGGATGAATGACCACACTCGGATTTTTTTAAGATTTTATTTTGCAAAAGCAGCATATTTAATGAGAGAGAAAAAAAAAAAACATGCAGTGCTTGTGGGTTTTCTGCAGTTTGCCAGCACTTGGCTCTGAAGGGGAAAATGCTGCATTGCAGAGAGGCCTGCAGGCTGTCCTTCAGGCTGGATTCCTGACCCCATGGGTAGTGATGGCTCTGGGGAACTGGTGCTGTGCTTCCCCAGGGGCACTGGCACACAGCAGCCCTGGGTCCCTGGGGCATCCTGTGCCTGATGTGCTTTTCTTCTCCATTGTGGTGTGATCTCAGGTTTTGCCTCCAGTGTCTGTAACTCAGCAGGGCTGAACACTGAGGGCTCTGGCTGGGCTCCCAGATGGGGATGGTCCCTTTCTGCTGTTGCATTCCAGCTGCTGGCTATGCTGGAGATGTTCTGTCAGCTGCATCTTCCTGCAGGGAGAACCCAGCTGTGTCCCTGCTGCAACGAGGAGCTGACCCTGAGCTACATGTGGCCATGGAGAGACCATCCTTTCATGCTCCTTCCTTTCCTCTGATTTCCTGCCAGATCACTGTTTGCTGCAAAGCATTAGTGCCACATCTCCTGGCTTCTCTGTGGTGCTGTTCCTCTGGTGGAGTGGAACAATATGGGTTGGAAATTACCTGATAGTTCTGAATGATCTGAGAGCTGCATCTGAGCTGAGAGAACAAACTTCTCTGGCCTCTCTGGCTTTTCTGTGAACTACCAGCAAAACAGTTTCTGCTGACTGCAACCAACTGCTCTGGGAGTGCTGGGAAGCCAAATCTCAGCTTTCTGATTGCCTTCAAAACACTGGATGACTTATGTGCTTTGGACAGCACACATCCTTCCTGGTGTGCTCCCTTTCTGATGGTTTGCTGCAGGGTGAAGTGCCTGGAATAAGTAGATTATCTGGGGCAGGAAGGAGAGGCAGTAGAATTCCAGATCTTTCTTGAGAGGGGTTTGGAAATGAATAGAACATGGATAATCTTTTTCCTAAGGGTTCTCCACCACCCCAGTTGTCTCAGAAAACTCACTTTACAGTGGTGCATGCAGGAGAGTCAGGTTGCTATGGCCATTACTGCAGAGAAGTCTTCCCAGAATCTTCCCCTAAGGATCCAAGCTGTGATAGGTGAGAGCCAAGGCTGCCACTGCAGGCAGTGGCTGCTGGAGGCTGGGGTGAGCACAGGATGTGGCTGCCCCAGCTTTGGTTCCCAGATGCACACAGCAGGTGGGATTGTGAAGGGATCCAGGCTGGATGTCTGCAGGGACAGCTGTCTTTGTCTTTGGCTGAGCCCCCAGAGGCATCCCTGCAAAGCTTTCTCCTGTTCCTTCCTCACAGTGTGTCTGTGCTACCTGGGCTTGAATCAGCTGCTGGAAGTGGATTTGGAGCCATAACTATCCCTGAAAGGGGATTCAAACCCCATGGCCCAGTGCAGAACTGGGCAAGAGGATGGTGCATCCACTGACCTGGGAGAGAAGTGCAGCTCCTGGGAGGTTTTCTCTGCAACAGCTCAGGGACCAGGGAGCCCTGGAGCAGAGATCTTGGATATTAACTGCTGGGGTTCTGCAGTGTCTGAGCCTCTTTCCACTTGTCTGCCAAAGCCACAAGTGTGACTGGTGGGGAGAGGCAGCCCTGCTCCTGCCAGCCAGCTCCGTGAGGTCACTGCTGGCTTTGTGCTGGGTTCTGGGGCCCTTGGCTTGCACAGGGAACGAATGGGAGAGCATTTGGGATTAGTAACTCACAATGGTTCATTATTCTGTTGTAACTTGCTGTTAAAAACCCCTCAGGCTTTTTGAGACAAATGCTGAGGTGCTCAATGATCTTCAAGAAGCCCAGGAGGTAACAGAGCCCATGGAAGTGCTCCATGGTGTCATCCATGGCAGGCTTGGTGACCAGCAAGGCTCGGAAATCACTGAAAACTCTTGTTCCAAAATGTTTCCACATGACTTTGGCTTTGTCCCAAGAGGTTTAACTAGAGTCCTGGAATATGAATAGCAGCTGTGAGAAGGAAGAACTAGAACACTCCTTATTTAGGTAATTTCCTAATAACCTCCCAGTTCCCTAAAAATAGTGCAGGATAAAATGCTCCACCACACCAGACTGGCACTGAGCTGGGAAATGGGAGTTGCTGGATAATCTAAAACTCACTCTACTGTGTCTCTCTCTGACTCTAACATCAGGGAAGCATTTCCTATTTTTAGCTTGAATTTGAAGTTGTTGAAGTGTCTTAAGATTCCTGGGTATGTAGATATTAATTATTTTGAATTGAAAGTGCACTCCAGTACCTCAAATAGCAGTGGAAACCTCCACATTCCTCTACATCAACATTTAATATATATGGAGGGTGAAAGTAAAAAATACAGATCTAAAATTATTTAATCAGTATGTACCATCAAAAAAGTCCATGTTTAACTGACTTTACCAAAATTTCCAGGTAATTTGCATTGTTTATAGAATGTCTGTTGTAGGCTGAGTCTGTCCCAAGAACTCTTTTTACTCTCTCTTATCTTTTCCAGCTCATTTCCTGCCCGGTGCTTAAGGCTTGCCTCCTGCTGGAGGATCTTCCCCCAGCTCTGTGTAGGGCTCTGCTTCCACTGCCACCATCTCAGCCCCTCTCGAGTGCCATCCTATTGCTCTTTCTGGATGCCACCACAAGCACTGCACAGTCTGGATGCTGTTTGTTTCTCCTTCCAAGCATCCCGTGTTGTGATAGCAGGGCTGCAGTAATTCTGTCTGTCCCAGAAGCAGCTTTTTGTGGCAGACACTGCCAGGGGACACTGTTCACTCTCAGCTCTGCTCAGGCTGCAGACCAGGACCTTTGTGCTCTTGTTTTTTGTGTGCACCGGGGGCAATGAACTAATGATCTCGTATTTGTTAGGCACCAAGAGTAACTAGTGATCACAAACCTGCAGGAGACAAAAGAATATATCTGATCTGTGGGAGGAAAGTTTAAAGGCCAAAAGCAGAAAATGAAATTGGAGATGTTTGTGTGGCCACAACCTTTGTACACAGCTGCACAAGGACAGGCCTTGGCGGGGTAGGGGCATCTCAACAAGTGAGGAAAGACAGCAAAGTAAGGATCAGATGAGGCTGTCCTGGGGTTGAATGAGGTTCTATCACAAGCTCCAGTCACTTGTAGTGTCAGCTTGGATAAGCAGTGAAACCCAGAAAGGATCTGATGCTGTCAGCATAATGCTCAGCCCGGCAAGAAATGCTCTCTAGCAGAGAAAAGTGCACCTGTCTGGTGTGGGCAATGCTCTGCAGATCCTGGGGATAATCTGATCTGTTTGGTAGAAGGAACACGAGTATTTAACCTCATGATTCAGCATAGGAATGGGTCAGCAAATATTTTGGTTTATTTCTTTTTCCTTGGCAGCCCAGGGGCTAACATCGGCAGTGCCCCAGTGAGCTCCTGAGGCCTGAGGGGCGTGGTGGCTTTCAGTGAGAGCTGAGTGTGCCCATCCTTTTTAATGCTCAAGCTGTACTTCTTCCTCACTTGATTTTGAATGTTCAAGTGATACCTAATTTACCTCAGTTTTTCAGGAGCTTAAAGCTTTTTTGTACTGGTGCTTCAAGAGACTGCAAGTCCACTTTCCTTTTGCATTAACCATATTTACCTACTTTTGCAGATTTCAAAAGTTTATTTTATTAACTGTGGCTTATCCTGTTTTACAGGAGGTTTTAAAAAACGTGTAAGGTTCCTGTTTGTAAAAAAAAAAAAAAAGATGTTTCAGCCAAACCCGAGATCCCTTCCTGGGCAGGGCATCCGTTTGGCTGGGTGGCTGTGCAGTGGTGACAGATTCCTGCTGCCTGCAGGGGCCTGGGGCTCTGCAGTGAGTGGCTGGAGAACCAAGGGGAGATGCTGCTTTAGTTTTAATGCTTTTAGATCTATAGAAAGACTTTCTCTCTCTCTTTTTTTTATTTTTTATTTTTTTTTTGCCACAGAAGATCAAGAGATTCAAGAGGTTTAAGTAGGAAAGGTGATGTCATTTTTTTTTTTATATAGCATTTTTATTTTCACTTCTGTTTTGAGTCTTTCAACCCTTTCCTGTGTCTCTTCTTGAGGCTTTGTGTCCCCTCATCAGGTTGCAGTACATCCTTGCTGCAAAACTGCTGTTTCTAGGTCGGGGTAAACTTCTGGGTCTTTGGTGGCAAATTCCTTTGACACAAGAAAAGGTAAATTAATTTCTGCTCCTGGACAGACAGTAAGGGTTGGGTGTGCAATCCCTTCACACCTGAAAGGATCTGAAACCTGTTGGAGCTGGGGCATGAATGCAGGCAGTGACTGGGGAGGACAGGCACAGCAAAGGTCAGGTGTGGGAGCTTGAGCAGAGCCTGTCCAGTGTGATACTGGGCTGGGCTGACAGAGTGGCCTGGAGACTTTGGAAGTAAATAAAGGTCACTTGGATCAGCCTGCGTGGGTTGGAAAGGGCTGTCAGGTCTGATGAAGGAGGCTTTATCTTGATTTTTCTGTAAATATTTCTTCTGCCTTCAATTTACTCCCATTTTCCCAGGCACTGCTCTGAAGGGTTCAGCTTAGGACATGCCCTCCTGGGTCTGATTGCCACAGTCAGGGACAGCTCTGGAGTAGAGGTATTTCCAGGGAAATAAAGTTTGGAGGACTTTATTCCCTCAAACATTTCAAACCCCAGGCCTTGAGAATGCCTTTAACTCCTCATAGCAGGTTTGAGATCCATATTTAGATACAGGAGCATTTTCAATATCATACTGATACAATCAGCTAGCAAACAATGACTTTTCTTTGAATTTCCCATGGGAGAAGTCTTGATTTAGGGGTCATTTTTAGCTTCCTTTGTAGATACCTGGTTACCCTGTCCTGTCTGGGTCCTGGCTGCTGCTGCTTCACCACAGCCTGGCACAGCTCCCTGAGCTGCCCTTGCAGTGCAGGGTCAGACAGGAGCCCTCAAAAGGGGCAGGGCTGGGGAGAGGCAGTGCTGGAGATGGAGCTGGAGAAGTTTTACAGAACTGTGAGGAGAAGCAAATTCAGATGTGAGGTTAGAACTGGCAGTAGGGGCCAGTGTATTCACCTCCTATCAGTCCTTCCAGCCTTTCCTGCAATAGAAAAGCCCTGAGATTAATGGGTCACAAAATGAGAGTGGATAAAAAGGGCACTGCTAAAATCTGAGATCCCTGCTATTAACAAAACATGGGGTAAAATTCCTGGGTGGGGTGACCATGCTCTCAGTGTGCTCTCAGAGAAGGCAAATATCAAGCTCAGCTAGGAGCCTCCTGGAAATCTCCCTGAGTGCTTGGTGAGTGTTTCTGCAGGCTAACACATCAGGATAGCAGAACTCTCTTTTCTCACCCCAAGTAATTTGAAATATTTGATGCCATATCTCACTTGGGCTCTTTTTTTCTTTTTTCCACAAACTGTGTTATGGTAGAGCAACCTTAAGGTAAAAATCTTGTCATTACATGGTACAATTCTTCTTTAGAAAAAGTGAAAGAAAAAAACAACTGAAACTTCAAAAGCTTAAGTGAGAAGTTGGGAAAAACCAACCAAAAAGAGATCAATTTTAGTTTAAAAACCATATTCCCAAAGTAAGTGGCAGCCAGTGGCAGCCCTGCCCTCTAGTGCTGTTGCAAGTGAGGTGTTGGTGCACAGCTCTTGGTCCAAGCGTGGGCTCACCTGAGTATTCTTCAAGGCAGATAAGCATGGGGCTTTTTGTGGGTTTTATTTGATTTTACTTTTTACTTCTTGTGGTTGGTTGATTTTTTTAGGGCGAGGCTGGTGTTTATAATATTTTCATAGGATTTCACTGCAAGACAACCAAAATCAGCCTTAGACTTTGACAGATGACAGGCTCTATAAAATCCCTGAAGAACTTTGATCGTCTAAGATAATGATTATGATAAAAAGTTCAGTAAGCAGCCAAAGAGGACGAGTGTTTATGTGATTCATGACTGACTGGAGCTTCCCTCCACAGCATTGAAGGCGAGTACGTTCCCGTGGCGGGCGACGAGGTCACCTACAAGATGTGCACCATCCCTCCCAAGAACGAGAAGCTGCAGGCAGTGGAGGTGGTGATCACTCACCTGGCCCCTGGCACCAAGCACGAGACGTGGTCAGGGCACGTCATCAGCTCCTGAGGCGTCCCCTGGAGCGTGGCTGCTGCCAGCGTGGGCTCTGCTCAACTGGCTGCAGGACCTGCCTGAAGAATATTGTGTGTGAGGAAATACTGCATTGTCAATAAAGCAGAAGCAGGCCAAAATTACCATTTTTTATAGCTGGCCTGATTAAAAAAAAAAAAAAAAGAGGCAATTCAAATGCTAATGAAAAAATATCTAGCGTAATGTGTTTACAAGAAATGTATTTAAAGAGAACTAGTTTGTGTGCTTGGTGGAGGAGGGGAGGTTTGGGTTTTCTTTTGTCTTGTGAACTGATTCCAGGGCATGCCCAGGGGAAGGGGGGAGAGGTTTCAAGGAGAGCCCTTCTAGTGTAGAGGGTCCAGCACAACTCTGAGCCCTGGGTGCTGGGTGAGCCCTGTGTTCCCCTGGGCTGCTCTTCCAGGGCTGCAGTACCTTTATTGCTGATAACAGTGCCTGAATGCCTTGGCCTGACAGACAGAGGTGTTCATTGCTGATTTGTTTTCCTCATGGAAGGAAGTTCACAAACAGAGCAGCTGCCACAGGGTGGAAAATCTCCATCAGGTGGTTATGCTCCAGTGCCCATCAGGTGCACCACTGCAAATGGTGTGGCTGAGTGTGGAAACTGTGTTGTACTGGTAAAGCTGGGGTTTGTGAATTTACTTAGGTGCCTTGGTGGTTGATTAGCAACAGATTTTATAGGCCAGTATTAAAAAAAAAAATCCATCCCAAATTTAAATTGCTACAAGGTAAAGTGGTAGAAAACTGTAGTGTAGTGGATACTTCACGGCCTCTGAGTGTGTTTGAATTTTGACAAGGCTGAAGATTTGCCTTCTAGACTGCATACAGCTGACTGCCATGGTGTGCCAGGGGGCAGGCAGGACACCTGCACTGCTGCACAGCAGGTGTGTGCTGCCCAGGTGCCTGTGTATGAAACACTGTGTGAGTTCCTCAGCAGGCTCAGCTGTCTTGGTGAAGTAAATTCTGCATCTGTCTCCCTGGCAAACTTGCTTGGTAGGATGTGATAGGGCCACCCTTCCCCAGACTCTTTGTGTAGTTGTAGTGCTACTAAATTGGTTTTGTTCCTATTTGCCTTCTACATTTTTTTTTCAAATGAAGCATTTTTCTCTATTATTTTCCTAACAGTGGATTTTTATTGACTTTGCAAATAAAAAAATAATAATAAAAAAAGGCACAAGTCTTGTTAGTTGTATAAAACAGTGCAGCTTCAGTTGTGTATTTGGAGCTTCACCAAGAGGTGCTCACTGTCAGGTGTGGCCTGAGCCTTTCACAGCAGCTGATCTGTTCCCAGGTGTGACGTGGGGACAGCACAGGGGTGGGGGTCAGGAACTGCTGTGCTGGCTTGCTTGCCCTTAGCTGTGCCTGTGTTACACCATGGTGTACTGGGGGTTTGGGCTTGGTTTTGTTTTTTATGATCCATAAGCCTTGGTTGTGGTGGGTTTCTCACTGTGCAGCTTGTTGGAATATCATCTCCTGCTTTCTTTACAATAAATGCAACAATTTCAGTGCTTTAATGTGTTTCCAGTCTGCTCCCTGGGTAGCTGGTGCTGAAGAGGTTCAGCTTTGAAGAAGGGGAGAATGCAGGTGCCTGCACATACACGCCTGTGTGGTGACTAAAGTTTTAGTTAAGGAAATGTTTTCACAGCCACTGACTGCAGAACAATTAGGAAATAACAAGGCCAGCACATGTCAGAGGAGGCTCCCAAGACAGAGCAGTCAGAAATGTTGTGTTTGGGGCTGAAAACAATGAACACAGCAGATCTTAAACGGTCTGTCCTTAAAGAGCATTCCTACACAAGGGATGGTCCTGCTCCTAAGTCAGGTCCTATTAAAACAGGAGTTAGCTAGTGCTAGAAGACAAAAGAGTTTTAGTGCATGAGGTGCTCTGCAGCTCCCTCTCTGTTTTTGTAAGCTCTTTTGGGGATTTCAGGTGGTACACAAAGATTCTATTCCCTGCTTTTTACTGTGCAAGTATCCCATGAACCTAGAACTGGAAAGATTCACATAACTCATTTATTTGTACAGACAGGCAGCATGCAACAGGTCTGCTTCAAGTATTTTATTTACCAAAATGACAAATCAATACATTATTTTTTCATTATAAAATCAGATTTTATTGTATTTTACTAAGTCAAACCGTTTATACTCAAGATTACTTTCCTAGTGCCAGATGAGAAAAGGAATATTAACAGTTACACAGACACTCAGGCATTGACTTGAATTTTAATAGAAACACAATTTAGGTCATTTTTGTAGTATGAAAAATCTCACCTACTCTTAAAGCCTTAACCAGGAATCTCAGAAAATGATCAGAAAGTGATAGAAATATATTTTGCTAATATGCATAAGTTATTTTAATTAATTTTTACGAATTATTTTTTAGATTTGGTCTCCAGACAGTGTAGGTACCATGACCTGACTTCTGCCTTTGACCACATTCATCCTGAGGAGGGAACTTTGGCACCAGCTGGCCCAGCATTCCAAGGGATGGCAGTCAGGGACTTCTGGTTCACTGCCATCTTCCCAACCCCAGGAAGAAAATAAAACCATTCCCTTTTACTCATCTTCCAGTTTTAGACAAGAAACTGTCTTATAATTCAGTTAATTAATACAGCACATGCTAAGTATTAAAAAAAAAAACCAACTGCATCTTTTAAAAAGCTGCCTCGACATAAAAATACTTGAGATTAAACCTTTCAGGCCGATTTTGAGACCATGAATCAACTAGAGGCAGATTATGCCTCCCTTTCCCTCCCTAAATTGTAATTAATTAGTTAAGGAAGTTTATAGGTATCTTAAAAACCAACCCAAAATATAACCCAACCCAAACCCCACAACCAAACAAGAAGAAAACAATTTATGTGATTGGAAACAGAAAGGATGGTGCTAAATGAGCTCTGCTGTATTCCCCCAGGCAGCAAGGGGTCTTCAATTAAAACATTTCCCTTTAGTAATTACTGATCTGCAAAGCACCTGCTGTTCATGACCAATTACAAAAAATCAATACAGAATGGTGATATTTCAAGTGATTTTGCTGTTTTAACTGTCTTGGAAGTGTGAACTCTGGAAGTCTTTTATTTAAAAAATAGCTCTTCACAGATTCTTTTTGTATCCTGTGGGGAGGTGACACTGTGGCCTTCTGTTCTGGAGTCTGTGAAAATTTCATAATCATTCCCTCCCTGGAAGCAGAAGATGATTTAATTTTATTTAACATAAAGCACAATCACAAAAAGGGACATGAAAGGAAACAGGAAAAATTGACTTTTTCCAAGGGCCTGCAGTGATTAGGCTCAGTGAACAACAGCACTGCCCCTGAATGAGCACAGATCCCCAAAATCCATCCATAGCTTCATTCCCAAACTTCTGTTTTTCACACTGCTTCCACGGGGTTAGCATCAGCTCTCAGTATTCCAACTATGGAAATGCTGCACTGCCACTCAGAGGGTCTAAAATGAATTGTCTGTAAGCTCTGTGCCAGAAGGACAGGTGATTACTTTTGCAGCTGATGTCAGGGGAAAAAAACTTTAATTTCAACCTTTTAAAATTTATAAAGTCCTGTGTAATTTAAGAGTTTTATAACTGTGAGTTCTTATCAAATCAAGCTTTTTCTTATAAAACAGTCTGACACTGTCCTTTGGCCATATTCAGACAGCCTTAATTTCAAGCAAGTCCTTGTGCTTGCCAGTGCCCTCACAAGCTCTTGTCAGGTCTCTGTTCAGGATTTTTAAAAGCCTCTGAAATGCTCTGCAGAGCTCTGTCCCATGATGAGGGACAAGGGACTCTTCCATTCTCCAGCGTGGAGACAGAGTAGTGAGCAAAGGAACAGTGTTAAATAAGATAGGAAATAAATATGTTTAATAAACACCAGCCAACAAAAATCAATCTACACTGACCAGGCAGGACAATCAGTTTCACACAGTCATGTCACCTAGGTGTTTAACAGAATTACAGAAGTTCAGTTTTAAAACAACCTCTGTTAAGGCAAGAACCCTGTGTTCAATTCAGGAAACAAGGAAAACTTCTCATCTGCAGCCAGGTAAACATGGACACATGTTTATGCCCTGGCTTCAGTTCTTGTCAGGATTAAGGTTAAAAGGTTAGAATCTGCACTCCCTGAGGTTTAATTACAGCAGCTCTCAAATTACTGTATCAAACTAATGTACTCACTGGCATGGTCTTGTCTCCAAAGAAATAAATAGTCTTGTATCCATCCTTGGCAACAATTCCTAAGCAGTACCTTTTATCCCAGCCATCTGGGAACACATCGATGCTTATCTGTCCTCCTAGGAGAGAGAGGAACCAAGACTTGTTTCATTTTAAGAATGCATTTCTGAAGGGAGAGGAAGTGAAAAAAAAAACCTGAAGTGGGTAAGATTTTAGGGAGAGGGAGCTTTGCAGAAGACACAGAAATGTTGTGAGACTCTGGAGTAAAGTCCTGCAAGTACAGAAAGTGTTTTATAGGGTATCAGTTATCAGAGCTGTGATTCAGAGATTATTTATCCATTCAACAAAGTCTGAGCATGTTCCCAAATACTCACTGCTATCCAAATGAACCTTTTAAAAGAATTACATTGAACCTCTTTACTTTTAGAAAGAAAGGACACATGAACACAGCCACTGATATATTTACAGCCATACAGCTGTAGGCAAAAGACTTCCTAAGGCTTTCAGAGTAGGAAAGGGAAGAAATCAACCCTTTCAGCACACCCTAACAGGACAACAGCTGCTCCAATTCTGAGCCCTTGGCCTTCACCAATACCTAAGAGCACGACTCCCAGCTGGAGCAGGTGTCCAAAAGGTATTTACAACATAAAGGAGAGGAGAGCTGCACTGCAGTTCACTTTTGCCTTAGTGCTTCAGCACTAATGCCAACCATTATTTGCAATTCTGAAAAAAATCAAAGGCAGGAGTGTGGTAATATATTAGGAGAGACAGTAAAAAACCAAAATGCATCAAAAATTAATTTCCCCTCATTATAATTTTTTTCCTTAAGTTTGCACTTGCTTTTGGATTCTTTCTTTCCTCCTACGCAATGCAGGTAATAGCTGAAGAACCAAGGGCAACTGGAACAGCACTGAGGGAGTAGTTCTGATCAAAACTGATTCACAGAAACAACTCTGACTAATCCAAAGCATCTAATATCCTCCAAAATGAGCAGAATCAGTCACACAACTGACATTAAAGGACAATGAACTGATGACAAGAAATGAAGTTCTCTTTGTTGATGGATTTCAATTAAAATGTCCCAATAAAAACCTGAGAGGAAAAAGAGGCTCAGTCTTGCAACCACCCCCAGAGAGACCTGTCAGACAAATGAGATGGGATGTCACAGCCATAAGAGAGTATGACTTAAATGAAATTTAAATTAATTGATGTTTTAAATGACATTCTTTTAAAGTATTACCTATTGAAAATGTGAGGCCTTTGCCTGCAAATTCTCTTTGTAGATCAGCTACAAATTTCTCTCTTATATGCTCCTTCTGTTAAGGAAAAAAGAAAAGAAAACCAAACAACAGTTACATGCTGTAACCGTGTTCACTTACCAATGAAAAGATAACCCAAAATCACCTCTAAAAAAGAATGGTTTTATTGATTTGAATGGACCCAGGCTGGTTACACTACAGAGGACACTGAGAAAGTATGGTTTTACCTAGACAGGGTTTTTTAGAAACCCCATGTATAGAAGCAGGATGTTCAGTACCCTGGATATTGGATTAAAAACATGAGCCAAACCCACCCTTCTGCAAGTAATCCCTGCTATTCCAATAAAAAACTCACACTATTTCCTGAGGTCTGAATGAAGAAGTTAGTTAAATCACATGGAAAGAATTAAAGTGAAAAAAAAATTGCACAAATTATAAAAGTTTTTAAAACTGCCTCCTCCAGGAGAGCTAGGTAATTTTCAAGAGCTGTAACTCACTTTATCAAGTTCATAGAACTCAAGTCGTTCTTCCTGGCTGCAGCTTCTTCCAATGGGGGACACATTCAACATCCCATTTCGGAACTCGATGAACGTGCCTCTGCAGAGGAATGGATAACAAGACAGAAAACAGATGAGAAAATTGCTCCAAACACTAAATAGCACAATAAATTTCCATTTAATTGTAAAGGCAGTGAGAATCACCTGTCTCACTACATGCAGGTACCTCTGGCACCAGTTAGTCTTTTGGACTTTGAATATGGCAACCTCCTCATCATCCTTACTGGCTTTTAAAAGTACCATTTGGTTTAACAAGTGTGACTGGAGCATCCATCAAGCTCAGAGCAGGACAGGCCAGCCTGTCAGTGTGGGTGAAGCTGCAGAATTCACAGCAATGTGGGCAGTGTCCTGCCCTGTCCCACCCAGCACATTTCAGTGTCTGCAGCAGCTGCACCTCACACATCACACAGAGCTGGTCTGGCTGCACTTCTCATCTCTGAAAACACTATGCTGCTGAATTCCAACCATGGCAAAGGAACACTCCTACTTCAAACCTGAATCTCCTTCCCCCTGACACAGAAGTGCCAAATCAGTATTTTAAGCCCTGTGCTCCAGCTGGGAGCTGGTCTGTATGCATGGACAGAGCTCTGTTTCACACACACAGTGCTGTTCCCCAGGCAGAAATTACTCTTTTTTTTTTTTTGCTGAGCACCCTGAGCTGAGCTTTATATGCCCAATGGAGGACAGGCCACGCTGAGATGTCTGTGTGCACATACCTCTTCTTTGGCAGTTTGATCTTTGCAATGTAACTCAGGCAGTAGTTGATGACATCTTGAAGGATGTCCTCGCCCAGGTGGCCCTGAATGCTCTAACAAAACAAACACCATTCAACCAAGGTTCCAGAATGTGAGATTCTAAAAGCAAGTCACATGGAAAACACAGACGTTGGGTAATCAGGCATGGTTAATACCACAGAGAAACAAACATGCCTTCAATCAGTAACATCAGCTGATGCTCACATGGTACTAACTAAAGGCTCTCATTTTGCTTTTTGTTCACTTTATAACACCAAACTGTCCTTTAATATGATTCCTACTTGAACCTGCTTCAGAAGGAAACTGTGCCATAGGCAGCAGCTCTAAACAAAAAGCTGCATTTAATGTCTGCTACAGCCAAGCACTATAGCCAAGCATGAAGGAGCTTGTTCCTGCAGTAAAGTGGAACCACTGGTTGGTCCAGGCAGCAAATTCAGCCAGGATCTCTTTTAAATGTTTACTCTCCATTATTTATGTTAAACATTACATGCCAAATGAATGACCCATTAACAGGACAAACATATGAAAGCAGCAGCAATTTTAGTCTTTGAAAGGGTGATTACAGAGGACTACACTGTACAAATAAATCAAAATCTTGTTTAGAAAAGTTCTTTTTCTCACTATTGGGAATTTTACACTTACCTGCTTGCTCAGGAATTTCCCATCTTTGTATGCTACCAGGCCATTTTCTGAGAACACATAATCGTATTTTTCAATCACTGCAAACAAGCAAAAAGACAGTAACTCATCATTTCCCCTCAATGCTTAATGCAGAATTGTCTTAAATGTTAAATTGGTTAAAATACAGCAAACATTAGCTCCTAAAGCATGAAAAGTTTCAGCAGCATAGCATCAAGCACAAGATTAATGCTAGTCCCATTTCTCACTAGGATCAGCACACATCTCTGATCACGTGAAGTCATTTGTTTGACTTACCTGTGGTTTTACTTAGAAGCATATGACTCTTTGCATTAAATGTAAAGGAATACCCAAACACCTGGCACATGGCCTGGCTAGAGAGCAAGTCAGAGACTGCCCTTTAGGTTTGTTTCCTCGGTGTCACTAATCTTCAGCAGATGTCTGGGAGCCGTGAGTCTCAGAACTATGATGACATGGTTGACTGGAGACCACTTGGAAGGCAAACGAACTCAGCCGCCTGGGCGCTACAGGAGGTTATCAGTGGCATCCATTGAGTAAAGAGCATTAAGAATAAAGGACTAAGGCCGGAGTGCATCGCTGCACCGTAACCCCAGAGGGAAGAGCAGCAGGTGCTCAGGGAATGCCGACAGCGGAGCAGCCCACACGCGTGTGTCACACACAATGCCCTCCCAAGGCTCCGTCAGCGAGGCAGCATTCCACCCTCAGCAGCCAGCCCTTAACTTGATCTCGAGACCGCGGTGCGAGCAGGCTGCGATTCCCCAGTGCCGGCTGGCAGCTCCCCACAGCCCGAGCGCACCACGCCACCAGCAGCAGGCAGCTGCAAGCGGGGAAGAGCGGACGGAGGGGGCTCAGCAGAGCGCGGCCCGAGCGCGGCCCTCACCGTCCTCGCCCAGCTGCTCGCGGATCTTGGCCAGGTCCGAGCCGCCCACCACTCCCACCTTCGCCTTCTGCCGCAGCCGCTGCAGGAACGCCGCCATCTCCGCCGAGATTTTCTGCGGTCCAAAACAGAGCCCTCAGATTTGCCAGCGCCTCCATCCCGCTACAGCCAGCGCCAAGGCGCGGCGCCGCGCGGCTCTTTCGGCAGCCTCAGGTGAGCCCAGCGCGGCCCGCGCTGTGCCGCCCGCCCCAAGCCCCGCGGGCTCGCAGCCCGGCCCCGCACTCGCCTGCCGCGGCGCCGTCAGGGTGCCGTCCACGTCGAACAGGCAGAGCGCGGCGGGCGGCGGCGCCATGGCTGCGGCGGCGGGGCCGCCCCTCCCGGCGGGCAGCGCGCGGGCGGCGCGGCCGCGGGGAGCGCCGGGCCATGGCGGCGGTGAGCGGAGGGGCCAGGGCGGCGGTGAGCGCGGGGCCAGGGCGGCGGTGAGCGCGGGGAGCGCCGGGCCATGGCGGCGGGGAGCGCGGGGAGAGCGGGGCCAGGGCGGCGG
>QUSF01000022.1:8455659-8500911 GCA_003676055.1 Chloebia gouldiae
GCGGGGAGAGCGGGGCCAGGGCGGCCGTGAGCGCGGGGAGAGCGGGGCCAGGGCGGCGGTGAGCCCCGGGGCCATGGCGGCGGGGAGCGGAGGGGCCAGGGCGGCGGTGAGCGCGGGGAGAGCGGGGCCAGGGCGGCCGTGAGCGCCGGGGCCATGGCGGCGGGGAGAGCGGGGAGCGCGGGGCCATGGCGGCGGGGAGCGCGGGGCCAGGGCGGCGGTGAGCGCGGGGCCATGGCGGCGGTGAGCGCGGGGAGAGCGGGGCCATGGCGGCGGGGACCGGTGGGGCGGGCTGGGTCCCCTTCGCCTCCTTTCCCCTCCTTTCCCCCCTTTCCCTCCTTCCCTTCTCTCCCCGTCTCCTTGCCGTTCCCCGTCTCCATCCCTGCCGCCATCCCGGCCCGCTCGCTGAGCGCTCCTTGCCGCGCGTGTTGCAGCACGGCGGGGGCAGCGCGGAACTTCCCCTCCTGCCTTTGCAGCTCTGCGCCTTCCCAGCGCCTGCTCCCGCTCTCCTGCCCTTCGCCGTGCTTAGTTCATTTTTCTTTTCTGTTCTCTTAAATCTGCTGTTTAAGGGGTTGTTTAACGAGTGGGCGATTTCAGCAGCTTTCCCTGGGCTGTTGCTCAGACAGCGAGAGGCCGGGGCTGAGTAAGGGTCGCTCACTGAGCTGACACCAGTTGTGGTAGCAAGGATTTCCCTCTCGCTCTGCAGGAGGGATGCGAGCACAAAAACCAGTTTCCCATCAGAGCACTGGTTTAAGGTCACAGTGACCCGGGGGTTGTGCTTTACTGTATTTAGGCGCCCGAGGGACCAACTCTGAGCTCACAATTGGGCTTTAAAGAGCACTCAAACCTGTGGGAATCTTATCTTACAGGCTTGGCGCTGCACACTTAGGACTAAAGTCTGCACGGCAGCAGCTTTTGGGAGATCTCTACAGAAGGAGCTCTGGACAAGGTCGTGGAGAAGGGAAGCTGCTCGCCGGCCCTGGATTTTTGGTTCGTGGGAGTGTTTGCAGTCACAAACCCAGCGAGCTGATGGTGTCAGTAATTATCTCAGGAGACCGCGAGAGCCGCCTGTGTGTCTGTTCCACTCAGCCCCTGCTGCAGTGCTCCAGCAGAAGGCTGTGGATGGGCAGACAGAAGAGTTCAAACTGGTCTACAGGTTCCCAGGGATAAAATACTGCAGGGTCCTGTCGAGACTGAAGCTGCTGCAGACTGCCACCTCCATGGTCATGCTACCTCCCATCTGCTACCTCTACCTGCAGGGCCAGGTGTCTCAGAATATCCTCTTCTATACAACTGGCATTGCCGTGTTTGCTGGGGCAATGTTGTATGGTATGAGCTACTTTTTCAGAAGAATTATTGGATTCATCTATTTAAGTGAAAGTGGACAAACTGTGAGAGTGGCCCACTTGACATTTTGGGGAAGACGTAATGATATTTACTGTCCCATAGAGACAGTGGTGACTTTGGATGAAGTTGGAGATAGCAAGGATGAGCTACTTCACCAGTTCAAACGGTATAACAGTGCAGATACTTTGTATTTTACAATTAAGTATGGCCAGATTGTAGACAGACAGAAATTTACTCAAATATTTGGGGAATTTGTGTGACACAGCAGCTCATTTCCAATGACTTTCCATGTTCATTGTGCTTATTGTTCCACGAGGTTTGAGTAGTTTACCAACCTACACATCCCTGTCCTTTTCCTGTGCAAAGCCTGATGTAAGTGCACCCAGTGTAGAAAGTCACAGTGGTAAGGCACAGCCCACTGGATTAAAGGTCTTGCAGCTTGTATATGGTGTGAGGAGTGTCTGTTCCATGTAGGATTCAGTAATATCACAGCATTCCAAGCCTGAACTGTCCAAATTACTGGGGCTGACCCTGGCTGTTTCTTTCTGCTGGCCTCTTTGGTGGTTATGAAGCATGAAAAATCTCTTGAAATGAAATGCAGGAGCTGCCAGAGCATCCTCACTTCAAACTCAGTGTTTCTTTTAGCTATTTTCAAGTTGGCTGGGAAGCCTCTGGAAATTGAAGCTGGTCTGGTACATCCATAGGATGGGTACTGCTGAATGTCAGAGAGGGACATGCTCACATGTTAAAGCAATTGAGGAAACTGGGAAGGTGTGTGGGCTGTCCTGGCCTCAGGAGGGTCCTCCAGGATGGGAGTGGAACTGGGAAAAACAAGGAGAGACAGTGGCAGCTCAGCTGGTAAGTTAAAGGCAGGGACAATATTTCAGAAGCCTCTTACAGAAATTGCCATTCTTCATTGGAATGGGAAAAGCAGCACCTGTCTCCAAGAAGGACTGTGGTTGTATTCCATGGTACTGGTATGATTTCTCCTTTTCCAAAACCTCAGTAGAAATGAGGAATTTAAACCCAAGAAAAACCAAATATATCACCTATAACATGTAATACATTTTTTGAATTGTCAGAAGCAAGATAACTCCTTACACCACTTGTCTAGCTTAATTTGAAATTGGCAAATAAACTGACTCTCACCAATAATCTGGAGTGTTATTTCCCTTATTTTTTCCTCATGTGAAGTGAAACCTCTGTTTCTTGGCAGATCAGCAAAGGATCAGTTAAGTAAAATTGCCATTTAAGTGCACAGGGTAACCCTGAATTACTCTTTCTAACTTTAACTTTTCCTAAAGGGGTTCTGTGAATTTTAATTTCGGCTGACACTGTGTGGCACAGCAGTATCAGAAGAAATCCAAATGTTCCTTGGTGTAAACACCACGGCAGTAAAATACAGTGGGCTGTACAGGTATACTGCATTTTTTGGAGGTTTATCTTCATCAGAATGTATTTAATACATACATTTAAAGGTTCAGTTTAGGCATGTAATGAATGTAAAATGAAAAGCCCTGGAGAAGTTCAATTATAAATATTTTATTTAAGAATATTGATTACACATGATTGATGTCATTTTTATGAATCTGTGTACAGTTACTAGTTACACCATGAAGTGTACTTAAGTATTTGTTTAAACATTTATTTGGCACTGTCTACAGTATGCTGTAAACAATATTAACTTTATATGCTTCAGCTGCAGTGCTTTCTATGTATTCTCTAACGATTTCATCAACATGTTGTACACAATTATACAGTTACTGAGTGTCAGTAAAAATTATAAAAACACCTAGAGTAGTCATAATAAAAGTGAAGATGTGGTAAGACTTCAAATTACTGGATCTTTGCTTCTGTAAAAGTACAAGACTCGCTAGAGACATTCACTAAAACTACTGCACTGATATGTTGAACAAACTAATTCCCAAAATGCTGTCAAATCCAGTTGTTGGTTTGACTTTCCTTTTGCTGATAATACGCTTACAAGGACAGTGATGACAATGAAGTTTTGTTGAACACCAATTTTTACCAGTCCTTCCCCCAGATTTCTACAACCTCTGTTCAACAACCTGCTCAGGTTCTGCCCAGCTGGCACCAGAATTCTGCTTTCTGCAGAGGTTTACAGAAATCCCAATGGGTTTAAGCTGGCAGAAGTGACTGTGCTTGAATTTCCCAACACCAGTACTTTAAAATGGGAAAACCATGGTGAACAATTCTCAAAGCAGGTAAGGAACCTCTTCACATTTTGGTAGCTGTATTAAACATGGAAATATTTTAACTTCTCTGTTTCTTATTATGCACTTAAAAATTGTGGTCAGGTCCTGAAAGGGCAACTGTAAAAGTCCATTGTGGTCCCTGTTTTTTGGTGCACAACAGAAAGTTAAACTTAGTAAACAAAATCCAGATGCTCATCAAGAAAAATAAAAAGAAAGGCACCAGATCTAGCTCAAGTCAGCCTTCAGGAAACAGTAAAGAGACATCCAAAACAATTCTCTGAAGAAAAACAAATTAATGAACTGTTGACACATTTTTTGATCCTGTGGCTTTCTAGAAGATCTCTGACGTACTGATGATGTAGAATATACTATTAGAACAAAAATAGAATTACTTTGCATTATAAATGTGCAGTCAGGACTAGGCCTTCACTGCAGTGGCTCTGATACCAGATAATGGCATTTCTGCTTTAGTTTTACAAAATACCTCAAGTATTTGTGTAGAAGTTATAATAGATAAATTAATGGCTATTGTGTGTTCAGGGCAAATAGTAAAATAATCTGGAATCATTCTAGACTGCTGGTAGAAGTGGAAGAATGTGCTTTGCATGGTTCTCTAAGCTTTGTCAGATTACATACTTCAGGGTAGAGTTTTCTCTGTACAAGTCTGCTTGTAAGAGAAGTCCAAAGTTTTAAAACCCATCCGTGATGAGGACAAAAGGACAAGGGCTTCAGTGCCACTTGCAGCACTGTAGGTGTGGCTGAGGGCACCAGTGGCCCGTGAAGCACTGAGTGCAGGCTGGGCAGAGCTGCCCTGATGCAGTTGGTGTGGCAGATGCCTGTACTCGAGGGAATAAAGCTGGAAATTATTCTGTAAAATACTGTGCTTGGCAGTGGTGGAAAGCAGAGCTTCCCTTGAAACACTGACTGGATTCCAGCTGCCATTAGAGAACGGCACTCTGTGTGGCAGGCGTGTGGCTCTCGGTGTTTGGCCACACTTGCTGCTTCTGGATGCAGATCTACCAGGGTCACCTGTGGTAAAGGAGACTGTAGCAGGTCCTGCTCAGACAGTGCAGAGGCAGGGACATGGCTGTAGGGAGCTCTCTGCAGTGACCATGGCCCAGGCCAGAAGAGGGAGGTTCTGGGGATGCACAGTGAGGGACAGCTGCATGTACCTGCTGGTGACCAGTGCCAATGCTCTGCCTGGGGCGTGTGTGCATGGAGCAGCTTGCCTTGGGCAGGATTACAGACAGAACACAAACCTCAGTTTATGACTTTACACTTATCTTGTAAGTAGAGAAGACATGAATTAATGCAAACTAATTTCATAATCAGCTGTTCAGTGCAAGGGAACTACTATTTACTTGAAGTTTGCTAAGATGTCACTGAAAATGTTCAGGAAGAGGTGTGCGTGGTGGTCCTTGAAGATCAGCGTGGGACGAAAACGGATGGATCTGTCTCCACAGCCTCCCAGGACAACACCTGAAATGAGAACACAGTAGGTCCTCCAGTCATTTCCATCTTTGCCAAACAGCCAGAAAAATTCAGGTCTCTCAATGGGGGTACCCTCACTGTGGAGGGCCAACAGCAGCTCCCCAGATCCTGCTAGCCACACCATGATACAGCACATTGTGGTGTGAATGGCCTCAAGATTCACAGCAGCCTAGAAGAACACTGTGGGTGCCTGGAGCTGTTCTATAAAATCCTGACAGCAATGGAAAGAATCCATCCAGCACAGAGCTCAAACACATCTGAGATTTCAGAGCTGCAGTACTCTCCTGGTGAAGTGTCTTGGTGCCACAACAAGACAAGTGGTTGCTTTGCACTGGTTTTTAAACTAAATTGGTTTTTTATGACAAAAAGTTAAAATGTCTCAGTGCCTGCAAACCTCTCCCTGCAAGTGCTTTAAATACACTTTTTAACCCAAAATAAATTATTAGAAATGTTTGAATGAGAATCCATATTATTAAACTGATCTTACCCTGCCTCAAAGCAGAACCTTGGTTTACCATGAAACAAACCACTTGTCTTCTCTCCCTGCTGGCTTAGTTTCCAAGAACAAAAAATAGTGACTTTTACAGTAAAAGTTTGGTTTCACCACAGTTTAGATGCACCCTGTCTGCTTCTTTCAAGAAATAGGAGTAACAGCAAAAACAGACAGTAGCAAACACAGGGCCCACACAGTCAAAGAGAAGGTTAGGTGTGGATCCCAAGGTTCTCCTCTGGATACCTGGGCCTGTTAACAGTTCTGCGGGAAAAGTGGGATGTTACTGTAGATCTGTGCCCATTTTAGGCACTTGTATTTAATCATTAGGTATAGGAATTATGTATTTATAAAACCGTTCTTCTCCCTGTGTTTTCCTGAATTACATTAACTTTCTTCTAACTTTCCTGTTCCTAAAAGTAAGCCATGTCCATGGGCACCTATAGTCACTGTAGAGGACTCTGAACCTGATGTCACAAAAACTCAGACCCTACACAGATCTCTTCCAGTAACCTCAGACCTGCAGAGACTGGTAAATGTACACACCATGCAGGAGACTGCTCTGAGGTCTCTGACAACAAGTACTTCCAGAAAAGTCTAAATCCAACTTTGTCATTTCACTACTGTAAATACAGAAATACTCATGCACGATATGAAAAGGAAAATGTGAAGTATTACCTCCACATGTGAATGCTACTGTTTGTCACGTGAAACTCATCCACACACACAAAGTTTCTTACCTTTGTTTCTGGCTATTGTAATTAACTTGTTTCTAGTTGCATCATTTGGAGTGTCAAATGAACAGAATGTTCCTCTTCCTCTCACTCTGCTGATGAGATGGGGGTAACGAGCCTGCAGAGAGAGGAGAGACAAGCACATGGCAGGTGCTGCAACAGAGGGCACCTGGTGGCAAGGCTGGCTCTGCCAGGTGGAAACCCTGCTGCCTCCTCGCTCCGCTGGAGTGGAGCATGGCTTACATGGCCTCGTGCTCTGTTCAGCCTGCAGAGCCCCACACACAGCAGGGAGGGAGAATGAATCTGACCCAGGAGCTGGGTCAAGTAAAATATTCTTTGGAATGAGCATAACACACCTTATTTACATGTACAGTAGACTCCAGGCAAAACTGAGCATAAACCATCTGCACTGGGGCTAGAAACCAGCTCATTCTTACCCTGCACTGAGACCCTTGCCAGTAGTATCTGCATCACTTATTCTCAATCACAGACCTCATATTTTGGAAGAGCAATCTTTTGGATAGGACTAGTTGTATTCTGGCCCTCCAAAGTATGAGATTATAGTATTCTCTGTTCTCCTGCCTGCTATGTGTTAAAGGTGTGGAGAGAGCAGAGACTGTTTGGGGTTATCCTGTGCAAAATGCCTTTGAGAGGTGAGCACCTGCAAGCCTATCTTTAAATGCCTGTCTGTAGAGCTCCACAGTAGAAGCTGTAAGGAATCTCCCTTAAACAAGGGAGAAAAAGATACAATTTTCTTATTTCAACAGCCCAGCAGAATTGGAACAAAATATCAAAGGACCTTCCTTTGAAAAGAACTTTAGGACAAGGAAATACCAATGGCTTATGGTAACAAAGCCTTCTAGCAAAGTAATTTAATTAGCTGCAGTACATATCTTCAGATATTTTGGGGATCGCCCTTTATATTAGATTAAGCTACATAAACCCAACATTTTTAATTCAGTAAAAGAAAGTTTTCTTCAATTTCAAATGGGACAGAGTTATTCAGGCCTGTGTTGAAGTTACTATAATGGTCTGGACCCCAGCTCTAGCTCCTCAGCCCAAGTGTTTAAACTGGATGAGGTCAGATCCTACTTCAGCACCAATTTCTCTTTTTTATCCACAATTCTTCCAGATGTTTACCTGCAAATCCAGCAGCCCAGTCAGTAGTGCTTTCCCAGCATGGGTTGCATTGTTTAGAAGGTCTTCTGTTTTAATAACCTTAATGACTTCAGCAAGCATAAGGTTCTTGGATGGATCTCCAAGCCAGGTGTTAAAAATCCGGTAGGGCTTGGAAAAGAGTGGAAAAAGTTGTGGAACATGTTATCAGGCAAATCACTACAAATTAAGAAAAGCAAGGCATCACAATGGCATGCACTAATCTCAACAACCCCCTTTTTTATGTTGTAAAGCTAAATCCCATTGCTGAGCTGAAACACTGATTTCTTCAGGGTTATTACTTCATGCTTCTCATTTAGTGCACTCTGCCTTGCTACTCTGATGTCTCATAGAAACACAGCTACAGATGACAGGAAATCAGCATCATCTATACAGGCTTTACACCAAGCTTTATGTTCTTCCCCTTAATTTGACCTTTCATTTATTACATCTAAAATATTATTAGTGCAAAGGAAGAATTTTGCTGACAGACTCTGTAATGCTGACATACAAGCTCTGAAACTCCCAAGTTGCCCTACAGGAGAAGGTGTCAGTTTGTGGTTGGATTTTGTACTGAAGGTTTATTCCATTAGGCTTAACCCAGTTCTCCTCTCCCCCCCACCAGCTTTATGACCTTGGTGACTGACAACTACTGGAATAAAAGTGAAGAGGTGATGACAACTGTTGTGTGAGCACACAGCAAGTTTCTGTGAAACAGCAGCCCCATCCAGCTGAACCTGCACAGCTGGAGGAAACCTTGTCCCTTCCACAGATGTCACAGACACTCCTCAGGGGGTCACTAACGAGCACAGAGTCCAAGTTTCATCAAAAATCTTACAGCATTTGGTCTGAACTCCTCTTTGTGGAAAAACCCTCCTGTCATCATCTTCTTACTGAATGTTACCACATCAGCTGGGTCATCCAGGCCCCAGTGCTCGTGTGCCCAGAATTTTCCTGTGCAGCCGCCTCCCGTCTGCACCTCGTCCACCAGGAAAGCACAGCCATGCTGCAGAGACACACACAGGAGCAGGGAATGTGAGCCCTCCTTCCCAAACAAAAAAACCCTCCCTTAGTGAACACAGCAGCACAAGCCAGTCACAGGCTACACCCCTCCTTCCTCTTCCTTCACTGTCACAACCTCCCCTCCTCAACCCCATCACCAATGCCACTCATGTGTCAGATTTCACAATTAAAAATTCAGCTCTTTTTTTTCAGGAAGGCACTAGAAACTTGTTTTCTACCCATACTCATCAAGTACATGTTTTTATATAGTCTTGAGCATTTCTAGAAGACACCTGAAAACATCTGGGAGGAGCAGAGGTGGCATTTTCAAAGAAAGCCCCTGAGGGAAGCAGTGTCATTTCTGCCCCCAGTCAGAGTCAGGCATTATGTGGCACAGAAGCAGTAACAGCAGCATGAGCTGGTCATTTTAGGGGGCAGGAAAAGCTGCCTTTCAGATAATTCTGCTGAAAGAGCTACTTGTGAGCTGGCAAGGTGGAGTTTTTACGTGAAGGACTATTTTGTCCAAACTTTTTGACACGGAGAGCAAGCTATATTGTAATTCTGTATTTAAAAGCAATGGGTAAGTACTTTTGGCAGCATCTCTTCAGCACACAGATGTTTTTTTGAGGGTGAAAAAAGCATGGAGTAAGTATTACTGAGTGTCATAGCTTCTAAATAGGTAACTTTACATTTCAAGTACCAAGGCATCTGTCCTTTTCATTGTTTTATTGGAACATCAGCATTATGGCTGGACTCAAGTTGTGTTTCAGGGTTTTTTTTTGTAATTAAAAACATGTAATTAAAGGTTTATACTTTTCACAACCTGCTTCAGAACTGGAACCTCCTCAACCAATAAGCATAATCACTTAAAGAACACCTGCAAAATTCGTAATTAATTAATCAGAGTTATTTCTCTCTCACCTGGAAATTAGAAGATAATTTATTGGACTGAGGAAAGCATTAGGTGTGAATGAAATGGAAGAGAACAGGGATTGCTGGTATGTGGTATATAACTATCCTGACTGCTGCTAAGGAGGCCTGTGAAACCCTCCAAGAGCCTGGGGCAGGGCAAAGCCTCTGGAGACACCCACAAGGTGTGGGTGCATGTTTTAGCTACCTCTGAGTGCCCAGAGAAATGTTTTATTACCTTTCTGGCAATATCTCGCAGCTTTCTGAAGAAGTCATCTGAAGCATGATTGTCCCCACCCTCTGACTGTATCGGTTCCACAATTATTCCAGCCACAATCTTCTTCTTTTTCCTGTACTTTACAATCAGGTCTTCCACCTGTAAAACAAACACTTATGGTACTGCCTCCTTCCAGAACATTTGCACATTTCCTCCCAACTAGATGAAATCTCATCAGGACTTCAACTTTGCATGGAAATTCCTGGCTATAAAGGTACCAGGAGGAAATCCTGGCTATAAAGGTACCAGGAGGCACAGAGGATTAACAAGTGGTTCCTCCAGCATTTACCATTGCCTTGCTGCTCCTGAATTGGTCTTCACCATATCCTAACCACACTGTAATTAGCTGCACATTTATCTACAGTGTTGTGAAAGCTCTAGCTAGGTTCAGCTGGCAGTGTGCTGAGCACCACTGCAGCTCACTGTGCCACTGCTGTCATTCTACCTAAGTGATATGGAAGGGGATAGATTTTGTGTCAGAAACCAAAACTCTGCTAATGTGTTAGAAAAGGTAATCTGGACAATTCACTTTTTCCAGTCACCCACTTCAGATATATTAAAATTAATCAGAGGAAATAGTGCAAAAATCCTGTTGTTGTAAGGGGTTGACAGATAATTCTCATTAACCTCCTAGTGCCAGTTGCTGCAATTAATGGTGTGTTTGTGCTTGAAATCCCTCTCACACTCCTCAGGGCCACAGCTCCTGCAGGCTGTGCAATGCAATGGCTTCCAAAGGGGGCCAGTAAGCCAAGCACAGACTTGCTAAGAAAAGGTTTGGGTTTTCGGTTGTTTTATTTGTTTTTAAAATAATGTTTGTTTTAAAATAATGGCATCCAGCATTGCACTTCTCCCACCAAAGCTACCCTGGAGCAGCCCCAGGGAAGCACAGCATTTGCTTTGCTGTGCTGTGCTCTCTGAAGTGAGGCAGGTTTGGCTAAGTGGACTCACAGGTCCATCTCTGCACAATCAGAGCTTTATGCCAGAAGCTGCCACGGAGAAGCTGGAAAGACTGAAATACTGTTAGAGGTTCTCTCTGCAGAGAGGGCTATCCACACTTATCCACACTTTTCCACACTGTGCTCTCTCTCAGCCCATGGCCCTTTGGCAAGAGCTGGCAGACGAGTTCACTGTGATACAAGCAAGTTCTGAGGGTGAAATTTCACTTTGGTATCACTCCTGCAGCCCTGAATTCCCAGTGAGATGGCAGGGAGACGGGTCTGACTGCAAACAACAGTGAATGCTGGTCCAATCACAGGCTGTTCCAATCCCTGAAAACATTCTTCTAGTGAAAAGCACTAATCCTACCAACACCATTCATTATTTCAAATCAAAAACAACAGAAAACTGCCAGGGAATATTTTACCTCCTCTAAACAACGGGCTTCTTCCTGTTGATTCTCTTTCACAAAGTCTTCCAGGGGATACTTTAGCCTTGGAAATGGAGCAATAGGCCAGTCCAGTGAGGGAATGTCCAGTTTGTGAATTGCTTTAGAGTGAGTTGTAGCTAAGCAACCTAAGCCCAGAGAGGGAATAATTAAAATAATACCCATCTATAACCAATACAAGAAAAAAAGCCACCAAGAGGTGAAAAATGGCCTGACTGTAGAATTCTCTTAACTGGTCTGTGTTTTTACTGTCTTCTGAAATGCTGGGTAATTGGATTTAGTCAGGCTTAAATGGATTGCTCTAGATCTTAAGCATCAGTTTCCACATGCACTGTTCCAGAAGAGCAGGAGAACCTCTGTCAGTCTGAACAGGTTGCTCAGACAAGGTGGATTTCATCCCTCCAAAGACAAAGCTCACAGTTACAGCACTCTCGGGTAACATGCTCAGAACAAGGACTGAGCTGATATAAACCAGTAAAAGTGAGTGACAGCATGTTTGTAGTGATTTTACCCCAGGAGTTGGATTTTCATGAGTACAGACAAGAAACTGCAGATCCAGAATGAAAATGAGAGCCTGTCTGAAAAGAATTTTTCAAAAAATACAAAATCAATTCCTACTGTCACTCAAACACTCCAGTGCTAGTGGGGCTTCCAAGGCAAGCCTTAATGAACCTACAGCTTCTCCACTGGTACTGTGTGTGTAAGGACAAGCAGAGTGAGCTGAGGGGGGACAAGGGACAGCTTACCCAGGGTCCTGCCGTGGAAGCCACCCATGAAGGAGAGCATGGCGTAGTCAGGGCAGCCAGGGGGCTGCAAGCAGAGCACACAGTGGGGTCAGCCAGGGACAAAGATCCCCCCACTGCCCCCTGAGCTCCTCTTCCAGCAGGCACCACAAATCGTTACAGCCTCCCCCTCAGCAAGTACCCGGGTCACCCCTAGCCCTGCCCCAGCTCCCAAACCCCGCTGTGCACATGGACGGTTCCTTGGTGGATGTTGTGCCCTGACATCATGCACAGGTGAGCTCAGACCAGGCTGAGCCTTCAGCACAGTCACCCCTTTGTACACAAATCAGGAGTACATGTTTATGGGGTGGCTGTGCCTGGGGGTGGCCTTGGGGCACTGGGAGCTCAGGGAGGCGAGGCTGGGGCTCCCCTGTGCTGCAGCCCCATGCATTCCTGATGACTCCCACATATTTGTTGGGAACAGCCTGTATTTCACCATTTCCTAAATGTACAAGGCCCAGATTCCACTTCACATGTGGCAAACCAAACTTTTCCTCCCAATCTTCCCTTCCAAGTCCAAATCAGTGGTACATCTGTAGGTGTGGTAAAGAACAAATGTTACCTGGTTAATCATGCAAGATTCCAGTTCTTCTTTTGTGACATTATTATGGCCCCTCTCCTTGTTCTGCAAAAATCCCAAAAGACCCAACATGAGTGTTCCTGTAGTTGTAACCAATGCATTTATGGCTGAACCACAAACCAGGAATGCTCATATTCAGGACTGGAGTCAAGGCTTTCACATGCTGACTACAACCTGCATTTTCTTTATTTTCTTTAGTTTATAACTTCTAAAATTGTGTCAATATAAAGTAAAAGCTTAGACAAAGAGGTTTTAATAAAGATTTTATACTAGATTGAATATAAACAACATCATGAGCAAGACAACCTCCAAGCCTCACTTTGTTTTGCAATAACAATTCCGATTATGAGTAAGTACTCATTTCTACATCTAAACCTACAAAACTACCTTAATGTTTTACTTACTCTGTACCACATGAATATTGCTTTAAAGGCATTTTCATTAGAGCAGGATCCACAAGACATGGTCATCACCTGTGACAAGCCCTTAGGAGCCACCTGTCAGCAAAGACAGAAAATTACTCTTGAAATACTGGACACAAGTATAGTGCAAAATGATAATAACAGTGGTGATAATGATAGTGATCAATCCACAGGTATCTTAAACTTACTGATAGCAAAGACTCCTTCAGTTTTTCTGTAAAATTCTCTGGAGGTAAAATCCCTAGGGCAGGTCTGTTGATAAAAGTGCTCTAAAAAGACAAAAGGAAGAGGAATTGTTAGGTCTTACTATCACATGGAAAATATGTTGATATCAAAGCAGTTCCATTTTATTCTAATTATAAATATCAGCCAGAAATCTGTATCATGGCACAAGTAGTTTTAAGGTAGAGATTACTATTCCTGCCTTAGCATATTTTTTTCTGTCCAATCCTCACTGTTTTGTTCTTGCAGGACGCCTTAGCAAAGATGCATGCACACTGACATTTCCTCTTCAATTTTGCCATTTTAGCTGCTCAATCTTCATTTTCCTGATACACAGGAAATATGCTTTAAAATCTTTATTACTTGCTTTCAGTTTGAATAGCTGAATTCAGTTAGGATAGCAGCATTTTCATCCTTACTGAGCTTCAAGACAGACCATTTTGGAACTCTGGGAAGGTGGAGCCAGGCTCCAGGCTCTTCAACAGAAGATGAGAAGCCATGGGCATGAATCAAAGCATGAGAAGTACTGATTTGGGTACAGGGAAAAGGTCCTGCAGAAAGAGAACAGTGAAACAGGCTGCTCTTTTGGAGGTCTTCAAGGTCCCACATAAAACCCTGAGCACCCTGGTCTCATCTCACAGCCACCCACCTTGGAGCAGGAGGTTGGCCAAGAGACCACCTGAGGTCCCTCCCAACATCAGTGGTGCTGTGAACTGACCACATCAGGATTCACACTTTTGGGAAAGGTAATTTTGGTGTCAGGGAACAGCAGCCTGCAGCCCACACAGGGGTTTCTAAGGAGCAGCTCTGGAAAAAGCCCCTCAGCCTCCCCAGTGCATTAATGGAGATGAATGTCACATTTATGCAATTAATTTAAATTGTGTCATGGATTAAAATTGATTCATTGCTGTTCTTGGCCTTTGTGGGTAATCTTATTTGATTCATACTGTGCTACTCTTTATTTTAAATTAAATTTTCTCAGAGAAGGACAAACTCAATAAATTTGCCAACTGCCAAGCAGCTTTATTTGCCCTTTTCTTTTGTTTGTTGTTTTTCTTGTTGGACAAGTAATGACTGAAATTAAAGGTTGAGCATTGATAGTTAAGTCTCAATGGGTGTCCAGAGGGGACACACAGCCTCTCCCAAAATACTCATATTTTCAGTGCAGCTCAAGTTTGCACATTTATCAGCATCCTTCAGTCCTTCTCAACACAAATATTCATTACAAGAGGTGTGAGGCTCAAAAAATCTTCAGAAAACATTATTAAAATGGTTAATGTGAGACAGTACATTTGAATTATAATTTAAATATTTAAATGTTGCTGAAAATATATCAAAGGCTTGCAACACCCAAATGTTTACTATGTGTAAAACTTCCCAGAGGTTTTGGTGTCTTCTTAAACACTACAAAGCTCTTTTCATCTAGTGAGAAGTAAAGCAAGCAGATCCTATCATACATTAAATTGAATCATTAGCATTCACTATCAGTCTAAGAAAAACAGAGAAAGCCTATAACAAGGAGAGAAAGATCTCCTTCACATCCTCCATGTTCTCATTCACTTACCAGGTTCTGTGGCTGCTGTAAAAGCTTGATCAGAGAGGGATGGCTGTAACCTAATTAAAAAGAACGAAGAAAGAAAGAAAGAAAGAAAGCAGTTCTTTTTATCTGGTTTCAATGAAGTAATGTAAAGAATAACCATAACTTCATGCTTGATTGTTTATGTGCAACCTTTATATTTTTAACTACTAATAATGGGATTTCTTTTGAAGTAGGACAAACCTCTGGGCTCTTTGTCCCTCAGCAGCCTGTCTGGGTGCAGGGCACAGCACAGCACTGCTGTTGGGAGCTCTAGCACACCCATTTCCTTATTTTGACAAAGTTTTGCTTGGAAAAATATCCAACGGTTTATCCTTCTTAATAAGAAACTAAGCTTCAGTTTTAACACCATGAAGGTGCTTAGTTTCTACCCATTGACAGTGTACAGGATAACTTGCTTGCTTACAGGCAAAACCAATTTATCTACTAAGAAAAATAATCTTCGAAGGAGGCCAGAAATTTCATTTAATGCCTGATCTCTAATGTATAAAATACCAGCGCCAGAGATTAACATCATCTTTTACATTTCCTTGTAGAAACAGTTGGAAACCTCATCTTCCCCACAGCTCAAGAAGTTAGACCATGGTAATTTTGTTACAAAAGCTTATTGTATTTCTGAATCCCCATTCCAGTGGAATGATAACAGCCTTGATTAATCTGTTTAAGCAATGGAGCATTAGGAGACTGTGTTAACAAAACAATTATAAATTCAGTTTGGAATATTTTAGCTGAAAACAAGAGAATATCCATATTGTTTTAGCAGCATGTCATGCTGATAAATCTGTTACAATTATTATGAAGATAATAATAGTGGCTATTTGGGACACAGAACAACTAAATCTGCATGGCATCTGCTGTCATGGGAAGAGCTGTTGTTCAGCTAGAAGGAATGACACACTGAGAGCTGTGTCCTTGAGAACTGCACCTGTGGCTGCCACTGAGTGCCCCTTTGAGAGTAAATCAAGCGTTTTAGAAATCTCCAAAGCACAGCTATTATTGTTTAGGAAGCTCAAGGATCAGCTCTGGTGTTGCCTGTAAGAACCTGTAATCCTGTAGCTGGTGTTACATACGTGACTGCCATGGTATCAGAGACACCATTCTCTTACGTAACACAAACCTCTGTTAGCCCTGATTTACCCTTTTGCACCAACACAGAATCCCTCTCCCATTCTCTTCACTTCAGGCCAAGGGGTCTGGTCTTCCTCCCAGCACTCCCTCACCCTTGTGCCTCCTCAGAGGGGCCCCAGTGAGGGAAGAGAGGATCCTGAAAGCCCAGCTGCTGTGGCAGAGTCGGGCTGCGTGACAGAAGCTGAGCTGGCATGTGGGTTCACAGTCAGGAGCTAACACCAGCAAGAAGTAAATGCTTGAATAACCATTACATAACTGTGGTAGACAAGTCAAACAGCTCCAGGCTGGCGTGGCAAACAGGCACTAACTCTTTGCAGTGCCATGACCAGCACAAGGGTTTGCAGTGTTACAAATCTGCTCTCAGAGCTGGCTCTGAGGAAGGGCACCTGCTCCATCACTCCTGTTGGGTGTCTGGATCAGCGTGACAGGAACATACATGTCCTCCAGGCTCATGAATGTGCCTGTCTGCAAAAGAAAAAACAACTACAGCCTGCTAAAATAATGAGACAGAGAAAGCCCAAAGAATCCTTTCAACTGAGCAGCAGGCTGCTGTCAATAATATCAAACTACACCTCTCTGCATCTCCCCAAATAAAACAGACCTTCCCAGCACTGAAAAACACATTGTTTCATTTGCTATTCCAGGATGTTTGCTGGCAAACATGTCAATAACATCCTTCTTGCATTTGGCTCCATGGGGTTTCTAACTCTCTTAGACAGAATAGATGCAGGATGAAAGGACAGCTGTGCTATAACTGCCCATAAAAGTGTGGTAAAAAACTATTTCAATTTTTGTTTTTCAGCAAGAGACAGCCTAGAGCATCTTTGCCTAGAGGTTTTTTATACTTTATTTCTTATCTCTCCACACAGGCACTTATTACTTCTCAACCTCTGCTGATAAATATATTCTAGTGTAACAGATCATTATTAAATCTTGGGGAGTCCTGACAGATTCATGAAAGGTTTTATTGGATTTACTTGCAAAGTGATAAGCACAGATGACTAACAAGAACCTTGTGATCTTGTTTTGCTCTCCCAATCCAGGTCGTACCTCTGTCACCAAAAGGGACATTATTAGTAACCTGGGCAGCTTCAGATAATCTTGTCATTCAGTACAACTTAAACACATAAATTAATGTTGTGTGTTAGGCTTAGATCAGCCTGTAAGTCCGAAATTTCCATTTACTCTTTGTTGCTGCACATCCCAGAGGCACGATCTGAGAAGGTGCAAGAAGCACTGTACCACAGTTCCTTTGGGACTGAGGAATGTGCTCCCTAGGATAAAACCCAGCCTGTCCTCAGGAGGGCATTGCCTCTTGAGAAGGAGGAACCACACGGATTAGGAGGGTCAGCCACAGCACTGGAGTCTTGCCCTACATCACAAGTTTAATCAACCAGAGAAAGGAAACTGCAGAGCCCCTGCCCATTAGGGAAATATTTCCTCCATAATACTTCAATATTTTATACACAAATCTGTATTAAAAGACGTATGCTTGCACCACCCAGCACTAGAAGGTCAGAAAGCCTCAGTGCACTGTCTGTACAGTTTCATTCTTTTAGAGTATGCACTGACTTACTTTGGAGTGTGCATTTGACTACACAGGATTTGTTTCTCCAAATCGATTTCCTGTGTGAAGAATGGGAAGCCATGTAAATGCACCTCCTTTCCTAGAAGCTAAGATCCAAGCTCACTGGCATACAAGCATTGTGCTCCTGTGTCTCACCCCTATTTCCTCATGAGCAGAGGCCAGATTATCTCAGTGCAGCCTAAAAGATACAAAGCAGTGAGAACTTGTGTTGGGGGAAACAAGCTACAGACATTGCAGGGCTCTGGAATGATTACACTGATGGAGTGCTTCAGGACAGCAATAACATGGGCTGCAAAGAAGGATGGGGTAAGTGAACACCCATCACAGCCACAAGGTCTTAGATGCCAGAAATTTGGTAACAACCTGAACATCATCACATTGTTTCCCAGGAAAGGAGGCCTGTAGGGATGATTTTGAGTCATCACAGTTTCTATACATAGCACAAGAACTACCTTTTAAATTACCCCAGCACTTCTGCAACTTTTCCTTCTGAAGAAGTGCATTTTTAAGCAGCTGAGAGGAACCATGGATGAGAAGCAAACAAATTGGACTGAATTGAACTCCAACTGAAACCTGTATGCCTTGCAGTTGAGGCTCACACTTCTGCCTTGCTTCTGCTTGAAAGGCTTCACAAAGCAATCAGCTGACTCTCCCAGGCACTTGCCAGGCCCTGTGTCTGCTCCTCCAGACAAAAGGGCTGCCACCTTTGCTTTCAGTCAGCACCACAGCTCACTGCTGGGCTTGTTTCATCCTGGTGCAGTCCACACAGCCCACTCCTTTCTTTCCCCCTACTTATTTTGAGATAGAAATGTTAACTAAAGCATATAATTTCATGTTATAATGTCCATATCATGCTTATTAATGTTTAAAACAGTAACATACAGTTACAGATCCAAACCAACAAAGACAACCTGAATTGTGGAACTTGCACATTCAAATTGAGATTAATACTAGAGCTTCTTCCTAGCACTTTAAGAGAGCTTCATGTATAGAATTTGTAGTTCCTTCAGCTATCCAAACCCACCACTACACTACACAGCAATGAGCTGTCCCTGATCACAACAAGGTGCTCATTATGTCACCTCTCTTTTCTAAAATTAATCAATTAATTTCTAAAATCAATCAATCAACTTCCCTGGTAGTGCCTGAGATAAGAAAATGACAGGTTGAGGACAAAACAAAACATTCTGGTACAACTGCCTCCTACCTATTGGGATGGAAGAAATCTGAGAGTAGAGATCCAGCATGCGATTGCCATCTACATCTACGAGGTAGTTCCCTCGGCTCTCTTCATAATTGCAAAAGAAGTGCACAGCTTCTGCATTCTTCAAGAAAAAAAAAAATTTAGTGCTTTAAAAAATAGCAGTATGTAGGAAGGTGCAACTAATGGTTGTACAGCAAAATCTGATAAAAATATCTAATGCAAGGATAAAAAGACACATTATATTCACTGCATGGGAATAACTGTACAGCTATTTTTATAATGACTGTTAAAAGGTCAATCTTTACTTTTTCTACAGAAATGAAGCACAGACGTGGATAAATTGCTTATCTTAGGAAGGGAATATATACTTAGGCTGAGATACTTTTAAACTCAAGCAATAATCTACCTTGTTTTCTTTGGCCACTCTGTAGCAACTCTGAAGTTTTTCTTTAAACACACATGGTTTAAACACATATGTTGAAAGAAAAACTCCTGATGCTAGCAAAATGATCCTGCAGTATTCAAAATATGCTACAAAAGATTTTACTCAAATGCATAAATAAACCACACATAATGTACTCAGCATGGAAACCTGGAGTCAGTGTTTCACCTTTCTGTGTGGCACAAACAAACAAACCAGGATTTTAAAACAAGTTCTGAAATCAAAGTGTTAACACCCCCCAAAACACAGAAAACTTGACAAATTACCTGAATGCCATTCAGCTTCTTCATTAATTCCTGCACAAAAACAAATGTCACAGTCTCAGGTGTGTAATTAGCAAATACTGATGGAGAATGTATATTTCTTTTTTATGATCCCATAAACCATATGCAAACTTTGTAGTCCTGTGTGCTTACCAGGCAACTCTACCTGCCACAGGAACTTTCATGGTGCATCTTGCAAATATTACAGTCAAAACTATGACCTGTGGCATGCAGAGCTAAACGGGCTGCAAACACAGTTTAACTGTAAATCTCCAAAAAGGGAAAGCTGCCTCTTCTATATTGACCAACTGAACTGAGAAAACAAGAGAGAAATCAGAAAATAAGAGAAGCCAGAGTCACACAGAAGGGATACTGGTACATTGGTTCTAGAAAGACAGCTCCTTTTCATTAAAAACAACAAAAAACCTCACAAAAACCAAAACCCACCACATGCACAAATGCTGAGTCTGCCAGAGTTAAACAACATCCAGCAAATTCAAACTCTTGCTTCATTTCAAAACCAAAGCATTATTTCACATCAGGAAAAGTTTCTATTTCAGCAGGAGGACAAGTGACCAAGCCTGATCAGATGTTTTATTAAAATTATGCTGTTTGATTTGAACTATTCTGTGGGAATTATTATTATTATTATATGGGAACTTGGCAGTTGAGATTCAGTTCTGCCTCTCAGAGAAGGGCATTTTATTCATGTATAAAAGTGGGTGTAGACTTAAGGAATTATATTTATTCATATCAGATTTAAGGTTTGAAATGAATCTGTTTGCTAGTAAGTGAGACACAGCTAAAGATAAAAAAAAAAAAAAACAAGTTACTACACTTTGGAAACTTACTCTAGATCGTGGTCCAGGAACTTCTGTCTTCATCAGAGGTCCATCATAATCAAAATCCACATCAATTTTAGCTGCAGCTTGACTGATATACCTTTGCCCTGTAAGAAATAATGAAAACCTAAGTACAGACCATATTTTCTGTGCTCTCCTTTTAGAAGATACATTCATACTTTGCCTGACTGTAAACATTTGACAGATGAGACCAATTACATTGAGCTGTCTGAAGTGAACTATGTATCTCATTTCTGACCAGTCTTAAAATAAAACCAATACCAGTGAGGTGGCTTAAAAAAACACCAAACAAACGAAAAAATCCTAAGGGAAATCACGAGGCAACCCTAGAGAAACAGGTAAAGCACAGGAGGATTGAGAGCACATCTCTTTCCCTCTCTTTTTTTGAGTCTGTCCATTATGCCCTGTGCAAGCCTTTGCCATAAATTCCCCACTTGTACACAGAGGTGGTCAACTACCAGTAATAACCAAAAAACCAGATGGAGTCCACAGGAAAAATCCAGTATGATGCTTTTCAATAGCCCAAAGAACACTCCTTGGGAAAGATTTGTCTCAGAAAGGTAAATGGCCTTGTCTCACATGAAACCAGCATCCTGCAGTGCAGCTCTGAAGTCTGAGCTCAAATCAGTGCCAGTTTTCCTTCTGATCTTGCTGGTTTTTATCCATATGTGTAGGGAATCATAATTAACTTGGCAACTTAATGAAAACAAAAGGCAAATATCTCCTTTGCTTTACCAATAACACACTCTGCCTCCCTTTCTGAAATAATTGTTTTAAAATACAGAGTTTAGGCAAACTTCGTATGACAGAGACAGTTCTGGTAAGCATGTATTCCAAATATGTACACATTCCATTAAGGGGGATTATAGGATAATATGGGGATTGTACATTGGCAAAAAAAGGACAACTCCAAAGCTCTACCAAGGTGACCAGCAGAGACTAGGAGCTTGCTCTGGTTATATATTGAACTAAATCAACATTCTGGGCAATTACATTTTTGTCATGGAGCATCTGCAAGCCTCTACCCAGCATGGTATCAACAACAAACTACTCTTAATATTCTTAACTTGGGGAAATCACACTTGGACCTACAAGAAGAGGGCATAACTTTTTAAATATCTGTGATAGGCATTTTTAAGCTGGTGTAATCTGGATGGCCCAAAATGAAGGTCCTTAGCTCTCACTGTCACCAGCTGCAGCTCAGATCCAGGCTCAGCATGGCAAGTCAGGCTCTTGCCCAGGGCACTTGGAGCAGCAGGGTCTGAAGGTACCAGTCACCACATCCTGCTGTGCCAGGGCCATGCTGCCAGGTGCTAAACCAATAAACTGCACCCCAGTTTGGCACAGGTGCAGGGAGGGAGATGCCTGGGCAGCCAAACACATGGAAATCCCTGGGGTGCAGCACTGCCATCAGAAACCCTGGCAGCACCAGCCCCTCTGCACTTCCATCCATACCCACCTTTCACTGCCAGAGCTCTGTTCCAGCAAGGTGCTGAAAATGTTTTGTGTTTGGACGTAACAGTTGTTAAATAAAGCAAATATTTATCAAGGAAAACAGAAGGTATCCTGTGATACTGCTTGGCAAAGCTCAAATTCCAAGTGACTCGAGACTTTGCCTCAGCTTGTGTCAGCCCAAGCTGGGATGTCTCAAGCAAGCCTGATTTCAAGAAACTATTTGGAAAATCACTGCCCCTTGAAACAATCTTTGAGTACCTAAAGTCACTGCTCATCTTGGGAAAACTTAGTCGGCAAAGATGATTATTCTCCCCAGCTTTAATTCATATGCGTCAGTGCCCCTCTGCAAAGCTATTAATAGGTTTTGTTACAGCAACACCATTTTTGTGTCATTCTGTTTAGCATTCATGTAAATTGGAGACTGCATGGCAACTGCTCCACTGAGGGGGAAAAATCTACTGCATATAAAAGATCAAAATCTCCACAATTCATAGGCAATAAGGCTGCAGATTTAGTAGACACACTCTCAAGTCTAGAAGGAGAAGAGAGTGAACTTACCCTTTCATGCATCCACTCCTTCCCAATGGAGATCCCACCAAACCAGCTGCAAACATTTCTGCTTCTCCTATGTCCCCTTCTCTCCCTCCCCCCAGGCTCTGGGTGGGGAAAGCACCCAGAGGCACAGAACATACAGGACATTTTGGGAGTCAGCACTAACAGGAAACAGCATCAGACCTGGAATCCTTGGACACAGCTGCAGATTTAATACAGGTGAGCTACAGGCTGCATGCACAGTCCTCACCCTTCTCCTCCCCATCCTGCCTGGTGTCCTACTGCCAGAGACCCTGTGCCACCACATCCCCTCTGCTCATCTCCCAGGATCCTCTCATCTGGACAACACCTCCTTCCTTAGTCTTTTCCACTGAGTTTTCACAAAAATGCACTTGTCTGGACCATGATTAAAGATTTCCAGTTCTCCAAACACCCAAGCCATTCCTACAAGGTCCTGACTGCCAGGCTGGAAAACCCAGAGCAACAGTCCTGGCCACCACGTGGGAGGGGGTGGATGACATTCCCTCTCTTCTGCTTCCCTGAATCTGTGAAATATTGTAGCAGATAAGGATTTTAACCTAAACATAAATTCAGTTATTTCTCTACACAAATTTTGTTGTGGATACTGCAAACAGCATGACCTCCCCTACAAAAAAAAAAAAAATCCTATTTACAGAGCTATATAACAGGGACTTAAGTTGGAGAATATTTTAATCTTGCCCTAACTTGTTCAACAGCACAAGTCAAGAGGAGGTTGTTTCCTTCATCCATGCCGTGTAACAAAGACCCAAGTGGGTCAAGTCTGCTTTGTAAATTTTTAATCATCATCATCATATTTTTGCTACAGTTTATGCCACAGTCCCTTTTGCACAGGTACATTGAACCAGGTATCTAAGGGCACATCTGAATTACCAAAAATGAAGAATACCTTGCTGTGCAGTGCTGAACTACTTCACACCAGCATAGCTCATGTCTACCAACAGACAGGTTTTCAGACACAGCAAAACTGGTCAAGTGAAATCAAAACATACAGGTCTTCCTAGAGAAGAGCTGATTTAAAGATAATTTTTATCAAATTAGTCATGTTGGTCAATTTGTGAGATATTTTTCTAAGCAAGGTTTCAGGAGCAGCCTCTCTAAACCACAATCATTTTCAGTAAGTCTGTGAACCAGAGTCAGCTGAGAACTTAGCAACACAAGTGAACAGGCTTCTTTGCTCTTGCTTATCTCCTAAAGCACATTACAGGCCATCAGGCTCTATAGGCAAGTGATTTCTAGGCTGATTCACTGATACAAATTTAATTTCACATACTTGTTTTCAGGAGCCCACAGAATGTCTCATTTTATTAACTCCAGTATAATGGCACTGTACCCATTTATTGATCTTACACTTGCCAAAGCATTGTTCCACCTCCTGGCTCAGGCGAATACTGTGGCTGGCATTTGAAGAAACAGCTTGCCATAAACAAAACAAAAATACCCTGTGTCACCAGATCAAGGGATTTTGAAAAGTGGTGGTTTGTTTTTTTTTTTTCCTTAGGTACAGGGTGAATAATACAGGCTAGAATAAAACCCTCAAAAACCAACACTCCAACATACTAACGAAGTCCTTGATAGTAAAAGCTAAATCAAAGTGGAGTAAATCCTCAAACTATCTTTTGGTGAAGCTCTTCTCCTTGTGAGAGCACAATGAATGACTGGCATAAATTCACACAATTTCTAGTAAGGTCAGTGGATTTATTCCAAACATCCAACTCCACTACTCATCAGATAGGCATACTTGTTCACAGGGCGGATTAAAAATAAACAAAACAACCCCAATTTTAAGAACACAGAGAAATTTCTCTGCTTCCCTCACCTTAACTCTTTTTTTCCTCCCCTTCTCTTTCTCAAGTAAATTGGCCTGTGATCAGAAATCGTATTGACAGTGAAAGGGGTGGCTCCTGCCAAGCTCTGTCTGTGTGACTGTGGGGGCACACCCAGGGGACACTGGGGGCACACAGAGGTGACTCTGCTGGCACACAGGTGACTCTGTGCCAGCCACAACACTCACCCACAAGGAGCTCTCCTGGCTAAGGGCACCTGAACAGCACAGACAAACTCTCTCACATTTGGCCCAAGATTTATACAGCTCAATGCTCCCTTGGTGCTCAGGGACGTGTCCAAAGCCTTGTGGTGACAAAGGCAAAGAAGGCCAGCAGTTTGGAGTAGCTGAGAACTCCAGCTCAGCTGAAGGCAGCAGTTTCCTGAGCACAGGGTATGGCCCCAGCACTGCTCCCCTTCACAGCCCATTGCCTCATTTCCAGCCCCACCACTGCCCTTGCTCTGCAGGCCAAACAGGAGCTCAGGCCACTCTCCAAAGGCACAGAGGACATCAGAGCCCTGCCAAAGGCACTCATGGCTTTCTGGCACCCCTCTCTCCACACCCCCTGCAATGCTTTGTTCTGCAGCCTGGAGAACAGCAGGACATGGCTGCTGCCTCCTGCTCTGCAGTGCCTGTGCTCACAGCACAGCTCTGGGACGTGGCTGCCCTCCTGCAAAGGCTTTTCCAGGCACTTGGACAGGGTGATGGATGGCTGCATCAATACCTGCTTTGTTTAGCCTGGATGAGGATTTCAGGCCGTGCTCTGTCTCCCTTCCCCACCCCCAGCCCCAGGATCAGCACCACAGTCTCCCAATGGTGCAAGAAAATGCAAATAAATCAGGTCACTCACTGTAGTGCTTCATCCCCTGGGAAACTGCAGCAGGCTCTGCTCAGCTGGCATTTCTATCTTGAAGGTACACAAGCTTTGCAACTCAGCCCAAATTTTTCCTGTTTGACTTTTTAATATCAACTTACCCTGCAACAGAAACCCTGAAGATACAAAATACAATGTAATTCAGGCTACTCCAACTGGATATTTAGGAGTTTCAGATATTTGCAGGGCAGGTCTGGGTTTTTGCCTCCCAAAAAGACAGCAGAGATCGGACAGGTGAAAACTGAGATTGTCACTATGACCAAGCAAGGTGTTTCTCAAGAACTGAGAATGCCTGATGGCTGTCCTTCAGTGAACTAACAGCATCAACTTTGTAAGAAAAGGTAATCTCTTGATTTTCTATTGACATCTGAATAAACTGCCTTAGAAAAAGGGGGTTTTGTGTTATATTATCTTAAGAACAGCAAATGACATAACCTCAGCTCTCATGTTACGAGTGTGTAAAGCTAATGGGGTCTGACCAAGTGTTCTCTAAAGAAGCATTACCAAAGCTCTTAAATTACATTTAGCTGACATGACCAAGAACAGCACCCTTTCTTCCCTGGTAAACAAAGCTGTCTTTTTATCATGGCAGAAGTCAAAACACAAGTATAGGTTAATTAATCTCATTCAGAGAGCACATAGGCTGAACAATTTGCACAGAATTTTCTACCCATCCCATTTAAAAAGGTGGGCATAATAAGTTAAATTCTACTTTTCTTGCAGACTTCTCAAAGTTCTCATCACACATCGTCTTTCTGAACACATCATCAAATTATCAGATCCTTCCTCTTCATCCAACAGGATGTCATCACTTGCTAGCAGGCAGAAAAGCTCATTTCCCAACTTTGTTTCCCCAACCTGCCCCCATGGCTCACCAGGAGTCCCAGTCAGCAATTTTAACAAAGTACCACATTGCTATAGCAACATAATTAATGTAAGTGCACCCTGCTATTTTGGTGATGCTGGTAGTCACAAAGAACACCACTGTTGGCAGGTCTGTGCTGAGTGCTGATCTCTGATAACAGAGCTGCAATCAAGGCAGGGCTAGAAAGAACTCGAACCCCTCATGTGTTTGACCAAAAATAACACTGACATTAGCACAATTCCTGAGTGTGCAACTGGATATCACCTGGGAGAAACTCCGGTGGAGGCACTGAAAGGACATGGCTGTAATGAACAGAAGGAACAATTCCAAGGAAAAGGAAAAGAAGAGCCATAAGCAGAGCTCTCAAACACTGATGTCTTGCTGTGAAGGGCTGTAGAGGGGAAGCTTGCAGTGCCCAGGGAGGCACATGCCATGTGCCACATCACTGCTGCCATGCACATGTGCAGACAGGCAACCTCCTTTGCATGCCCTAAACTTCCCCTCCACAATGTCAATCAAACCTTCCAGACAGAATTTTTAGAGCATGGAGGCCCTGACAGCCAAAAGTAGGAGGACTGTGATTTCCTCTGAGTCCTCTTTTATGTGTTACAAGTAGAATCTGTTACTAACAGATCTTGAAAGGGAATGGCAAAAGGCCAGCCTAGCTAGAGATGTTTGGGAAATGAACATCACTATTGCATAACATTGTGAAAACTGAGATTGCTATTTACAGAGTGCTTATGCTGCAAGATCAGCTCTTCCACATGAGATTGTCTGTGTTTCAGCACTCCCACATATACACTTTGGGTTCTCCAGAGATGAAGGAAAAAACTAACACTACACAGGCCATAAAGAAGTAGAAACTCCTGGAAGAAAGAACAAGAGAAGTTCCCCCTCACCATCCCAGCACAATCCCAAATCAACTCCTCAGGAGAGTTACAGGAGCATCCAAACACTGGTCTTGTAGTTCTTGTGATCTGAACCAGTCATAACATCCTCCCTCTTCCAACAGTTCAACAGTTCCAGAGCTCATCAGGGCACTTCTGGAGGTGAACAACCAACCAAAAGGAACACCCAGGTGGGAAAACAGCCAGAACTGCTACAGCCACCCTTTGTGGCACAGAAGGAACTGGATGAGAATAGCACATTCACTCAAGAAACTGAGAACAGCAGGCCCAGCTTGGATGCTGCCTTGTACCAGAGCCTGCTTACAACAACAGGTTTTATGTGGTTGTTTTTATATAGCTCAGCTTTTTGTGAAAACATTTGATCAGACAGAAAAGTAAAGGTTGCACTCCAGTTTCCAGGGCTTCAGTTGAAGCTGACCTCAAACTGACCTCTACAATCCCAAGAAGGGGATTGCTCTCTGCTTCTGCCACACATCCCTCACACAAATCCAGGCTGCTCTCTCTGATTTCCTTAGGGAGACTCTTAATGTACAAACCAAATAAAAAAATAAAACATCTTAGCAAGGATCAATACTGAGACAAAAGTGTGACTGAGAATAAATCATTCTCATGGCTTCCCAGCCTCTTTGTGGTAACTGTGATGGGGACAAGTCAATAACTAGTATGAACATCTCTCAGACTTTACTGCAGTGCACCCAGGTGCTAAACATTGTTATCCTCTCCAGAGAGACAGGAAACAGGCTGAGTTAGGTGAGTTACAGCCTCAACAAGTGTCAGTCTACTTAGTTCACTGCAATGGAAGGAAACAGACTCTGGAGGAGAAAAATTTCACCTACAAGGAGACAAACAGTATTCAGAAGAGAGAAAAGTATGAGGTATTGGGGGGGACAAAAATTATCAAACACATAAAAGGCTGCTGCAAACAAAAAATAAACATTCCAGCCTCGGGATCATTTGAGGGCAGGACAAATAGGAAGGATTTGATTTTTCTCCTGTTTTGAAACTTAGGCTAAATATTAGAACAAAAAAGTTTTAAAGGTAAGGTCAGTTCAGCAATAAGCAAATTGCATAGGGAGGCTGCAGAAGCTGCAGAGCAGATCAGCATCCTAGAAGGGCAAGGGCGTGCACTAATGCAAAGTGATGCTACCTTCAGGCAGCAGCCTGACCTTCTGCCATGCTTTCAGAGCAGGATTCAAAGGCAAATGCAACCCCTTTGGGTAATCAGCAGGAAACTGAACTACATCTCTGGAGTGCCAGCCTATCCTCATAGCTATGGTACTGCCTTACCAGCCAAAAACCAGCTGCCTCCAAAGCATGGAGCCAGACCAGCTTTCAAGCTGCAGTGCCCTATGGGTATTCTCAGTTCAGCCAGAGAGAAAGGAGAGTTTCTAACCAGGCAGGAGCCTCGGAAAGAGTTGCAAAGGAATGTAAATAATTCTCTACCTCTCTTGTTGCTCACATTGTTTATAGATACATTCTGCCACCGTGCATCATTCACTGCACACCAATGGTGTGAGATGTTTTTCCTTTAGGACCAATGAAATGAGTCTGAACGATGCTCTCTATAAAAGAGCAATGTATTTGAAATAAAGTTAGTTAGTGATCACATCATTAAGCCTTCTGAACTGGAGTTCCTTCATTCTCTCCTGCCTCAACAGCAACAGTGCCCAGCTGCTAAAACCACATCTGAATAAACATTGACATGCACACTACCAGCTGTGATCAACTTGCAGCACACCAGGCTGACAGGAGCAGCACAACTCAATTCAGGTAGGATGTAACACCAAGATACAGCCTCATTGCACCCAGCTGCCTCTCCTGGCCCTGCCTGGATGATTCCCACCAACAGCACAATGCAGGAGGCTTTGTGAAAGGAGGATTAGGTTAGTTACTCGCTCCATTGTCACTCTGCCACCCTTCAAATTCTAGTGAACTTTATCTTTGAGGACAAACTATCAAGCAGATCAAACAGAAGGAAAATAAAAGCATACATGGTTAAGGGCTTATTTTGAAGAAAGGCATGATATTTACAGGCTTCACGTTTTTGGGTAAGATTTAAGTTGTGTATTACTTATCATTTATTACTTATTATCATGTCTTTTGCTTAGCTTTTGCATTTTGATCAGCTTAAATGGTTTGCATTTTCCATTTCTAGTTTGCTTGCCAGGGTTTAGCATTGTGTGAGTAAGGAGAACAGTATGCAATGGTTAAGTAACAAAGATTTTCCAACTAGAGAAACAGTCAAGGATGAAAAATCTCTTTGTGTAAATAAATTTATTGTAGATTCAAGATGAACAGGAAGATTTGCTTAATGCACACATACAACTGAAGCGTGACAGCCTACAGACACAAAGACTTAGCAAGAGGCAATCTATTCCCTCCTCTCCACCTCCATCCCCAATTGGCAACCCTGTCATTTCATTATCCACAAAAAAAAAAAAAGAAAGTACCAGCCCAAATGGCGCCACAGGATTTCTGTGGGAGTAATGTATAAGTCTCTTTTTTAGCCTGTAAAGCTCTGAATTCGAGTGCTCAGAAATACCTTGGAGGTAAGCACTCTGGGGCAGAGAGCTCCTGGACATCACCCTGAGCACTTCCCTAAAAGCCACAGAGCCCAGCAGCACTGCAACCTGAGCTGGGGTTCAGGCAAATGGCCTGGAGCTCCAGCTTTGGCTACAGCCATCAGAGCCTCCTGCCTGCTCTGTGAGGCAGCAGGTCCCAGGACACAGCTCCTCCTGTGAGGGGCTCTCCTCCTGCCCCATCATTCCTGATCTCTGCTCACTCACACAAGCGTTCAGACCCAAGGGCCACAGGTCTCTTACACAGCCTGCAGCCAAGGCTCTCTATTGTTTGCTTCAGTATTTTAGCAGGCTTGGAAGTTTCCTGGAAGCAAGGATGGATTAATGGAGTCCAGAGCTGCCTTCCTTTCTTATGAGGATCTACACTTCCCCACTGTTGGTGAAAAAGGAAGAGGAGCTTTGCACCTTCCCTCCACTGACCACCGGCACCTCTGTGCTTGGGAAGCAGCACGGAATTGTACAAGACTCTGGGAGGGACAGGGAGCATTAAGTGATGCTGAGGTGACAGATTAGCTCAAAGGACTGACAGCTAACCAGGCTGTGGTTAGACAGCTAACACTTTCCATTGCCCAGGATCGACCCACGGATCCCTGCTCCTGCCCAGGGTGGATAATCAGTGAATCACTCCCAGAAATAGACACGTATCCTGCACTGAAACACTGACCTAATATTTTCTAATAGTTATAAGACCTGACTTGGTGCTCTTTAGTCAAAGGTCAGTTGTTCCCTGAAGTGTATTATTTAAAAGGAAATCAATGATGCTTAAGTTTCTGAGCAAATGGAAGGGTGGGCTTGGTTAATCCTGGCAGTGGCAGAAGGAGCACAGTGGCATTGCAGAAGGAGGGTGGAAGGACAGGAGAAACACTAAGATTTACTCAGTCACAAAAAAAGCCATTCAGCCATACAGTACTCAGTGTAAAAGTACATAGAATGGATGTCCTTAAGCCTCCACACTGCTTTGTCCAACACAGCCAACAAGAAGTTAGGTTTTTTTATCTATTTCATAGAGACTGCAGGTTTAATACACACATAAACATGCTAAATTTCAAGCCAGGGCCAAGCCAAAACTTGCCATCCACTTAGGAGAAAGTAGTTTGATACCATGTGGCAGGTTTTTATTTCACACTACAGCTCACTTGAGGCAGAAACACACAACCCCAGTGAGGGTCACATCTTCATGCCAGTCACACAAAACCACTTCACAAGGGAAGATGGGCAAGGTTGTGCTACACAGCACAAAGAAAAAACCCAGCTCATTTTGATGGATGATTGTTTCATCTCTGCACCATGTAGTGCCAGAGAGTAAAAGCAGAGTTCTATGGGGTGAGGAGCTTTACTTCAGCTAGCATATTTACAGGGCAAATTATTAATTTGATACAGTCTTCTTTGAAGAATGAAAAAAAATCAGATATACTTTGGACTACAATTGTGGTCCACCTTGGACTACAACTGCGTCATTATTTAAGATGCAGAACATCATATTCCTCAAGTTTTGAAAGATTCAACACCACAGGACAAACCCCAGCAATGTTCAAATTGGAATTCTGTCCACCAGCCTGAAGTTAACACTTAGCAAATATGAAGCAGGAAAATGCAAGCAAACACCAAGTACAAAGCAGGAAAATACAAGGAAACACTTACCAAATACCAGCAGTCTTGAGTTTTGCTGCAGGCAACAGGTAAGCTGTCGACTAAGCAACATTGACGCCATTTTAGCTTTTCTTTACTGAAAAAGACTCAATCTTGAGAGATTTCTTTCTGGCTGATGTTCTGAAAAAAAAGAAAAAAAAGAAAAGAAAACACTTATTTATATGCCTATAGATGCAGCCACTATTACTGTGCTGTTCAACTCCCCCTTTCACTAATTTCCATCCAAAGGCACTAAGAGCATGGTTTGATGGATTAATGCTGATGTTCACAGCAGTGTCAGGATTTAGCCCCACATCTGATTCTTGGCTTGGTCTTGCTAAGGCAAATGACTTCTAGGCTAAAGCTGTATGTCCAGGGGGTAAAGGTCAGTACCTATTTGCCCTTGATCTTCCTCTCTACTTTCTCTGTATACGTAGCCTATGTTGAACTTTAAAAAAAAATCTTCCAGTCAATCTCTCAAACCAAAGCTGTTGTTTTTGATTGACCTATGTGTATGAGAAAAATCTCACCTAATACAAAAGAGCAGGACAACCATTAGGAAGTAAAAGAAAATCAATCCCCTGAAAACCAGCTTTTTACCCATTAATCACAACTCTGTGAAGAGAGAATATGAGAGCTGAGATTGTCCAGCCTGAGGAAGGCTCAGATTGCATCCCATCAATGTGTAATAAATGGGAGAGAGTAAAGAAGGAGCCAGGGGCTTCTCAGAGGCGTCCAGTGATCAGATAAGAGGCAATGGGCACAAACTGAGCTCCACCTAAACAGAAGAAAACTCTCAGCAGGTTTCCCAGAGATGGCATGGAATCACCATGCCTGGAGATACCCACAACCCAAATGGTCCAGAGCAGGTTGTTCCTTTAGGTGGCACTGCTTGGGCAGAGGGCTGGACCAGACCCCTGAGCTCCCTCCCAAGCTCAGCCATTCTGTGGTTCTACCTCAGCTGGTTACATATAAATAACCTTGGAAAGACAAGTAGCATGAAAGATAACATGACTCCCTTCTCACTATGGATCACTTGTGCAGAAAGCCTGGCTGGAAGTCAGATAAAACAGGTAATTGAATTATTCTCCAGGACACAGGTTAAATTCAAACTTCACACTTATCAGCATGGCCCCTGTGTTCTGTGTAGGACACTGGAGCCCTTTGCCTGGCATTTGCACCTTGCTGGATGCACACCATGGAGCAGCAGTGGACCGAGGCTTGCAGTCCAAGTGACAAAATGTCACTATCATCCACAAACCTGGAAAAAATTCTATATAACAAATACACTCAGCTGATCTTCCAGCAGAAAGAGAACACAGTTCACAGCTTCCATCAGTCCTGTGCCATCAATAAAACATACCAGCAGATGTTCACGACCAGATGCAGGGAAGTAGCTGAACTATTGCTACTGTGACAGCAAGTATCTCATACCCAGAACTAAAATATCAGAAATTTAGTTTCTGTATTGTCTTTATACAAGATATTATTTGTTCTCCTTCATACTTGAGCTTTTTCAAAATATAGAAAAGGCAACAAAATCTTTTTGCTACAGAGATTTATAAATTCACAGACCTATTAAGAGTCAGGGCAAAATCAATTCCCTGTGCCTCCCCAGACAATTGACACAGCACTTGGCTTCACTTAGTTTAAGTTAAAATTCAAGGTAGTTTGCAATGTGACAAGATGAGCAAACACTTGTGCACCTGCTGGAACAGTAAGATTACCTTCCTAAGGCTTGGGGTCACAAGTGCAGAGGGAACTAGTTAATTTTGTTTTCAGTGAAGAGTAACTTCACTTATAAGACAAGATTAGTTTAATTAATTCATTATGTTTTCTCTCTCAGCTTCTTTCTTTACTTGTGCTAATTTTTGCATAATCAACGTGTGAAGAAATATCCCAACACCATGGATCTCATGACCACTCTCTAACAAAAACCAAATGCCAGTTTAAGTCAGTAAGAAAATGCCCAGCACCTCAATTGATGTCCCCTGCTCAGAGCTGTTTATCTACTCTATACTACTCCAATCTCCAATTCCCTCCATAAGCTTGCTCTGCACAGTGTTACTTTTTCAGAGTCTTTAGGAAGCTGTTAAAAGGTGAACACAGCTTTGCAGGAACTCAAGGAGCAGTGCAAACATACTTAACAACCCACCAAGGCTCACTCCTTGTTCTCAGGCCTTTCAGTCATCTCCTATGGGGCTTTTGCTGCCAGCTGCCCAGCTTTCATTTTCCACAAGGATGATGTGCCTCTTCATATGCAAATCAAACACACCTTCCATGGCTGTACCCACCAAGGTCCAGGTTTCTTCTTCCTTCCCTAGGTGAACCACACCTATGTCTGCTTCCAGAATGTTATTTATTTCTAAATATATTTACTGTGCATCTCAAGTCCTTTATTAGCTAAACTACAGTATTCATTAGAGGCTAAAAAATATAATTGGGAATGATACTGGCTTTCTGAAGTACTCATAGAAAAAAATTACTGCATGAGGCTTAAAAATAAAGTAGCTTAGCCCTAATTTTCCTTGACAGTTCTTACATAAAAAGTTTTACCATTTTCTAGTCCAGAGTCAGAATAAATCATGTAACATCACATGTGACTATAACTAAACCCAGCATCTTTTCCATCTCCATTATGCAACACGGGCTCTCACAGGAAATCAGCTGTGATTGGGATCTTAGTCTAAGCACACATTATTTGGTTATCACAATAACCAGTTGAATTTTGCCTCCATAATCCATCTCCTGATCGATTCCCACTGCCCAGCCTGATCCAGCAGTGCAAGCAGCAGCAGAGTTTGCAATCCAGCAGAATCAGCTCTCCTGCACGTGGCAGAGCCGCAGCGATGCCACGCTCCATCACCCTGCTGCTCCAGAGCCACTGCAGCCACACAAAATCCCAAAATCCAGGCAAAACACAGCCACCAATTTCAGATAATCAGACAGGAAAGGGAATGGGAAGGACCACTAGACCACAAAGATGTGACACTCTTCCAGAAAAAGATTAATAAGTCTTCCCTAAGTATTTTTCCTCTACTGGCAGCTGTCTGAGCTAGAGCAGGCCCTTGGTGCAGAATACTCCACAGAACTGCTATTCTGAAGTGAATCTCAGTACTTCAATTTTCCAAAGACATTTACATAATTTTGTCTGTAACTCTGCATTATATAAACTGTGTTTGCCACTGCATGTGTTTAAGTCACAGCCACATTCTTCTAGTAAGAAAAAATTATTTTCATTTTCAAAAAGGAAGCTCAGTCCTGTTTATCCCAGACATGAAACATAAGGATATGTGAATTTTTTAAATGCGTGCTGTGAAATTGGATGTATTTTTTTTTAAAACAGCAGCTGCTAAATTTCTGTACCAAGAGATTATTTCTGACAGATAAAACTGGTTACTAGAGAAAACAGCAGTCATTCAGCAGCAGCCTACTGGGAACACAGAAAGAAGTATTGTTTCCATTAGTGGAAAACAACACAAAAACCTTGTGTTTCCTGGGGGGGGAACTCTGGAAAAAAGTTTTAGAAAGAGGGGGCTTGATCCTGATACAAGAGAGAAAATCGACAAACTAGGAGTTTGTGAGGCAATCTCACTCCCTAGCAGAGAAGCTAATGCAGCATGACATGATGTGCCAGGCTGCAGCTCACAGAACCTGCCCTGGAAAACATCCTCTGGGGAGGTGCAAAGGTAAAGGCAAAACTCTGACCCAGCAGGATGGGAGAAGTCAGCTCTGCAAATTTGCATCTCTTTCTTGCAAGTCTGCCAAAGACACAGAAATCTGTTTGAAATTCATGGGGGCACATTCAACTGTCCTTCAGCTGTTCCAAACCCATTTAACCCGGAACAACGAAGTGCTTTAGAAACAGCAGCACAAGATGCATTGGGCAATTACTTCACAAGGCTTCCAAAAAGTAGATCTGGGGAGATGGAGAGCAGGGAGGGTCCTAAAGGCAAACCCATTCATTTTTTTTTACCGTTTTCCTTTGCTTGACTCTTCTAGGCTGCACAGCAAGGGTACAGTCATGCTAAGTGCAATTGTGAAATTTCAAGCATCTCTCATTATCTCTTAGTCCCGTTTGCGGGGATGCAGCTGGATGTGAACCCAGCAGTAGGCTCACACACTGTGAGCTGCACAGGGGCTGCTGGTGGGTGCAGGGGCTGCAGAGCCCTGTCCCTCTCTCGGAGCTCAGGGCAGCACCAGCACCGTGCTCCAGTGCCAACTTCGCACAGCCAGCCTGCCTTGGCACCCCCAGGGAGCTGGCACAGGCTGCAAGGAGGGAGTCCCTCCGAGGGTCTTTATTTCACAGCTCAGCATGCCTTGACACTGCTCTTTCTGCATCTGCCTTTTAACAGTGGAAAGAACTGCAAATTGAGGAACCAAGTCAGCTGTAACTAAAAAGGGCAATGTTGAGAAGTCAGGCAGGACCCAGGTCCATTCTGGACTTGTTAAAGGGGTGCAAATCTCCTGGTTTGTAATGTTCAGGAACAAGCATCTTTACTGACACAGGTGATTTAACTCAGGTATTTTACTTCTGTGAACAGCTCAAGGAGATCCCAGAGTCTGGAATAGCCCCACAATTACACAAAAATTTAAGTATAAGCCCCACAGTTACACAAAGAAATTTAAGTATGGGCAAGGTAGAAGACAGTCAAGGCTGCCATCTGTCAAACATTATCAAGTCCTTCTTTAATCTGCATTTGAGGAAGAATCAGGTAATGCAATGTCATCATGCATAAAAAGACCCAAAGAACACAGCACTTGCTGTTTGAAAATGGCAAAGCCCCACCCTCCTTTGGGGAGTCCACATCCGGCAGATCAAAGCAGAAAAAAAAGGACTGAGTCCACCAGTCAGCGACAGAGCACAGGGTGACTTCAGAAATCCTGACTTGCTGCTGTAGCCACTTAAAATGTAGTAAACAATGTAAATAAAGAGGCCTGGCAGCATGTTGATGTCTTTAACTGCAGTTCACTTGGTCCCAGGAGCAGAGTTAAGAGTTCTGTATAGACTATGTATTTATGAAAGCCTGAGTACACACATGAAATACAACAGGGCCTTTTACTTCAGCTGGGGTTTTATCCCAAAGTATGGTTCTGAAACCAATCTGGATTAGTTTACAACAGCATTTGCAGGATAAGTCTGTAAGAGTAACACCAAGAATTTAGAAATTCAGTCAGAGCTAGGCCAAAGTTATCTCAAATGAAATAGAACAGAATAGTCCTGTTAAGAGGAGTTGCAAGAAAATTTACATCTAGCGTTTATAAAAGGCTGGCATTAGATTTTTTCATTGTGTATCTATACAAACCCAGCACAAAAGAGAGCTGGAACCCTCACCTTCGAGAGGAACAGTACAGAGGCAGCATCCTCATGAGAGGGCACAACAAAGAAAAAGAAGCTGCTCATCCTCCACCTTGGTCCACCGAAGGCCACAGCCTCATACTCCAAAAGTGCAGGTGGTTACAAGCACCCCACAACATGGAGCCCACACAGAGATGGACACTCTGAGAGAGATGTGCTGGGTCTGCAGGACCCAGAGACCTGAACACCTTATGTGGCCCAATTTCATGGGCAGCAGCCAAAAAAGAGCAAAGTGTGCTGTCCCCAGGGCCTGGCGAGCCTGTGCCTGCAGAGCCCACCCAGGCAATTCCCACCAGGAACACCAGTAACAGACCAGCACATGGAAACGTGTATCCACCACCTACATGGATTTTGCCAAAAAACACTGCACAAGCTGACAGGCTGTTTTTGCCTCTAATAATCTTAATGGCTTTGTGTAGAACAGGATGTAATTGAAAACTCCATGATTGTACTTAAGTTGTCAAGGACACAGTTGTCATAGTTACAAGTAAAGCTCAAGTGTTGGTTATTCAGGGTTGCCTATTTATTTATCAACACTAACAGCATTGGACAGTCCCACGAGTCCTCAGAACAACAGAAATGGAGAGACTGGTTTTGTCCTTCAAGTCTTGACAAAACAGCAAATATTGCACACAAAAGCATAATAAACTGCTTTTTTTGACAGCTCCCTTCTCTCCCTCCACATGCAGCTGGCATTCAAGTCAGCCTGCTGTGAGCACTGCAGCGAAAGGTCAAACCAAGCTGCACTGCATAAGATGCAAACCTCACACCCACACCTTGGAAATACTGTCCAGTATCCATCAGGACACAACAATCCCTGGTCATAGCAGCTGCTTCCCTACCTGCTTCATGGCACCTGCACTCAGGTCAGGGCTGAACCAGCAGCAAAGCCAGAACAGGTTCAGCCCTTCCATCAAGTTTTAAAACTCATTTGGAGTCTAAAGTCTCAATACAGTCATATGTCCAGGTTCTCCTCTTCAGGTGCCCTCTAAGCAGGGTTTGGTGGCTGGATATGAATATGTGATTTTCTTTTTTCTTCAAATAAAATCTTTCTGCCCTTGTCTCTGTTTACGTTCTCTCCAAAAAATATTGGGCTAAGGAAAGACTCCTGGTCTCTAATTCAGTGAACAAGAACAGGCAGGAATGTTGTGATTATGGCACACTAGGATCCAGGTGACCCACTAAACTTCAACAGCTCATTTTTCATCCAAGAATTATTGGCACAGCTAAAGTGGGATGAGATGTGCCTATACCTTCCCTGTGAAAGTACATTGTCTCAGGAAAAGAAAAAATGGAATTGAAAAAGCATCTGCTATATGCAAGTTCCAGATGCAAAGCCAACAGTACCTACATAAATGGTATAATGGTACATAAATGCTGATAAAAACCAAGTACAACTAAACTTAAATTAGCTAAAAAAAAAATCTAATTATTTAAAGGAATTTCTTTGTAGTTCCCCCTGAAAAAACCTGCACATTGATATTTCAGTGAACTTTACCAGTGAGGTACATATAAAAACATCTCTTCAAGCCTATATTAAACATCCCTTCAAGCATATTTTAAATCCATTATTTTAAATGCAGATGGCAACAACATATCCAAACCATGCCTGCTCATTTCCACACATTTCCCAGACAAAAACAGCCCAGCTCACAACAGATTAAACAAATTATTGCATAGCCGTGCTTTTCAGTTTAGCTGCTCCAGAAGCATTTTGTAGTTTTGAAAAAATTAAAGTATTGCCAAATACCCTCAAGTGGTATTTCCAAGGAAATTCAGTTATATTCCTTGTAAGATTTTATTCCTAGCATCTTACTGCTGCCTCATCAGAGATCAGGAAAATAGATAAATAGCACCAAATAAAAGCACAATTTGCGCCATAAGGCATAAAATAGCTCACTTGGAGACAGCCTGCACCAAACCAAGGGAAACATCTCAAGCTGGGGCGAGAGCTCTGGTTTCTCAAGGTGACCCCCATTCCAGCTGAGGACATGGAACAGCAGAGCCATGCAGGAGATTTCTTGTACAAGGGGTCCAGAAAACAAACCAGGAGCAGCTATCCCTGCAGATCCACAGCAGGGACACCGTGCCAACACACACCCCCTGCCCAAACCCAAACCCTCGCGTTCCCCCGGGCACGGAGCGTGCAGCGGGGCCGGACTGTGCCCACCCCACCGCCCGCGGGCACGGCAAAGGCACTTACAGCGCTCGGATGCCAAGCCCGGCTCTCCCGCTGGAAGTGCCGCTCCCAGGCTCCCCGCAGCCAGCTCCTGGGCTGGAAGCGCTGCTCGCTGCTTCACTGCCTGCCTCCCTTCAGCGCAGGCTGCTGCTGGCTGCGCCGGTGAGGAATGCCATTGCTGCCAGCTCCTCCAGCAGCCGCGCAGCGGGCACAGGCATCACCCAGAGGAAGCCCTGCGCTGCAGCCCCGCAGCCCAGCCGGGGGGATGCCCCACTTAATGAAGGTTAATGGAACCAGCTCCTGGCAGCCACAGCCTGTGCTCAGCCAAAGCCAGCAGAGAGGAACACACGACTCGTCTCAAACCTGAGAGAATCTGGCTCTGGAACGTGGCTGTCCGAGTTCATCCGAAAGCCTCCTCGGCAGCTGTCTGAAAACAAATTCCGAGACGCAGAGCCAGACTGCGTTAAGGTTTGAAATGGCTCCTTCGTTTCTAACAATTGTGGAAGTCGAAGAACAGGTTTTACTCCCTAAACCCCTTATTTTTACTCTGATTTGCAAATCTCCTGCGGGTGACACCTAGGCACAAGACTGTCACAAAATAACCTTGGTTTGGTTCATTCCCTCCAGGTGGTGCGCAGGCACCCGGCAGGCAGCACGCATCCCAGCGGCACCTCCCGCGGCACACTGCTCCTGACGGGAATGGGGGGATGTGGATACCCACGGAACACCAGCAGCACCCCTTCAGGCACAGGGATGCAGGGAAAAGCAGCTCAGGGTGCCATGGCCAAGGCTGGGCTACCATGGCCAGGTTGCCATGGTGCCGGGGGGCAAGAGGGAAGATGCGCCAGAACAGAGAGAGGCTGAGCCGCTTCAAATTTAAATCCGTGTGACAGCATTTCGGCCGAGCCACTGCACGGTTGCTGTGGCAACCAACGAATGAAAAATCACAGAGGAAATCTGTAATTATTACAAGCGAGGTGGTGACTTACCCACTTCAGTAATCAGAGCATTAAAACGACTGGAGCAGAGGAGGGGGAGCTCGTGCCCCCCACCAGGCAGGGCTGCAGTGCAGCAGGGAGCCAGGCACGAGATCCGAGATGGGGGTCCTGCTTCAGGCTCTGCAGCCTCCAGCTGTGGGATGCAGCCCTTGGGCAGGATGCCTCCTCATCTGAGGCGTTGCACCCTGTCTGCAAGGGGGCAGATGAGGGAGCAGCCAGAGCGAGCCCCAGACTTGTGCTGCTGGCTCAGCACAAGCAGAGTAGGGTGCAAGGAAGGGCCTGAGGCAGGCAGAGGCAAGGACAGATGCCAGCAGCAAGGGACAAAGATGGAAGATGCAATGCTTACAGGAGGCAGATAAGGACCCTGGAAACTGCATTACTCCAGTTTGTGCTGCTCCTGCAGCATCACCTTCCCTGTCCCCCTTCTCTCAGAGCAGGCACAGCAGCAGTATTGGCTCGGTTGGGGTGGGTGGTGTGGTGGTCACTGTGCTAACACAGGATCAGTGAGGTCATGCAGGCAGAGCAGATACACTCTGCAGTGTCTCTGTTCAACACACTACCTTGCCCAGGTTACACACCAACAGATGCCACATCAGTATCCACACAACCCATTAATGGGGGAGTACAAGTTTTAAAGTCACCATGTTGCTTCCCAGAGCTTTTCTGCACAAAATGAACAATCGATCAGCACCCAGACAAACTGCCAATCAAAATGCCACTAACACAAATAATGGTGGTTAATCCTGTTCTGGTTCCCTTCTCCTTTGCTGGAGACTGTAGCCTGGAATCTCATGTGAGTACTGTGAGCAATTACCAAGAAAGGAGCCCATACTGCAGTTATTTGTAAGACAGATCCCACAAGTTGATTTGATCCAAAATAAGAACTGAACCTCATCCCTCATCTTCCTCATATTTTAAAACCATAAGCATAATTTACGACCATAAGCAACACATTTAAACTGGCCTGTACTGGTTACCGGTCATTAGAACAAACTGGTGGCTCTAAACTGAACTTGTTAGCCAGAAATCTACCACAGAAAGTGTCACAATCCTATTCAGACAGATGGTTAATGCAGGAACACATCACAAAGTAGAGGGGGAAGGACTGAGGAAAGCTATAGGTACTTAGACTCACCATGTATAAAACACAGAATTCAAGAGCAATTCATTGTGGCAGTGATTTATTACTACACTTATTCAGTGCAGTAATAATCAGGATTACAGCTCCTAAGGAAGACCGAGTTTCTTGTGCCTCTGTTGAGTGTTGCCTTGGATGACAAAGGCAACTTAAAGGATGATAAACTCATTAACCAAAATGATGCTGGATGAAAAGTACTTTGTGCTGCAAAATGCTAACAAGATTTATGGCAACATCATCTAGAGACTCCATCAGCACCGTGCCCCCCTTTGTGCTGAGTCACGTCGTGTCTGACTGCTTGGAACCCATCCTGCAGAGAGGTAACAACTCCGTTGTACACTTTTATTTGTAGTGGATTTCTTTTGCTCTAACCCTATCATCAAATGGCTTAACACCAAACTGCCACTTTCTGGGTGGAGCCGAAATTGTTGCTGTTCTGTATGGCTGTTTTCATCCCTCCATGACCACAATTACCCCGCCTGGCAGGCTGGATGCACAAAGAGGATGACAATGATTATTCAAGTCCTGTTTCAGGGCAAAAAACTTAGAAGTCCCATGTCAGTGATTTGAAGCAACTAAACTATAAAAAATTTATTTAAGATGTATTAAAAATGTGCAGTCCACGAAAGCGAGAGCTGTAACCAAAACCCCATGGATTTGAATTTGATTTAATCCACAGAACATTGGTAAAGAAATCTGTTTAAACAGTCCGTTATTGGAAAGGATGTGGCCAACCACCTGCACTAAGTTCACGTTCTGCTCTAATTTGCAGTTGTCAAAGGAAGATTCACTCAAAGTAATCTCCAGCTTCAGTAGAGCCAACTGTTAGTATATTTCTCTGTATCAATGCTACAAACATCCTTCTGAAATAAACAATGATGATACAAGGCAAAAAAGGGATCAGATTCTGGCCAGGCTGGTCCACAACACCAAGAAAAGCACACAGTATCAAAGATATTTTTTAATGGAAAATATTAGAAGGTTTACTATGTTAGCAGTGCATTTCACTGCAAATGATGGCAAATTCCTCCAGAAGCAACTCAACAGCCTTCTTAACCCCCTGCCTCACACCCTAGAAAGCATCTGCTACACTTTGTTAAGAAAAACAAAGCATTTCAAACAATGCAGCTAGCTGAGGATAATTCAGTATTCAGAAATTGCAGCTCCAGGGTAGAGACAAGATGTCAAAATCCTAAATGTCATACACATCTGCATGAAATGGGAACAAAACACATCAATACCACAAAGCAAAGAGCAAATCACGCAGGATACTCAACACCAAGTCTTTGGCCTCCTCCAGAAAACAGAGGTGCCAAAGAATCAACAGCAGGACCCCCAAACCTACATGAAGAGGGAAAACAATGCCTCTCCTAAGGGTTTGTTGTGTTTGGTGAAAGAATATAGCACAAGCTGGAGTGTCAGATCAACTTTTAGGCACTGTCAGAAGTAATCACTAAATTCACCTTAAAATATATTAAAAAGTATTTCAATACAGTTGGAAGGAAACAAAGTAAGACTATATAAATGGTGACCCCAAGTTAATTACAAAAATTTGAACAAACAATTTGCAGACAGTAGGATAAGGATCTTATTTGGCCAAAGAGGATTACCATGAAGGGCAAATCAAAATAAAAAGACAACTGGGATAGCTTAGCTTTGTGGGAAAGCCAGCACATTGCAGCTTTCCAGCCTGTGGCTGGCCAGAAGGCTGCATCCTACCTCAGCACATCCAGTAGCTTTATACTCCATGCACAGAGGCAGTTCTTCTTTTGTGAAAGAAGTTAAAAGGCTCATGAACAGAGTGGAATTCAGCACGATCAATACCACTAGCTGCAGGGATTTCATTTGGTGGGCAGATGTGGAGCTTGAAAAAGTCAGAGGTTGCATGTGTGCAGGGCACACCTGAGCTGCCCCTGCACTACTTGCTAATGAGTAACTGCTGTAACTCACACTGACCCAGGCACAGGGGGATCACCCCCTCTGTTCTTCAGATGTCAACTGCTTTAATTCCCCTTAAACCTGAGAACTTCACATTCAGAAGGAAAGGGATATAGGAATTAAGCACAATTATTATGAAAATTCTACTATTCAGAAGTCCTATTATTTCTTGTTTATTCAGACAATAGGTAAAAAGGAACAGCAGTTAAGGAGTTTTCAAAACAGTTCAGGAAACACAGATATGTACACAGTGTTAAAAAGACTCTGTTACTAAATTCCCTAGTATGTTTAGAGCATTATTTTTGGGCTCCAGATGGAGAAAGTAACTAGTGCCAATTTGATTCAGCAAGATACATGTTTCTCAAGTGGTCCCTTTTACTTCACTGGGCCCATTCACAAAACTAGAGTTGAGAGTGAGCCAAAAGAACTCTGCTGAATTGAAGGCAAGGTAGAAAAACTGAGACCTGGAAGAATCTATGGTGATCAAAACCTGAAAGTTACCCACTGGGGAAAAATCCACAAGGCTGCTGCATGAACTGTGCTTATTTACTCTTTCTATATTGCCTGTTTAACCAAACTAATGAATCTGCTGCACTATCACACAGGTACTAAATACCTGGATACAGATTTGAGGAGATAAATTGGAGCTTACTAAGTGTGCTAATGGCTAAACTCACTGGTGAAGGCTCATTGAAGTACATCTCTACTGCACCCTCAACTCTCCTGGTAACCCTGACACCCACAAGAAACTGGGCTCTGCTCTTCAGTCTGGAACATCCAAGAGGACACTTTATGCACCACATTCAGGCAGTTAAAAAGTGTTGACCAGTTTTGGGAAAATTTCCATAAAGACTTGGATAAATCTTCATAGAAATTCTAATACAAGTTAAGCAAGTCCAGTTTACTTGGTGGGGTAATAGAAGAAGGACCTGGAATCAGGAAACTGATGAAGGATGCCTTGTATTACTGTGATGCTAAGAGAGGCTGCATGGACAGTGGGAAAACCAACCCAGGATAACTACTCAAGGATGAATACAATCAGTATGGATAAAAGAGCTAGTAGGCAGGTTGAATAGCTTGTTTATTTATTTAACAAAAACTTTTTGTGGGAGATGTTTATCTTCCTAAGGGTAGCTTAAAAAATGATCAGCATTAGCACAATTGGACAGCAAGTGGTTCCCTTCAGAGTGCTGCCCTCACTGGCACTTAACCTCTCTCAAGAGGGCACTGCCACAGAAGCTCAGGAAAAGAACAACAGCAAATTTCCCTTTTCCTTCATAAAATCAGAGTTTCACCAAATGGATGCAACTGCAAGATTTACCAGTAATCAGGTAATTCTTCACAGAAGATACATCATGTGCTTTGTTAGTGTTACTAACATCTTAAGCTTCCCCTTTTCCCTCTCTGCTGTAAACTAGTGACAATAAGTAAACGATATTCAGAGGCTGGAGTTTCACAAGAGATGAGAGGAATGTGGCTGTAAGCCTGCTAATCTTACTCACCAGCCAGAGCAGAGGATCAGTTATGCAAGGCTGCATGTGGATTTTGACCAGATATAACAAACAGTTCCTTTCTCCTCTCTTCCCTTTGGAACAACAAAAGAGAAGCTGTGAGCCATTTCCTGTAATTTATCAGATCACTCTGGAAACCCATTTTCTCTGCATATTTTCTGTGAAAAAAAAAACAACTTTATGCAAGTGTTGTATTCCAAAATGATGCAACCAGCCTTGGGTTTGCAGGGTAGTAGCACCTTCTGAGCTTTTCTGAAGAACCCCACTTTGAGCTAGCTTTCCTGCCACTGGTCCCATCACTCAGCATACCATTCATACCAGAGAGATTCCTAATTTGAGGAAGAAAAATCACCACACCCTTCTGGCGTCCAGTGGAGTCACAAGTTCAGCTCAGAGCAAACTACTGAAAGGAAACAACCAAGCAGTGTGAGGAACAAGAAGTCTACCCTAAGGAGCCACCACAGCTGACTCCCTGTTGAAACATCACCTACCCGTGGAACCCATGGCCATAGTCAGTCCTATCCTTTTGACTGAACCAAATCCTACTACATCAAAATCTACAAAGAAGCAAAACAACAAACTCAAAACTGATACACAATCAGGTAACGAATTTTATGGATAAATGCAGGAATCCTACAGCCTGAATCAGAAACAAGAAGTGTTTTCCAAGCACCTTCTTGGCCAAGGGAAAAAACTACTGATGAGAAATTAGGCACGCAGTCTCCTGTTACTGCTAAAAGGACATGGCATTTGAATTTCATTATTATAAGAAGAAAAGCACAAGATTTGTCAGTGATAGCTACTGCAATGCACAGATTGTTGCTGCAATCAGTAAAGTCCTTCCCAGTCAAAGGCACTATAACATGAATCCAGCCCCTAGCACTGCTTGTCACTGTCTCCACTTGCCTCTACTCCCTCCCTTTGTAACACTAACCAGCTCTTTCTATGCTTTGCTTCAGCTGCTTTTCACAACAGCCAAGGCAGAAGCATCTCATTCCAGCAGCCCCTTCCAACACCCAGTGCCCAAACCACAGAACAAAGAAAGATCTGCTCCCCTGTAGATCCATTACCTGGTAAAACCACCCTGCAAACAAGGAATGTGGAGTTCATCCGAGCCCAGCTCATCCTCTGCTTTCCTACCTCCACCAGCACACTCTGATTGTGTAATCCTATTTCTCTCTCCAGGAAGCTGCATTGCAGCAATAGCTGTGGAGCAAAAAACAAGGCTTGCTTTATACTGGAGCTGAGAGGGGAGAACATGATAGAGAATGGCAGCTCAGTCCATACAGGTAAATCCCATCCCTCACACC
>QUSF01000022.1:8512784-8528068 GCA_003676055.1 Chloebia gouldiae
GCGACCAATGGGAGAGCGCGGCCGGGGCTCGCCCCCGCCGGGAGGGGCGGGGCCGGCCGGGCCCCTCAGGGACTTGGGGCGGCGGGGCGCGGACCGTCAGCGGGGGCTGCTCGCCCTGCTCGCCCTCCTCGCCCTCATCTCCGCCTGCCGCCCTCATCTCCGCCTGCCCCGCGCCCCCTGCTCGGAAGCCACCGCGCATCCGCGGCAAGGGCAGCCGAGCTTCATTCCTCACCGCGATGGGAATCCGTGCCTGCACTTCCAGCTCCACAAAGACCCGCTTGTCCTTTCCTTATTGCCTCGTGTTTATCTGCTGTTACTTCGGACATACTTAATTTAGCAAAGGCAGCAACTGGGAAAGTATTTTGGTCTTCTAACTCTGATTAGAAATTCAAATTAAACCTAGTGTGGCGTCAAACTCCAAATTTAAAACCCAGATCTTCACCACCATTTAAGGCTGGCCTAGACAAAGCACGTTTTTGTTGTGGACATTCGTGGACTGAAGCAGCTCAAATCCCATAAGGAGCCCTTCTGCTCAGCTGCTGCTTTGTTCTACTACAGCAATGTGGTATTTGCAGGCACACTGCTGCCCTTGAAGCTCCAACCCCGTCATAAATATTCTTATGTATCTCATCCACAGCATAACCTATGCCAAGCAGGTTGAGCCCTATCTAGACTCTCATCTTGCAGAATTCACGTCTCATTCACAGCCTTGGTTTTCTTCAAAACCTAAGCCCTGGCTACAGAAGACCAATAAATGTCACCTCCATCCCCTCTCCTGCGAGCAGCACATGGGCACCCTCTCCATGTCCAGGTGACTTCTCAGAGCTGGGGTTCATAAGGGATGCACACAAGAGAGGGGAGCTGTCAGACCCTGCTCAGCCCTCAAGGACCTCCATGGAAGGCTCCAGGGAGTATCCTGGAGCAGGATGGCACAGCAGCTGAAGGCCACTGGACAGGAGAGCTGGAGAGGACCCAAGCAAGGCAGGAATGCTGCGAGCTCTGAGAGGCCAGAGCTCTTCTTGTGTGCTGCAGCACCATCAATTTGCAGATGGTGTTACAGGATCCTTCTGTCCCTGCACACACCACTCAAGGCTAGGCCATCTACACCTCCTCATTTCCACTTACCCTGCACAGAACCCTCATGTCTGTCAGTCTGTTCCAGTAAGAAACATTTAATGGTCCAAAATCGCAAGAGAGTCGGCAGTTTAGCCATTCAGATGGCAGCAAGCCATTTGTATCATAAAGGACAAGGAAGCACTAGAACAGATTACAGGATCTCTGTGATGAGAGCCTTTGATAACAAACACTTATCAAGATTCTCAGATGAATATGATTCTGCTTTGAGAGGAATACAGAACAGATAATTTCAGATAATTTTTTCATGCCTTTCTTCTCATCATCCTACAACGTAAACTGCTACTGATATCCCATAGAACAAGAACAGGGCAGTAAACTTCACTTTTTTCATGCTATCTTCCGTCCAACTCCACGTCAACTTTCTTGCCTAATTATATGTATTTTTACTTAACTTTGAGGCAGAAATTATGTTACTTCTACTTATTATTAACATCTTGTGTATCTTACTGACTATCTGACGAGTATCCCCTTTGAATATTTGCTCAAAAAGCTTAGAGAACAGATTCAGCTTGCTTGCAAGCTAGGGCTGTTCCTTTGCATCTCTTCTTGCTCACACCAGTGGGGCTGGCCTGGGCAATGTGTAAATAAGCACACACACACATACACACACACAAACATATATACATGTATATATATATATATATATACACACACACACACACTGCTTTTAGGTGCTGGTATTGTTAAAGAAATTCCATGTGCCATCTGCTGGGGGAAACTTCCTCTGAGGCAATGTGGCAGTGTGCTGTACTGACACGGCTGACTGCACTGCTGGCAGCATGAAGAGGCAGTTATTTCTCAAGAGGAAGCTTTATTCTGTTAATGCATTAACTTCCAGCACATATGCAAAGGTCAGACACAAAAGGTCAGGGTCAAGATGAGTCTATAAAAGAACACAAACCTCTGGACCTGTATCACAGCATGATAACTTGGCAGCAGGAAGTAGCTAATTTTCAAATCCTACTTCACTTGAACCTCCAAAGTGTTCAGCTTACAAATACCATAAGCACACTCAGGAAGTGAACTGCATTTTAAATACAAGTTACTAAGCATTAATAATTCTCAATTTACTTGCAGATTGAAACATCTCTGCAAGCTTATGAGACAGGGAGCTTTTCTTGCTGTGCCATAGCAAGCAGACAGGAATTCAGCGCCCACTTTTCAGAAGCAGTCTTCAGTTTCCTGTACCCAACACTCAGCACCAATAATTGTTTTTAGAACCACTAGCAGCATTTGGCTGTCACACTCATGGCAGTCTGACTCCAGGTAATGTGGTTTCAGGCACCCTGCACTGCCACATTGGGAGCACAGTTACACATAACTCCAAAGAGGACCCAGATATTCACTGCCATCAAAATAACTGCTCTGCTCTTCCTTTATACCCCCAGCAACAGATCCCCACTGATGGCCCTGACTGATCACAGGAGTCAGCTGGATTAGGTCTCATTGATCCACTGGGAAACTACACTTACAATTAGGTTTCCTGGGAATCAAAAGCATCAGAATCCAGATTGCAAAATTGCTATAAGAAACACTATGAAAGGGGGAAATATACAACTGGAACATAAAATAAGCTCAGTAAGTAGAAATTTCAGACATACAAAATTATTTTTCCAAGTTTTAAGATGCCTACCAGAATGAAAAAACAAAGCAAACAAAACCAAACCCAGAAATGCAATTTTCAGGGACATAGCCCTTAATTCTCTGGTGAAAAGGGAAAAGGACTGGAACTAGTGGTGGATGTAGAAGTCTACAAAAGGTCGAATTAATGAACAGACAATCTCATGATAGTTTCCTGCTATCGAACTTTGAGATCAGATTTAAAAGTCCTCATGTTTTGAGGAATGAGAAGTTCCTACCACACACACACACAAAATGCATCTACTTTTTCCTAGAACGTTTTCTGAAAACCCCAAACTGCTGGAGGCAAAGCTACTGTCAAAAAGTAGGCAATTAAACAACACTTTCTTTTCAGGATTATTTCCACTGTAGCTTCATCTGCAAGTCTAGGTGAGAAGTGCAGAACCACGCATGCCACCTAAACTGTTACTCCAAAATACAATATTGTTAAACTAGAAAGGAACAGGGTGTTGAGCAAACTGTAAAATGTTTTGACTCGTAGTGTTGTACAGCAGATGGAGCTACAAGGATGGCCTACAAATATCCACCTACACTTGAGAACACCAACAATGATAAATACACCTAATCTATCCCATCAAGGGAGCATCTTCAACTTTTTTCTACTGCAAAATGACACACAGACCTTCACAACAAAGCAACTCTTGAAGTTTCACATCAACAAAGATTTAAAAGAAATAAATGCAATTAGTTTGCAATACTTATTTGGGTGTCACATAAAAGTTCAAGTTGTTCTCCTGACCAATATCTGTAATTGTGTAACCTTTGCTTCTCTTAAGAGATAAAAACAGGACAAGGGTGGGGACTGAGAAAAGGCATTTGTTTCACCATATGGCAGTGACAAAAAGGAAAATCATTTGTTTCAAACCAGATTCCTACTGGAAGATCATTTGTCTATCCATTACCATACTTCCTAAGAAGATATGGACACTCCTCCCTTTTATCACAACTAAGTGGACTGCAAGGGTTCCACAGGTTCCCCTTCACCTCCTCTATGTTCCTCTCTCCAGAAAATTATCCATCTGGATTTGCCAGCCAGATCCAGAAACGCTCCCAACTGCCTTATGACTTTATTTAGCAAAAGAGAAAGTTTTCCAAGTGAAAACCCAATCACCACAGCTGAGCAGAAATATTCATAGGTTTTAAATTAAGTGTCTACTTTCTCTTCCATCACAGAAATTAAGGACTTGCAGGTGAGTTTCTGTTGATAATTCCAAAGACTTTGAGAAATCCTGTGTGAGAAAAACCACGATTCCCTAACTGCTTACACTACTTCACATCAGCCTTGTACATTCTTGTACAGCCTTCAAAAAATCACTACTGAAATAAGCAGCTACATTCAAAAACAGCTGAATCTACCAAAGTTAGTAACATTACATAACAAACCAACAAACATTAGCTTGGGAATCTTTGGATTAAAATAGAGTTTTTCATCTTTGAGGTTCAAATGAGGGTTCTGATAGAGATGTTTCATATTAATCTAGGCAGATACATGCGAACATAATGTAATTTTTACTTTGTACTCACAGGGAATGGCCATCATCTAATAACCTTTCATGCCATTAAAGAACACAAAAAATAGATCTTCACATACATAAGAAGGTTATGAAATAGCTGACCTACACCAAATGTAAAACAGGCTTTCAAGAAGTCCATCAGATGCTTCTAATGAATGTCTTGCACACTCCCACAAGTCCCAGGCTGGAACAGCTCCATCACTGACACTCTCCTGGTGCTGAGGAATGCAGTGGGCACAAGGATTTCCATGGCAGTGTACATATGGCAAAGTGATATAAACACAACAGTGCACATAACATTTATAAAAGTGCAAGCAGATTTTTGGATTCATTAATAACACAGGAGAGATTTAATAAATATGTTTTATTTCAAACCAGAAGTAATATATTGAAGGCCCACTTTTGTGTGGGCAAGACATTCTTGGCCACTTCTCTACCTCCAGCCTCACATGCGTATGCTGAGGGTAGAATTCCAAATATTTCAAGAGCTGTAACATCTCCCTTCATGTGGCATCTTCTCATCCTCAACCTCCCCAGAACAGAATAGCTTAAAATTCCTGCAGGACAATATAGGGTTGACCTCCTATACTCCAAAACCTCTGTGGAGTATTTTTAGAGACTCAAAAAAAATGCATCTTGTTTCCTTCCAATTCAGACAGTGGCTCTAAACTAGAGCGATTTATATAGGACAAACTGAGAATTAAGGACCAAGTTTCATCAACAAATTTCTTAAAGAAAATTTCATTTATGACAAACAAGTCTTGTCCAGAGCATCATTTTACAAGTGTTGATAAATACAAATAATGTGTGGAACTGGACAAGATTGAGAACAGTGTCCATATTGTGTAAACTAAAAAGGGAAATGCATGACATCTGCAAATCAGCTACATAGAAAAGGTTAAATACTTCTTTGCCAGACTCTAAGAGTGAAGTCATCAACCCAAAGAGCAAGTCACCATGTCACTGCCACTGCCTGGCATCCAGCAGGTACTTGGAAACATCAAAGAAATCATGTCCAACTGCACAAGTCCAAGAAACGAAGTGCCAAAACAAAAAAGTAAAGCAAAACTGCACTGCAATACTTTCTGAGAAAACAATTCCACCAGGATGCTTTTCTTAGGATGAAAATCCTTTTCTTAACAGAACATCAAAATAGCCCTTCTCCTTAGGTAAAGATCTGCTCTTTCCTCGTGGGCCTGTCACGTTAGGTGGTTAGCCACGACTTTCCACAACTCCTGCAGGAGCAGAAAAAATACATACAGGTATTTTCTCACATCAGTAGGTTGCAATTATGAAGAAGTTCAACATGCTTACTGTAAGACAAGTTTTAAGACATACCCTATACCTCCATCTATAGATAGTATCCATCTATGGACAGATACCAAATCCATGTCTGTAATTTCCTGGAATAATTACCAAATTATCTTTGAAACAGAGCACTATAGCTGATTGCTTCATTTTGTAGCATGATTTAAAAAATAATGTGCATTTAGTATCAAGTAGTTTGTTTTGAAATAGTTTAAATTAGCTCAGTTGGTCAGAGCATGGTGCTAATAATGCCAAGGTTGTGGGTTGGATCCCTGTATGAGACCATTTATTTAAGAGTTGGATTCAATTGTCCTTGTGTGTCCCTTCCAACTCAAAATATTCTGTGATTCTGTCATTTCACTGATCTGCATGATCTTGACTGATAATCCTGCTAATACTAAGTATTTTGACTGATAATCCTGCTCTTTTTCTTAGCCTGCATTGACAAATGGTTTTAATACTGCTGGTAAAAAAAAAGCTGAAGAAATAATTTACTGAGGAATCAAAGTCTCACAAATGCATGGCTTTATAAACACAAACTCCCTTCTCAATCCTACAGACAACAAGGATGAAAAATCCTTAATCACTTCATTTCTTTATAATATATTAATATATGCTTTGTCTCCTCCACAGAGGATATTTGAGCAGACTATCACATACTCTTCACCATGACATCTTTGAATTGTGGCAATACACTTAAAGATAAATAAAAACATAGGCATTTTAAAAATGTATATCAGCAGCCTTCCTCGAAGCAGCCAGGGAATGAATTTACACATTTATCTATAATCCAGGTTACTTTGGTATACTTTTAAAACTTTTAAACAAGTTTTATACAGTTTTATGCCTGAAGGTACCAGCATTAAGTAAAATAATTCAATCTCATGAAGTAACTGTGGCCTCCATCATCTCACTATGCATACACACAGTATGTTGACTACTACAACATAATTTCTTGGTACCAGATTTGCAATCCAGTGCAAGATTTGTATCTCCTCTAAAAAGATTAATTAGATTGGAATGTTCTGGAAGCCTGTTGGCCATTAGTTACCCTGCATAATATTCCTAAGGGCAGATAATTTGGAAAAAAATGGAGAAAGATAACCATAAGTGTTTAAGGGGTAATTAGATAACCAGAAATATTACATATATTATTTCTCAATAACAGATGTTTACAGCTAATTGACTTCTTTACAGATATTAGAACATTATGTCCTGAACTCTGAACTGGGAAAGGAATGACTGAAAGCGTGAAATGAAAGCTCTCCTACAAGAAAATAAATGAGAAGAGATATTGGTCCCATTTTCCAGTTCAGTCACAAAAATGGCATTTTACAAAGTAAAAGTCTCTTATCCTTTGAGGAACTGAGGGCAATCTCAGCCACTCTACTGCTGGTGACAGAAAATCAATTCTGTCCCAGCCAAAACCAGGACATGTCAATCTAGTACAGATTATGTAAGCACAAATAAGGATCATTTTAAATAAAAAAAAACTAAGTGGAAATAAAAGACAATGTTTATTCTTCTATTCTTCCTTCATGTTACATAAACAGCTGATAACTAATTTGAGATGATTAACACATTACATTTATTTTCATGAATGCCACTTACCAACTGCTCAATCCGTTCATAAACAAGGAACTGGCAGAAATCAAGTTTAATGGGCTCCACTGTATATTTCATTTTTCCATCTTGGAGGTTCTCCAGATCATTTAGAGTATTTCTAAAGTGACTGTAGGCTTCACATGTAATATCCATATGTCTTAAAGTGAAGTTCAGCCTGGCAAAAGAATATTTCATTTAGAACATCTCTCCTACACTGGCATCTTAAATAGGTGTGTAACTTCCCTCAGCTAATGAAAAAATGGATCTTCTCAGAATAATTAACTCCCTTCAGAGCCAAAAAAAAAACGTATACCACTGTTCCTGAAAAGCAGAAAAGATCAATACACAATAACTCCTGGGTGAACCTTTCCATTAATTTTGGGGCACTTTGCCACATCAGAATCATTGAATTTACTTCCTAGACAAACACCTGGCAACAAACCACAGGAAGAATTATTGCTTACAAATCTCTTTTAAGCAAAGCCTATTTGTGTATCAGCTTATGAATGGACTGCAACACACCATTACTTAAAAACATTAATTGATTCCTTGAAAGCAAGTAAGAAAAACTGTTGTAGAGTTGCTCAAGCTAGGAAATAAATACCTGAATTCTAAACAACTTCAATCCACTCTGTGACCTCAAAAATATATAGCAATTGTTATCAGTTATTATATCAATCTAGCCAACTATTTATCCTTATTTGAACAGAGGTCATATCAGGTGAGGCAAAGGTAGGACAACAAAAGGCAAATTCCTTGTCAACTCAAATTCTGAACTGATAAAAATTAAGCATGTAGGAAAAAAAAGAGCTTATCCTGAACATATACTGCAGCCTGTGATCATCTGATACAATGAAAATCAGAAGCCAGCTTTTAATCAAAACACACAAAGTGCCTAGTGCTCTTTATATTAAGTTCTTGGTAATACTTACCTCTTTTCCAGGGCTAAGTAAACTGTGCAAGAATTTCTCAGGTTGTGTGTGATTCTATACAGAGTTCTGAACAAGGCATCTGTCAGGTCATCATCATAGAACACTGTAAAAACAAGATTAAGAGCATATGTATAATTAATGATATCATTTACTTAAGTGTCCATTATGAAACAACAACAGGCCTTAGTTTGATTACTCCAGTCAAACATGTCAGTCTTTTATCTAAGTGCAAAGTACATTTTTAATGCAACAACTGACCTTGTAAGAGTATTCACTGTTGCTATTTATGCCAGGCTTTCTTTAAGCTTTCTCTCATCAGAATGGGACTCATTTGTCAAACAATTTACAAGTTTTGACAAGAATTCTCTCAGCCTGGAAATAATCGTACTACAAAGCTAAAAAAACCCACACCAGGCCATAATTAATTTACCATTACAACCAGATCTCCTTTGAAAGCAAGATACACCAAAGAAAAGGAAGAGCTACAGCTTGCAACATCTGTTCTCATAATTGCTAATTCAGAATATAAACATAAGCATTTAGAAAAGAAAAATACAGGAAGGAACACTTAAGGCAGAGCTTTGGCAAATCAGGTAAGGATCTGAACTATTAGATTTTACAAGCAAACTAGGTATGTTTAAATTATTACTCATAATGCTCGAGTGTTTGATTTATAAGCTTACTGTTTATATTTCCCTACCATCAGCTGCCATTATCACAGAACAGTGATCAAGCAAATCAGCAATCTCTTCTTCAGACCAGCTATAAGGAGCTTCAGGATCTGTAAGAAAGAATACGGCTTTGGTGAACATGATTAAATGTCCCAAAAGGAGCTTCTTAGCTCCTGTGGGCAGCTGCTACTCCATAAACAGAGCACACCACTCAAGGGAAATCAAAACCTTCCCTGTTCATTTTTTGAAGTTCCCCCAGTCCTCTGCTTTCTCTGTGTCATGTCCAACCCTCCCAAGGCTGACTGGCAAGCAAAAGTTTCCTTGCGCTTCAGAATTCACAATCCTGTAGCAATCACAGCTTTAAATACATTAAAGCAGGGACACTTTTAAACAAAACCCCAAGTATATTCTTATATAAGTTTTGATTAACCTTCCTGTTTTATCATGCTTTTAAAAAATTATTCTTCATTAAAAGAATCTTTACCTAAAAGTCTAATAAACTTAACACATTTTCAACTGGCGGTATCAAATATTGTCATTAACCAGAATTTTCTTTGAGACCCAAGAGAGGTTTTTGAATATGTAACACCAAACACCAAGCCCATTCTAAAAGGAGCCATTATAAGCACCTACCAGTGCAGAATTCATCTTTCAGCCAATCCAGTTCTTTCACTTTAATTTCCCCTCCTGGGAGTGAACAAAGATCTCATCAGTCACAAATGGCCTTTCAGACAGCACCTGGGCTAAAGTAAAGAGTCAATATGACCATACAGCACCTACCTCCTGGCTCCATCAGGTGCTTGTTTAGTGCAACATTTTGGTCACACATGGCCAGGAGATCTTCACCAACATCTGCAAAAGAAGTAATAATGATATTAAAAACAAAAAAATTTTACATGGGGCATCTATGCCTCTCAGACTCAAGGTTTCAAGCCCATGAGATAAAGAAAAATTCAGAGTAACTCTGTCCACTGATGACTGCTCCCCTAGTATCCTTCTTCCTTTTGTCTTTTAGTTCCAAGCTCTGAGAAACCCTTGAAGAAGTTAGATTCTACCTATTTTAATCTGGACACACTATCTTGAGTTCACTGCAACATATCTTGCTTTTAAACTCTTGAGCTTTCTCAGCCCCTTGAGAAAGTTCCTGTAATGTTTCAGTAAATAACAGACATTGATACACATTAATAAAAATGATTAACTATAACTGAACAGATGAGTCTGAAAATACCAAGGTGAAAGCACTACTTTGGCAAGTTTCATCAAAATATTTAACTGAAAGGAACTGCCTTACCTGTGCAATAAACTCTCTTGGCAGCTGTTCCCATGATAATGCTGGTAATTCCAGTGCCACCTCCAAGCTCCAGCACAGAGCAGCCCCTGAACGTGTCCCTTTTAAAGAGAATGTAATCAGCCAGAAGGAAGGCAGCACGCCAGACCTGGGGACAAGGGAAGCACTTAAAACTGAATCAGTTCTGAAGCACATTCCATGAAAATGAAGATACTACAAGGCAGAACACGTACTTGTTTACCAACATCTTCTAAGGGGGTTGCCATAGTGTGTTCTGTGGAAATGAGAGTAGAACAGAAAACAATTATCTCAAAATTGTTCAAATCAGGTTCCACAGTGGCAAGTTTGAAACTAAGGCTATGCTTCCCTTTCAAATATAGAACTAAACACTCTTCATTCTATAGAATAATGTTGGATAATGCTAAACACCCGCTTTAACTAAGGAGCACTGAGTTCCCTGTGGTATACAAGTGCCCAGATCCCTTCCAGAGAAAAAAAGGTAACGTTTTATTTTCAGTATCACAGTATTGTGTTCATTATTTTCTTTCACTTAACAAACTGCTGTTCCATTTCTAAAGAAAATCTATTTTTCTTTTGTTTTACTGAAACCTATTTGCCACATTTCTCCCACACTTGAAGCTTATTATTTACCTATTTTAACAACATCACTGCAAGTGCATTCCTGCTCTTCATCTTCAAAAGCATCTTCTTTCCCTTTCATCAGAATTACAGGGCACACTATATCCCTCAAAAGATCCTCTGCTTGCAAATCAGAGGCACTTCGAGGCCTTCTGACCACTTCCAAGTCTCCATCATCATCCAGCAGAGCTTCTACTCCTTCACTATTTAATTCTCCTTCTTTCATCTTAGTCCTGTCCTTGTCACACAGTTCATCTCCACTTGTGCACTGGTGTTCTCTTCCTGTGGTAATTTCTCTCACGTGTTTCCCAGATGCCAAATCTTCTATGCTCCAAAGGAGTTTGAAATATGACAGGAATACTGTAAGAACACAGTGGGGGGGGAAAGGTTAGACACCAGATGAAGCAGAACCTGTGCACAACTTCCACATGCATGAGATTTTGGTATGCATTAAGTGTATTAAAAATCGATAGAGTAAAACATGATACAGGTAACTTGAGATACAGTTTTATTTGCTATGAAGAAACACTTCTGTTATTAAGTTCTGTCAGCAGAAATAAACAAAGCACTTTCACAGTCCACTGGCTAACTCATCATCTGCACAGCCACAATGGGCACGTTCATCTGATTTAGTAATATTTATTTTAACTACTGGCAGAGGGGATGTTTTTTTACATCCTACAAAAGTTCTGTTCACAGAAGTTCAAACTAAGTTGAAAGCAGAATTGATACAAATTAGAATTCATTTATTTTGGTTAAGATTCCTACCTTGTAAGAAAGAAATATATTCTAGTAAAATGCAAGTTGAATTTTTGTTTGCTGCTTTCAAAGTCTTTAGGAATTCAAGCAACTTCAAGCCTTGAAATTGGCACAGTATATAAGAGCAGAAATAAGTGCACAGGAGGCAAAGCTGATGCTTCTTTAATTTTTTTTAACTGTTTAAACTCATTATTCAAATAGATTAAACAACTGAAGCTATTCTAAATGACCAATTAATTAAAAATCTTTTGCAACAATCACTCAGTGACATCAGCATCTATTAAAATTTTAAGTTATTAAAACATGGACCTTGCAATTTTAATTACAGGAATCTGCACTGCCTGAATACCATACATAAGGAAGAGCAGACATTCCATAGTCCTTCCATCTATGTTCATTACCAACAAAAGGGAAAAGATTAAATGCTTGCATCACTGCTTTCAACAATTTCAGATTTTATGGAGTTCTATTCCAGTTTCTTTCATAGGCAAGATGTTCCAAGGTGGTCTAGTGAAATCTGACTGAGGTTCCTCTCTAGTGAGACCATTTTTAGCTAAATCTAATAAAATCTTCAGTGCCTGTCCTAGCATGATAAATTTTTAAAGTCTCCACTGTTGCATGATGGCCAGATGAAATTAATTGGAATAGAGGATGCCATCAGTGAATGAAATGCTTTGTTCTCCAAATCTGTTCTGATCCTCTGCATTTCTACAACGTTCAAAAGGTGGAAAGTCAAACTGACTCAAAGGGGAAGAGACTAAATCCCCATAAACTTCCCCAAAACACAGCAAAGTGGCACTGGTAGATTGTTATGGCATTAAAGGCTGGCATACTACAATGCAATTCTTGTCTCAATAACCAGAGGAATGTCCCAGACAGGAGCTCACTGAAGCAAGTAGAACACACTGTCACTTCCTACTGCTGAAAGTGTCTTTGCACCAAGCACAATCACAGCTAACACATACCAAACAGCATGAAGACCTACCACAGCATTAATTACCGGTGTTTTGACCTCTACAGGATCAAAATTATGATTAATTTTCTTGTCAGGCCTACTTGGATAATTTTTCACATTGTCATACACCAGAACAGCTGGAGAAGTTACTCTTTTGATGTCACAACTGGGTTTGAAAAAATAATTAACACTTCTGTCACAGCAGGACTTTTGTACAGAACATTTTGCCAGCAGCTTCAAGGTCAGTTCCCTTGACAACTTTATAGCAACCTACAAGCTGGCAATCAGCCAGGGGCATTTGCCAACTAATTTCCTCTACAGTCTTGACTCTTTAAATTCTGTCAGTTAAAGCCATTGCTATGCTGAGTTTTCTTCTTGACTTTTTCTTTGAAGAAAATACCTCCCCATAAAAAAACCAACCCTCCAACAAAAAAACCCATCAAAACCAAAAAAAACACCATGTACACAAAGAAAGCTGTTATGCTCCCCTGGAACAGATAGTAAATAATCACATAAATATTTAATTAATCTTGATAAAATAATTACTGATAGTTTATATTTTAAACTTAAGTTACACTATTTAAAACCCCTGGCTTCTCACTTTTTGTTTGTGTATAAGAAACATCACAACCTGATATTAAATCATGACTCCCAAAGTGCTATATTGACAATATTGCTCAATGAACCATTAAATTAAACCTGCGAGTAAATTTGGTTACTTTTTCTCAGAGAGTCATTCAAAGTTTTCTTTTTAAGACAAATTCTACAAGTTTTCCTACAAGTCCTACAAGTTTTAAGACAAATCCTACATGTCTGCAAGTTTCCTTTTTTGGAGTTAATTTCATGAGGATAACACAGCTAACCCTCTTTCTAAAGACTGAGTAGGAGATGGTTCTGCTTTTAACTGGAATAAAATATGTAACTATTAATATCAACCACTTAGAGGAGGATTCAGCTTGCCAAAGATCTGAGTACAGTTAAAATACAGCTCCATCAGTGCCAGCATCCATTACCTGGCTGTCCAACTGCATTCAGTCGTACCATGAGGTGTCTTTTGCTTGGGCAGTGCAAGTGAACATCAGACAGCACAGTGTCACTTCTAAACGTGGGGTTATCCATCTCCTCTGCTAAATCTGCAGTGCTCAAACAGCCCCTTCTGCAGTGCTGCCACAAAGGGATTCCATTCTCTTCCATTTGCAGGTATCCAGTAACAGTTTTGCTCACCAATGGAAACTCAGGACATCGTTTCTGAGAAGGTGTGATCGTGCATGCTCCACCATGCTCCAAGACAAGAAGTTACTCATCAGGATACTCAACCTAAAACCAAACACAGGCAGCTTTTAGTGGTAGCCTGACACTGTCTGAACACTGCTCAGCAGTATTTCAGAAGATAAAAATAAGATGACATTGTTCAATAAAGTAGGAATGCTCCAAGGCTCTCTTTTACAGAATCCTCTAATATATAACTGTTAGTAGTTCAGTGGTAGCCACTGTATATTTTAGGAAGAGCTACTAATTTTCTTGTGTTACAAACAACCTTCCCTGAAAAAGCCCATTATCCTGACTGCACAGAATTACAATGCCTAATCAAGGTCTTCAAAGGGAATAAGGCCACTACTGTGTTGGCATTAACATCTTGAATGATTATGCTAAATTTGCTATTATCCAGTTGTGCTTGAACAAGATCACTGAATGGTTCAGGCTAGAAGGGACTAGAGTGGCTCCTCTTGTCCCACCTCCCTGCTCAGGCAGGGTCATTCTGGAGCACAGGATGGACTCCAGATGGGCCTGTCTCCAGTGAGGGAGACTCCACACTCTGTTCTGGTCTAGTGCTCGGTCCCTGCTCAGGGAAGTTCTTCCTCGTGTTCAGGTGGAGCTTCCTGGGCATCATTTGCTCCTGCCCCATTGCTGGGCCCTGGGGAGCAGAGCCTGGTCCCTGCTCTGAGCCCTCCCTTTAATGTTTATACACAGTGAGAAGGCTCCTCTCAGTCGTCTTCTCAACTTCAGCCCATCCTCCTAAGAGAGGTGCTCCAGACCCGTGATCAACGTAGTATCTCCCCGCTGGACCACCATACCTATCCACACTGACAGCACTGCAGGCTTTGGAAGAATTCCCTGTATCTGTGGCTGTGCACTTCTGCTCACTTCTGCCAGCTCCAAACCTGCCCTGTCCTGGCGGGGCTCTGCGGGAGCGCGGGTGGGACCCGCCTGTCCCGCGTCCCCACGGTGTGACCCGCCTGTCCCCACAGTGTGACCCGCCTGTCCCCACGGTGTGACCCGCCCGTCCCATGGTGTGACCCGCCCGTCCCACGGTGTGACCCGCCTGTCCCACGGTGTGACCCGCCTGTCCCACGGTGACCCGCCCGTCCCACGGTGTGACCCGCCCGTCCCACGGTGTGACCCGCCCGTCCCACGGTGTGACCCGCCTGTCCCCACGGTGTGACCCGCCTGTCCCACGGTGTGACCCGCCCGTCCCACGGTGTGACCCGCCCGTCCCGCTTTTCCCCCATTCAGGTCCCGCGTTCCCCCGGCTGCTCTCCCCCTTTCCCCCCGCTCAGATCCCACCCTTCCCCTTTTCCCCAGCTCAGATCCCACCTCTCTCACTTCTCCCCATTCACATCCCACCTCTTCTCCTTTCCCCGCTCAGATCCCATCTTTCCCCTTTCCTCGCTCAGAACCCACCTCTCCCCCTTTTCCCCAGCTCAGATCCCACCTCTTCCTCTTTCTCCTGCTCAGATTCCCGCTCCCCGCGTTCCTCGCTCAGAACCCACCTCTCCCCTTTCCCCGTTCGGATCCCACCTCTCCCGTTTCCCCGCTCGGATCCCACCTTTCCCC
>QUSF01000022.1:8538300-8553455 GCA_003676055.1 Chloebia gouldiae
GCTGCAATGAGCTGATGTTTCCCTGTTCACTCCAGTGGTCAGGCCCCATGGGAGCAGCTGATCCTGCATGCTGACAATCCTCTCATTTCCTTCCCTACCTAGGAGTGGCTGTTTTAGAAGCAGCTAGTATTATATGAATTATATGTACATGCAAAAAAACCAAATATATATGTAGCAAACAGATATAATAGTGTAATTTCCCTCCTTTTTCTAATAGTGAGGAGTGAATGCTACCCTTTGATAAACCCCTTCTGGCATGAGAATGCGAACATCACCGATTCACACAGACAGCTTTTGTGTGAGTAGCGTTTATATTATTTTATATTTCCATCCATCCTTCCCTCCCTCCCTGGCCATTTACAAGGACTAATTTCTGATTCAGAGGGGGAATTCACTGAGAAAGTGTTTTGACTCTGTTTCTGTACAATATCTGTCAGTGCCTGTGGTCTTTAAGTGTGTTTACTGTTGAAATAACCATCTATTTGATGACAAATTCAGCTTATTTCTTCCACAGGAGCTAAAACTCTCTGAGTGGAATGGCACAGGAAGGTACACAATTGCTAAAAATAAAGAGCAAAAATGTTCACAATCACCTCAAAGGAGCTTGATCACTGAAAGTGCTTAAGAACACATTTAAACTAATTTTTAACACAGTTACTTTTCTAGCATTTCAGTGGGATTCCTGGCACTGATAAAAGACTTAAGTATGGTAGAGTTTAAGAAAATAAATCAATGACCAAAAGCAGTGTTCAAAGTCTTTGAAGAACATCGTGCTCAAAAACATTAGGCTTCTAATATATTTTCTTCTTTTTCTTTAGATTCATTTTTCAATGCCAGAATGTTTTCAAAAAGTCCAAGTGGAACATTTTCAAATACTTACAGTCATCTCCTAGAAGATGATTTACCATCTTTGCATCATATATTTGGCACAAACCTTTCCTCACACACTTTTGTGTATGGGTTTGCTTTTTACAATTTTTTTTTTTTTTATTTCTTCCTGACTCTGCAGAATACATTTATTTTTCCTGTTTCTTAAAATGGACCATTCTCAAAACCAACCATTCCCTGGGCTCCAGAGGGGCTTAAAGGGTCTTTAGTTTCTTGGAGCAGCATCTGGTGGTCCAGCAGCCATATAAACACATCAGCAGGGTCAGGACTTACAGCCCAGCATGTCTCTCTGTGCTTTCCAATAGCAAGTGCCATTTCTTTCATCTTCCAGGCTCAAAACAGAGGGCTGCAGCTGCTCCATGGTTCTGAAATCAGTGGAGTCTGAAATCAGTGATTCTCTGCTGGATCACTCGAGCCTTTGAGGGGTCAGAACTTTAACTGAGCCTGCCTGATCATGTTTTAAGTGTTGGCATCTCCACTGTTATGTTGGTGATAGTCCAACATTTCAGGATGAAACAATTTGCCTTTCAAAAGTTGTGTGCATATTTGCAAAAGGTTATTTTTTTCAGGTGAGAGATTGCAGCTCTTCAGTTAAATAAAACAAAATCAAAAAGCAGTGCTCTTTTGGTTATAAAAGTGATGTTGGCTTGGAAACAAAGGATGGCTCTTTGTGAGACATAAAATGTAAGAAAATCATGGATATGAATAAAAATTGTATTAATAATTATGTTTACAGACTCTTCAGGGCCTTGGAGAGTTTTTTTCTCTCGCTTTCACATCAAGTACTGTTTTCATGTTCCTGGAAAAAGACTTCAAGTCTGCAAAGACACTTGCATATTTTATTATAAACAGGCATATTCTGCCTAGAAGTGATGAGAGAAGAAATCAAATATCTTTGATTTCTCTTCAATTGAAATAACCTGCTATGTTTGATTGGAATACCCTACTGAGTTAACTTTTCTGATTTTTTTGCTCAGCTTCAATGCAGTTTCAGTGTGGTGAGGCTACAGATCCTCAGCAGTAGCAGCTGAATGTAGAAAGTACCATGTCAGTACTTCTTCCTTCCAGGAAACACAGATATTTTTAAGTGACATCCAGACTCATCAGATCCTGAGACAGTACCTTCTACATCAGCTTGACTCTTCTCTCTTAAATGTTTCTGACTGTGGCCACTGAATCATATTTAGGCAGATCATGGCAAACCATCTTCATCTACATCACATTTTAACAAGAATTTTAGAGGGAAATTCTGTGATCATGGATTGCAGTGTAGTTACAGCAGATTCTTCATCTGCCACTATATGTGGCAAACAAGATAATTGCACAGCTTTAATTGGTTACTTCACAAAAATGACATTTTTCTCTCCGTGTGCCTGGGAAGGTGTTTGTGAGGCACAGTCACATGGGATTAATCTCATTCCATCTAGCTGTACACTCATATTTCTCACTGTTTGATTGGCACTGAATTTCATGAGCTCTGCCAACATCAAACCTGTTTCTTTCTGATTATTCCTAAAAAGACTTTAAAGGACTGTCTCCTAAAGTAGGCACTTAAGTAACACATCGGTCACATCCCTCATTCTCCAGAGTTTGAATGCACTTCCTGGCATGTCTGAGCTAGACACAAATAGCAAAGAGATTGGAGAAAGTCTGTATGTGAATGCAAAGAGCTGGGCCTAAGGGGAAACAGAAGTGCTGGCCACTGCCAGAAGACAAACCCTTCATGAGAGAATGAAAAGCCTCCATGGTCCCTTCCTCCACATTTCCAATACCTCCTCTATTCATCCCAGCAGATTCCTTTTAGCCCTATTGTGTACTTCAAATTGAACTCCTGGCAAATTAAAATAATTGGGTGCATGAGTTAAAACCCTGTGCTAGCAGCAATATTACCCAGGCCATCAACCTAGGGCTTGCTAAGCCTGGGACTGTGATGTATTTTCACATCACAGTGCTCTGGAGCTGCTCCTCTAATGGATTGGACACAAAAACACTCTTTCCTCTTCATTAGCCTTCCCTTTCTTCTCTTACCACTCCCCCCAGCTGAACATGCAGTGTATTCCCTCCCTCCCCTCAAACCCACAATGGATAAAGTAATTTCCTATTACAGATTGCACTATGGCCTGATTATTTGTTTAAAACATCAGCCATTGTCTGAAGAAAAATACCACTCAACTGCCTACCATTAGCTTTTCTGAAAGTTCTGCATTAATAAAATTCTTTTTCACTGGAGATGTACACTTTCCTCTGGCTCACACAGGAATAAAATGAAAATATCACTTTCTGTAATTTAGACAGTAATTAGAGTCTCTTGTTGACTACTAGCATTAAAGATAGCCCTCTGAAAATTCCCCTTAGAATTTAAATTTGTCAGCAAAGACACCCCTGATGTTTTGCCTTGCCACGTGTTCTCCTGTGCCAGTGATGGCAGACGAGCAGCAAGAGCAACATTTTTCATGGTGACCTGAATCTATCTCTCTCTAAATGACAAAATAAGGATGTCACTGACTTCAAAGGCAGCTGCATTGAGTTCTGAGCAGCTTTACCATTTTCCAGTAGCAGAAAAGTAACATACAAAATCAGATCTAGATGTTGAGGATCACACACGGAGAGAGGGAAGCTGCTGAGGAGAAGGAATGGCAGTGCTTAATCAGCTGAAACATTTTCTCCCAGAGTTTGAACTTTCTAAAATAATTTCTTAAAATAAAGGAAAAACCCAAACAAGAAACCTCAACTTGTTACACTGGTGAAAAGTTGCTCTTAGACATTTTTGTCATATGAATGTTTTCCATTTACCAACGCCTATGTTGTTAATAATGAATAAATGCCATCACAGATTTAGCTGAAGTCATCACCAGTGTAATCCTTGCAAAATGAAAAATATTGTAAGTATTTCTATTCAAAAACAGACAATTTCTCTTGAATCTCAGCTTTACACTTGAGCTGCTGCAGGGTCCCACCGGCACTGCAGAGCTTGGGCTGAAGTTATGAAAAATAATGTGAGAAGAACCGCTGTTTTTTCTTACTTTTCTGTGTGACACACAAACCATCTCCATAAGCTACCTCCAAGGTAAGATTAAGCCTCTGGAAATCCTGACTTTTTGTCAGAGATTTGGACATTATGGCCAGTGATTGGTTTCCTTTTACAGGTCCATAGTGCTCTCCTCTATTCCTGACCCATCCAGAAATGAGCACTTAATGAATGTGGTTTCCACTCATATTGTTTTTCCTGTCATAAAATCAAGACTGGAGCGTGCAGCTGCCCATGCACCACTGCTTTAAGTATTCTCCCCAGAGCATTTTTATTTTTTTTCTTTTTTAGACACGAATGTAACTGGAACCACGAAGCTGCAGACAAGTTCCTGCTTCCTGCAGGGAAATGATCTTTGCAGCAGAGGCAGCTCTGATACCTCAGTTGTTTTAATGTAACAGCTGCCTTGGTTTCTTCCTCAACAAAATGGGTTTAATAGTACAGATAAACTTGTCTGGATTTCCTCACAGCATGTGGACCCTGTAACATTTATGCACCAGCTGCTTTCACACTTCACCCTGCTCCATTTTTACTGAGTTGGAGCTTATGATGTTAGAAAGAATGCTCTATTCTTTGGCCACTGTGACATTTTTTCTTCGGGATTTACAGTTCTTTGCAAATTTTCTTTTGGTTTTAAGCTACCAGAAGGAAACAGCTGGGGCTGGGGCAAGAGCCATTTCAGAGGCCAAGTGAATAGAAATTCTTGCTTAATTGGTCTGCTAGGTGTGTACCTGTTTCTGAGCAACAGTGCACTGTTCCTTCAGAGAGGTGCCAGTGGACATCTGCTCCAGTACTTGCTGTAGATAGAACAGCAAATATGTACAGAAATCCAAGATAACTTCAGCACTACTGCAGCTGAGGCCTAACCAGTGACAAGTTCTGATGAATATTCTCATTTTCAGATTCATTGGTACCCCAGCAACAGCATGTGAGCCACAGTGCATTGCTCACATTCATCATTCTACCCATTGCTGCTACTGCAGTTTTTGTCAGTGCCACTTGCTCCAGGTCTAGCATCATTTCATTTCTGCTGTCTGCAATTGGTCTTCCTGTTCAGCTCAGAGATTTTTTGAGAAAAGGAGAAAGCCAAAACGTGTAACACACAGACCAGAGCCTGGCTAATCATCCTGGAGACCCCTAACTCTGTGAGCAATCCTCCTGCATCTCCTTTTCTCTGTTGAACAGGAGGGAATCCAGGCCTTCCTGTCCCTGTGGTCCAAGTCCAGAAGACTCACATTTAGCCACAGACAAGTTCTTTCAGGTGTTCATTGGTTTTGTAAGTTGTTTCCTTACTTTTTTCCTAGCAAGCAGGCCAGACTTTCTGTGTGCACGGTTTCTTCTTGGCTTTGCCAAATCCTTCTGGAGCAGCCCCATTGGTTTTGACAAGTGCCAGGAGTCTGTTTCAGCTGGAGGCTTTTGTCTTTCTAACTGGCTGTGTAGTTACTGCTGGGTAACACAAACAGGCCCTTAATTAAGCTCTTCTGAGCTGCTGCCATTTGGAGTATTTCTGATGAGGTGATATTACAGATTTCTAGGCACTATTTGCTATTATAAGCTGTGCAAACAAATCCAAAGTTAGTTTGAAGCAATTAAGCTGCAGGATGTTAACAGGAGATGATTAACAAAACCGCTGGGCTTGCACTTGCTTACTTCTGACACTGCTCAGTGTTTCTATTTCATTCCACAGATTTCTCTCACAAACAACCCCTCAACAACTGTGTTGGGTGGTAATTTAGAGATGCCTGCCAAATTCTCAGTTCTGGACACGCACTGCAGATGTCATTTTTACAGATATTTGGCCAGAGCTAATGTAAAACTTCAGTAACGATTAAGCAATTTGATTATTGTTTGCTTCAAAGAAAGGGAGTGTTTTTTAAAAGTTTATGAGCTAGTTTCAGTATTTCCAAGATTAAACCATTGGAAATTTTGCGTTTGACTAACAGGGAACTCAGGTGTTGAGAAATAGATGTGGGAAATTGAATTCTGTTTTATAACAAAGTGCACATGCCTCTTCTTGTGCAAAATGCTTAGGGTGTTTGTTTTTTTTTTTCCAATACCAGAACAATTTCATCAATATTAAGACATTTATATGTTTATACATAATGCATAAATGTGTATTTCAACAGAAACTAAAAAAACCACTAACATGACTGAAAAATGAATGTTTTAACTTCTTTCAAAGATGATTATTGAAGACAGAAGCACAGTAAAGATATTTTAAGTAATTTTCTCCTATAAACTAATTCTGTTCCTCTAATCAAGGAATATAATGGCATAATATCATATGCCAGATGGCATGAATTCAGATTCTTGAGTGGTTTCCATGGCAGCATTTTAGAGTAAGTTTCCCAGTCAGTTTCAGATTTCATAGTACAAATGAGTATTAGATATTGAACTAGAACACTGGAGACTATAAAAGTACTATTTAACCAAATAGAATTCACTAAATATTTGATAGCTACCAGTGATTAATGAGAAGTGTGATCCCAGCTGTGGGTAGGAAAGTAAGGCTCTGTCACAGTGAGGTTTCTGGGTTTCAGCTGAGTTATCCCTAAACCCTATATTTTCACTGAAGAGGGCATAAAAATCAGAGTTATTCTGATACTGCAATTGTCACAGATGATTATTGTAATCTAGGAAACTCCCAAGGATGCTCTGGCATGGTTTTCTTTTCCCTTTCCTTCTCCAAGTTCCATTCAGAGTGTGTTTTGCTCACCCACATGTGTCCTGACTCGGGGTGCAGTAGCTGAAACCACACCATGACAAGAAAATTCAAAGTGTCAAGTTAGTGTTGCTGTCCTGAGGTGGAGTTTGTCAGCAGTGACTTGGACTGGTGAGGGACACCTGGAAAATCACAAGGCAGAGAGCCAGCCATGAACTTGGTGATGTTTGTTCTCTCTCAGCAAGGCCAGCTCTGAGGACAGAGCTGCACCATTCTTCCATTTATACTTTTCAAATGTTAACTGCATCCTCCCAAGGTTTTATCCTCCCAAGGGTTTTTCACATTTTACTGCTAAGATAACACATGAATGTCAGAATGGTGGGGAATAATCAAAATGAGACCAAATAACCCTCAGCAAGGTCAAATGTGGCTGAAGACCACACTCCTGTTGCTGCTGCCTCTGTAGAATATAAGAACTGAGTGGGTGCCCAATTTCTAATCTGTCCCTGTGCCTCATCCCATTCCCAGCCACCCCCTCTAACCACACGAAACTCCTGAACTAAGTTCCATGGCTATTTCTCATCTTGGAGTTCAGCTAAGATTTGCAGGCAGTTTTGACATGCTGGTTTGTTCCCAGTAAACTGAGGATTGATCTGGCTGTGAGCACTGAGAATTGCTTTAGGTCTGTGCTTGTTGGCCAGGAACAGCAGCTGTGGCCAGTTTTGCTGAAGGAAGGCCCAGGGAGTGTCCTCAGCTTTAGAGTCAAAGAGGGCAAGTGCTCTCTTCAATGCAGAATGTTGAATTCATGATTTCTGAGCATCAGCTGGTCCTGATGTCAGCATATGTGGGACTGGAAATGAAAATATAATACCAGAAGCAGAAAAAAACTCCCAAAATTGTCCCCTCCCAAAACTTTGTAGTTTGCCACTTTGTTTTTTATTTCTTTATTTTGTTAGCATGTTCTGTGCTGCACAAAATAATATCTGGAATCTACATTCTACTCTAGTACAAACATCAGCATTATTTGCCTTGATGCCATGCAGACCCTGGCTAACCTTCCAGGCTTCTGGAATTGAACAGAGACATATACACAGTTGTGTCTGATTTTGTAATGCTGCTGTTGAGGATGAGTTGGAGCCTCAGCCAGTGGCAGATGCAGTAGCTCCAATTCCACGGGCAGTTACAGTGACTTGAAAAAACTGATCATTTGATCACACACCAGCTCTGAGCTCTTAAGTGATTCCTTTTGCTAAGCTAATGGTGTATTGTTCCTCTGTGAAATTAGACAATGAAACCTACACCTGTTCAGAATACGGATTTTATATTTTCTTTTCTCAGTTACTATGCGCTTTACTCTAGGATGAAAAAAAATGATATTGGAATCACTTTTTTTGGTTATTATTCTAAAATAAGGTTGGGTTGAATGTTGTGGATAGATTACATCAAAGGGAACAATGACACAATAATGGTTTATGATGGAAAAAACCAGGGTGATATGAAAAAATACATAGCAACCCTCTGTTTACAGAGCTATTAAAATGTTATAGGGATCAAGAAAGACTAATGTAAAACATTTAGCATGGGAGGAAGCAAGGAGGATAGGTTAATGCACTTAGTGAAGCTGCTGTAGAAAACAGTGACAGAATCAGAATTGGACGGGAAAATTTACCTCTAGTTGATGGTCAGCTGCAGCCAAGGAAAAGGTCAGCAATTTGCTGCATCAGTGCAGCAGAGGACACGTGGCAGAAGAGACACCTTTAATCAAGGCATGGCTGGATCTCACCTCCCAAGCAGAGCAGTGGGATTCACATAACAGGGCTACTTCTCATTAAGGTTGCCAGTGCCTCCCTGGTATGCAGAGCTGAGGAGAGTTTGATTGCTCATATATACCTGTGTAGATATATCCCCTATATCTGTGGTCTCTGTTTGAATCACAGGCTGTAATCCTGTGAGGGTTTGTTCTGTTTGTTACCTTTTCCTCCATACTGTATGTTTGTCCTGCTGATTTACACTGAAAACCCAGGGGGTTGTCCAATTTCTTGTTTGTGCAGCACAGAATGAGGCTTTGATCCTGATCAGGGGCTCTGCACTTAGTAATTATTGGTACATCCACTGACACCATAATAAAATATTACGGTATTAACATTCTTCATTTTTCTTCAGACATGCATGGAACATTTGTCATCCTGATGCCCCTCAGCCTGATAGTGATGATTTTTGGAGGAATGACTGGATTCATCAGTATTCTTGCCAGGGCCTACCTACTGCTCCTAATGACGGGACTGCTTTTCCTTTTTGGAGGTACTAAATCAAACTCCTGGCCTAACTGTTTTAGATAACGAGAGCTTGTATCTGGGAAACATCACTTTGTTTCCCAGGGAATAAAAACAAGAATCTGCTTTCAAAATAATGCTGGTGTTCATTCACCTGGTGTCTGCTGGGGTCCTTGTTCTGGAACAGAGCTACTTAGGAAAGGCAAATATCCCTGCTTGGGGAGTGAGTCACCCTTTGAATAATCTGTGTTTGCTGTGCTCATTAACACAAAAGATTCAATAACTTCTCAGCATGGAGCACAAATCTTTACAGACAGGCTAATGGGGTGATGGAAAAGTGACCGTGGAATTACTAAATGGTAGGCTTGCACAGATTTTGCAGCTATTAAGAAAACTGATGTTTTTAAAAAGGCATTTGCATTGAGTTCCTGAAAAGGGACTTTTTAGGCATCCTGGCTTAGCCTCACTGCTAGTTTTGATCAAGAGTGGTGTCCCCATACTGTGGGTCACAAAAGGAAACCCCCAGCAGTTATTTTATTTGGAGTGTAACATTTCAATTTGAAGCTAGTAAAATGCTTTTACACTTCCTTTAATATTTTTCTTTCCTGCTGTATCCAAACCCACTGTGTTTAGAAAGTTATTTATGAATTAAAAAACCTAAAAACATTCTGTCAAAGTAGGAAAACTGTGTTTAAATCTGCATCTTCTGTTCCAAATAGATTGTCAGTGCTGTTTCACAATGTAACTTAAAATGGAAAATTTTCCCAGCATAAAAGGGGATCCTCAGAATCGGCTCTCATCAACTGCTCATACAGTCCTATTTTTAAGAAGAAAATGCTAAGAGACTGCTGGAAGCAAATGCTGCTGTCTCAAAGCCTTGACTGAGCTTTTTAGTCTGAATTGCTCTAACACCGATCAACCACCCCCCATTATGGTTGTCTCCTAAAAAGAAGAGCAAGTTCTAATTCCTCAGAACAGCAGAAAGCTGCATTCACTGAAAGGCTGGTGGAAAACTGCTCCAAATAGTCAGTGAGAGATGAAAAGCTGTGAAGTGCCAAGCATGATTATCCCACTGGGGAGTGGAGCAGGCGCCTTTCTAAGCTGTTTGGGGCTGGAAAGAGGGAAAGGAAACACAGAGGATTGTCAGAAGAGGGCTTGAGGAGGTTCTGGGCATGCAGCTGGGCAGTGTCCCAGGAGAGCATGAACGGACTGCAGGGGGTCTTTGGCTGAGACCAGCCCCCCATCCTGCTCTGGCTGGATGCACAGAACAGTTTTGTAGGACACTCAAATTCACAAAGTTCAGTATTAGTTAAGTAGCTCTCTCTCAGCAGAAAGAGATATTTGGAGATGCCATTCCAGAAATATGGGTTTTTTTAAACCCTCAGAACTGATACGTTCCACATGTCAGGACATCCTATAGGTTTCCATGCTTTCTTTTCTTTTTTTTCTTTTTTTTTGCAAGGGAATTTGCACAGAATTCAGTGCACCTTGTTGAAAATGTCAACAAATCAATCTTTTCAATTTCTTCATGTATGAAGCCATTTTTTCCCCCTCCTTGCTGAGGACTAGAATAAGGTACAGGCATCAGATGATGGTTAAAATCAGGAATATGAGTATGAATTTGGACTGATGGATAACCCAGTACTCTTCTATCTTGGTTTGCCTCTAATCAAACATATTTCTGGCAAAAAGGCAGCTCATCAGGACTTACTGTAATTTAGCAGAAAGCTATATCAAAATTTTCTCTCTCAGAATCAAATCCACTATTTTGTCCTGAAACTGTTTAAGTATATACTTTCCCTAGGCTGCAGTCCTTTTATCCAGGGCCTTGTTACTGCATCTTTTCTGCTGCTGATCCAGTAAAGGGTGATTTCCATCAGTGCCTGTCATTTGACTGACAGGGATGCTAGGCTTAGGATGTAATGTGTACCTGTTCCAGATGTGCCATTCCTTACATTTGCCACCTTTTGAACAGCCTTTTCATTCTGAAAACATCTGGCTCCTTGTTTGAGTGCCCTTATTCATTTATTTAAGACATCCCAAAGATGTCTTTGACTCAGGTATTTGGAAGGGATGAGTAGTCATGGCAGCACAGCACTTGGTGTGAGGTGATAGTGAAGACTAACAAATTTACATTAAACACTTAAAACTGACAATACTCAGGAAACAGCCTCCATCCAGTGACCTGAAACACAAGAATCTGTGTCTCTGTGGGCTTTCTTGCATACAGGGAGATAACTGTCCATGGTGCTCAGCACTGAGGAATCAGGCAACATTACAACACAGTTCTGAAAACAGAGATGCACAATGCATTAAATACCTGTAAAATACAGGACTCGACTTCTGGTGAGGGAGGCTGGCTGCCAGATGTGATTCAGTCTTTAACAGTGGGAACACATTATTCTCAGTGGACACAAATCACCCTGCCTTTACTTCCCTCTCACCCTCATTGCCCAAGAAACCAACCTCAGGTAGATTTCAAAGATAATCTGTAAATCTGGCCAGTCTAGAATAGGAAGGACATAGCCAATTGATTGTTTTTAATTTCTTCAGTGGCTGCTAAGTAGCTGAACATGTTTCTCTTTTCAGCTCTCGTTACCCTTACAGGGATCAGTGTCTATATTGCATATTCAGCTGCTGCCTTCCAAGAAGCTGTTTGCCTCCTGAGGAGCAAGGATCTCCTGGTGGAAATCGATATCAGGTTTGGCTGGTCCCTGGCACTGGTCTGGATCTCCTTTGTGGCAGAAGTTCTCACTGGGGCCGTGTTCCTGCTGGCAGCAAGAGTGGTGGGTCTGAAACGGCAGCGTGAGCAGACTTTATGAGCAACAGGTGCCTTTGCAAGAACAGAGCCCTGCAGAGCCTGGTAACTGGGATTACTTGGTCCATCTGGTCACTAGGGGCAATAAGAGTGCAAGGCTGAGTATCTTGTCAGCTGTTGTAAGCCTTTTTCCTCACAGGTGGCTGTAAAACACAAAGACTTTGGTAAATCAGTAAAACATTCCAGGTGTTGTCGATTAGGAAACCCTTGTGTCCTTAGAACACAGTGCATTGCAGTGTTTGTATTTCCAGAATAATTTCAGCTGGCAGCTCATCAGACATCTCCATTTGTTGCTTAGAACAAGGCAGATTTCTTTCTTTCTTTTCTCGTTTCTGCTGTCTCAGCAAAGTGCCTCAGAATACCTTGCAGGCCAGATTTTGGTTTCTCCTGAGAGCTCTTAGAAGGATGTGGACCTGTTGCAGTGAGTGCAGAGGAGGCCATGAAGATTCTCAGAGGACTCAGCACCTCTGCTCTGGAGATGGACTGAGAGAGCTGGGGGCTGTTCAGCCTGGAGAAGAAAAGGCTCTGGGGAGACCTTAAAGCCCCTCTCAGCACCTAAAGGGGCTCCAGGAGAGCTGGAAAGGGTCTTTGGACAGGTGGTTGGAACTAGATGATATTTCACATCCTTTCCAACCCAAACCATTCCAGGATCCTGCAATCCAGCAGATGGGAGTTGCTGTGATGCTGAAGTTCTCCAGTGCAGTGGTGAGTGCACTGCAAGAGAAAGATACAGCTGTTTTCCAGATGTTCTAACTGCTGGAGACAGCCCCAGTCTCTCAATGATCAGGCTACATACTGCTCTCCTTCAGCTTATTACTAGCTGCCTTTTCAACTCTGCATTCAGGAGCTGTATCTGATATATTTTCTAGTTTTTACTTTGAAGTTTTTATGATGCTTCTTTTTCATGAAGTTTGTGCATGTGTTTTGTGCTATAATGTTTATCTTGTGCTGAAACTGCTGAGTAAACTGAACATGTAGGACACATTAAGTTCATTTTGGGTGCCAAGCAATCTAATTTTTCCTCTTCAGTGCCCACTGAAGTTACTGAAGAAATTTTCCCCTGGCTGCAATGCTGTATAGAGACTTGAATGTGATAATAGCTCCACTACATTTCTGATAGATCATGTATTTCTGGAGGCCCTCAGCACTCTGCAGTTCAGGACTGTGCCTCAGGAGCTGTGTCAGACACCCTCTGCCATTGGGCACGTCCCTTGTACCTTCTCCAGCAGCACAAAGGGCATCATTCACCTACCTCTGTTAAACACCAGAACAATTTTATCAGTGTGTCCTGAGTTAAAGGTTGCACATTCACTCTGCCCAAGCTCAGCTCTAATCTTAGTCCCAAAGTACCAATGCTTTTATGAAAAAATAGTGGCAGGGAGCTCCTGAGAGCTGACAGACTTTGGAGATAGAAGGGAGCATTTTAATGCCACGCTGTGAATGGAGAACGGAGCCAGGAAACTTGTCCAAGGTGACATGAAACCAGAGTTTCTGAATCCTGGGCTAAGGCCTTACTTGTCAGATCTTGCTTCTTTTCAGAATTAAATAAGGCTTAAAATCCTGAATAGCCTGAGCAGTAGAAATTCTGTGACTAACTAGTATAATTTTATGATTCTTAGTTGCTCCCACATTGGTTTCAGGTATTTTCCATGTTGCCTTGTGTTGGGACCATGTAATTGAGTCATTTTACAAGTTAAAGCATACCAAATCAACTCTATAAGAAGTGTAAGAAAAAATCCTTTGTAGATAAAATTCCATGTGCTTAAGTGAATTATGTAAAATGTAATTCTCTGTTTTGGTGCTGGTGAAATGATTTATAAAGCAATTTGTATGATGTTATTTAGACATTACTGTAAGCTGTAACAGTAAAATATAATCTGAGTTATTTTTTTGAATATTTATTACAGATGTTATTTTAAAGTGGTTTTGAGTGATGTAAAATTAAATAAAATGACATCTCAGAGTGGGAATTATTTGCCAAGACATGAAAGAACTAAGATATTTATTTTTCTTTAACTTTTTCTGCAGATTTATTCTACTGTTTTTATAATGCTTTTGAAGTTCCTGTGTCAGATGTGGTAGGTATTAAAAAGATACTTACACAGCTGCAATATAAAATACTCAAGTGATCAAATCTAATTAGCAAGCCAATGAATCTCTTATTGAATTAGAGCAATTCTCATTTCCATGGCTCTCCTAAATTTCTCATTCTGGCTTCCTGCAATATCTGGCACAACGGTAATAAAGAGTGTCTTCTGCTCCTGAACGTTTGAATAACCCCTGAATTTCTCTGAAATTCCTTCTGAATACAAAGAACAAAAGATGGTTTGGAGTAGTCAAATTAGCATTGAACATTTTGAAAAATCATACTGGGAAGAGGAAACATTCTAGAAAGGACTTTATATAATTTGAAAAAAAATGACCCTATCAACTTCTTCCTCTTACTGAAATTAATGTTTATTTAATACCATGTTCTTTGTTATGTTTCCCCTAAAATACTTTACTGAGATGAGGACAGAGACTGCTCCCATTACTTTCTGGTGAATTGCAAACTCATTGGTAATTTGCCACATCAAAAGTGAAGAAAAACAGATGCACAGAGCAGGGCAGCACTGTCTGAGAGTGCACACAGCTCCTGCCAGCACCAGGCACTCCTTTCAGGACTTCTTGAGGGGTGGCAGAGGAGGATAGGAGAGGTCAGAGGACTCCTTCAATGTGAAAAATGTGGAAATATTTATTCCACATAAGATGTTTATAGGCCATGCTGGTGAATGCACTGCAGCCATGGCACCACAAGGATTCAGTGTGTGCCTGTGCTGTTCCTGCAGAGCAGTCTGTGCATCCCACCTCTGATGGCCAGGGGGACAGCCCTGCTTTGGACAGAGCTCCAGTCAAAGGAGCCCCAGGCATTTGTTACCCCTGCTCCTCAGCCAGGCGTTCCTGTGGGGGTGGCAGGTCCCAAAGTCACTCTGGCACACCCTCCTCAGCTGGACAGGGCACCCAATCTGCTGAGTCTGGGACAAGGGAAGGGCAGGGACAGGTCACTGCCAATTACTGTTATGGGCAAAACAGACTCAGCTGGAGGAAATTAGTTTAATTTATTATCATTTGGAGTAGGAGAATGAGAAATAAACCCAAATCTTAAAAGCACCTTCTACTCACCCCTCCCTTCTTTACACAATTCTCTGCCTCCTCCCTGCTGAATGGCATGGTGGGACAAAGAATGGGGTTCAGTCTGCTCATCATACATTGCTTGTGAAGCGTCTTTCTCCTCAGGGAGGGGACTCATCACACTCTCCCCCTGCTCCAGCATGGGGTCCCTCCCAAAGGACCACGAGCTCCTCCAACGAGTTCTTCCCCTGGGCTGCAGTTCTTCACAAACTGCTCCAGTGAGGCCCTTCCAGAGGCTGCAGCCCTTTGGGAACACCCTGCTCCAGGGGGGGCTCCCTGCTGGGTCACAAACCCTGCCAGGACCCTGCTCCAGCA
>QUSF01000022.1:8553465-8594409 GCA_003676055.1 Chloebia gouldiae
GTGGGCTTCTGGCAGCTTCTCACAGGAGCCACCCCTGCAGCCCCCTCCACCAAAACCAAAACAATTTGATTGACTGTGCAGACACATGTGGTTCACAGTTTCCTCCTTCCAAATGGAGAAGCATTCCAGGTTGGAGAACAAATGATTTTATCACTTGTTTTGCAAATGAAATTCAATAGTCTCAACTATTTGAAGTGGAGAGACAAAACCTGAAGGAATCTGAGCCTGCTTCATAAATAAAGATGTCCTTTTCTCTGGTTCCTTTTGTAAATTCCTTGCAGTGAAGCAGTGCCTAGTTAGCCATGACATATCAATAAAAAAACCCCATGTCTCCATGCCTCCCAACTGTAATTTCCGTATTAACAGATTTAATTGCCCCATCTGAGGATGAAAAATATTAAAATAAATGCTCTGACTTTGTGTTAGAGAGTCAAACTCTCCCCGGAGTTGATATAATCGTGCTCAAGAGAGATTCCCTGGTGTTTCTAAGTGGGCACAGCTGTTAGCCCAGAAAGATGAGCACACAGGAATTTGGGCAGGTGTTCTTAAAGGCCAGCTAAAACTACTTTAAAGACCAGGTTCTGCCCGGAGTTTTAACTATCCCTGGTTTAGGTCATGGGTCTTTAATTACTGGATTGCCATTCTAGTTAAATTGCAAAAATTACACTTTTTCCTGTTACTAAAGCATTGTGATGCTGTTTTACTGCAGTTCCTCCTCTGCTTTACACGTCAGCTTTAACCCTAATGAAGCCCTCAAACTTTGCCCTCCCTTTTTGCCAGTGTTTGCAGCAGCCCTGTCCCTGTCACACCCAATCTGGGATGCTCACAGTTTATCCTGCGGGGTCAATCCCACTTTGTACAGCGCTGATCGCCGTGGATGCTCCCAGCTGAGACCTTTTCTCTTTGGAAAGGCTGGCGCAGAAGCAGCGGTCTGTGCTGACATCTCATGGCTGCTCTGAGAACTTGGCTCAGTTTGGGAGGAACCCCTTCATTTCTGCGCCTGCAGCACTTGCAGGACAGCCAGACAGACCCCCGGGCTGTGAAAAGCACTGGGGCTTCAAGATCTTAAAGGTCTTCTCCAGCCTAAACTAACCTGTGATTCAGTACTAATTTTTGTATGGTTGGAAGAGCAGAGGAGACTGTCATGCCCAGTGCAGCCATTCTCATGCAGGAGCTGCTGAATCCCAGTCAGCAACACCTCTGAGCTGCTGGCCATCTGGAGTTAAAATGTCAGCTGTTGGAAAATATGCTGAAAACCATCATCTTTTTAAAACATAATGAACACAAAAAATTCTTCAGTGTTTTTATGCTGCTGTTCTTAGGAGATACAGCCATTCCAATAATGGTTATGTTTTGATTTAGAGCAACCAATGAAGTTTTTCAATACATTTGTTGCATAAATGTTGAAATTAATAGCTGGAGCTAATCAAAATGAATATCTGAGGAGGGAAAAAAACAAACAAATAAAAGCAGCTTTATGTCATGGCTTATTTCCATGACATGACAGACTGTCTAAGAACTTAACAATTGAACCTGACTTCAGTATTGGTCCAGACAATCTAAGAGAAGTTCTGGAGGAAACAACACACTACATTTTATTGTGGCTTTTAAATTTTACCCACTTTCCTTAATTTTTTTGGAAGAAAGTCAGGAAGTTGTACTCCCAGTATGACTGAATTTTGACTGAATAAACTGCCAACATTACTGAATTTTAAAATTATGCAACAACTGTCAAAGCAGAAGAGACCAAATATAATCTCTCACATTTATGAGATTCAGTCTTCCTTTGCTAGTAACTGTGGCAGCATTATCCACTCCAGAGCTATGAATATATCTCTGCACAGACTCTTCAGACACAGCTGTAATTCTCCCAAGCCCAATGACTAGGATAAAGCATCTCCTGAAGAAAAAAATATTCTTAGCTGTGGTGAAGCATTGACTTGCTAGACTTACGTGTTGGATGAGCAGCATTTGGGGATAATTCCTTCATCCCTGGACTGTGGTCCCAGGCAGATGAACAGCAGTTGGTTTGGAAGCTGCAGGTATTAGAGGGAAAGGAAGAGGGAAGCAATGGCATACCCCACTGCAAATGGCACTGACAGATTGAAATCTCTCATTCTGTGTGACCAAATTTCTCAGCCTATTGGTGAAGGAAACCCATCCTTGTGATCTTACAGGAACCCTCCTGGTTCCATCAACACTGAGGACAAGGCACTGAAGTTAGTACTTGTAAAACTGCCAGAAAGAAAGGGATATGGGACTTTAGGAAGGCAAATATTCATCAGTTAATGAGTTACTGCTTATCAGCCAAGCTGTCACAATCGAATGTATTAATGCTCTCAAGTCACCTCCATCACTCTTGGATGTTAAAATGCATTTATTCAGCACAGCATCTCTCCAGCCTGGTCCTGTTCACACAATGGTTTAAGCTATTGGGTTCAATATTTCATTTGGAGCAGACCAGAGCTGATGAGCAGTGAAGTATTAAAAAGTAGCACTTCAGTGCTGGTGGTAATCTGCTTGTTTGCCTCATTTCAAAGCCAGCTGAAAGACACCTTGGTTGGGGTTGAAGGGATGGGAAGCTGCTCCCTGAAGAGCTTTTGGCTCATAATGTTACCATGTTCATTTTTGCCAAGGACAAAGCAAACACTTGTTATGGAAGGCTGGGATCCTCTCAGTGTAATGTTCCCTAGGTGTTGAAAGGAGTCTCTGTGCCAATAGCTGAAGAGCATTTGCTAATGGCTTGTGCTTCTGGACAACACATCTGGCTGCTGATGGGGCCAACATATTTCTCCATCCAACCTGGCCTTCTCAAATATTTATAAGCTAATGTTCTGTGTAATGCTTGTAGCATACAGAGAGGCTGAACTAAATTGCACTGTGGAGGAGTCTCTATTTTCACAGCCTTTTGGAACTGACTGCATCCGTGCTGTGAAAATCCTTTGGCATCATAAACCTTTTATTGCCACAGTTCCCAGTTGAGTAGTACTATACAGTGAAACATTTAATTATGCAAAAAAAATCCCACCAAAAAGCCAAACAAAAACACCCACCATAAAAAAGAATTTTATAACTGTCAGGCAACATCCACAGATTGAACAAAGTTTTTAGGACTTGCAATAAAAAGTCTCTTGAGTTGTCTGTCTTCCTGTGTTTATGAATGTTACCTTCCATCATGGCACTTGGCAGTTGTATCTCTTTCTTATCTGTGGCAAAATTCATGGATGACAAGACCATGATTAGTTCCAAGGCATTCCTCACAAAATGGAGAAGTTCTACATAAGTCACTGAGAAGCCCAGGTCCATTTCCTTTGGTGATCAGACAGATAAACACCTACTTAATACAGTGTGCAGTGAAAAATTGTAAATGTTTATTTTTCAGAACTCAAGAATAATGCAGTATTTAATGAAAACAGAAGAAGAAAGAAATGGCTGCTTTTTCAGCCAGTGGAAATCACAACATTCCCAAACTTGTCTTTTTGGTTCAAACTCAGCTATTCTTTGAGCTCCTACTCGAATGTGTGCAAACACCCGAGTGGCAGCACCTACTGCAGCCTGTTGCATTTTGCTGAGCAGGTGGCAGCTCCTTCCCTCAGCCATCCAGCCCCCCTGGGATGCATCCCCAGAGCCACTGGAGGCAGCTGGTGGCAGGGAGGGCTTGGTGCAGCTGTCCCTGGCTGTCCTGAGGCATCACTGCAGCTGCAAACAGCTGTAGAGGGAACTGCACTGCTGGTGATCACATCCTAGGAGAGCTGTTCTGCCTCACTGCTGTGCCTTGCCACGCATGAACCTCTCAGTGGAAGCTGCTGTTACTAATCCAGCTGATCCACACCTTTTCTGGATGGGCTGACTGACAAAAAGGGGACAGTGCAGTGTCTTTAGGGCCCTACTTTAGTGACCACTTGCTTGTCACATTAGTGAGCAGAGGCACAGGATTGTAAGCCTGTGCAGGGAGCTCTGCTGGGCTGGCTCCCCTGAAAACATGATTTGTTATTCCCCCATCAGGGGTCTCTGTGTGGGTAGGCAGGAAAATCAGCAATATAAATGAGAAAAAAGTCCACTTCCCATACAGCTATCCAGTAGGAAAACCACTCTCCTGCTTCCAAGCCTCTGCCGTACACAGACCTGTGGTTCAGAATCGCTGGGGCTCACTTTGCTGCTTTCCTGTTCACCAGAAAGTCCTGTCCCTCCTCCTTGGCAATGATGGCAGTGCATGTGGACCCTCTGTCACCATAACAACTGGGCTATTTGTCTTATAATTCCAACTGCTCTCTCTAACTTCAAGGGCTCTTCCTACACACCATCCAGAGCTCATCAATCCTTCCCTGAGCAATTCTACATTCCTTATTGGAGTAGTAACTCCCACACCCACTCCTTCTAAAGCTGCCTCTGCCATTTTATCTCCAAGAGCCTGATGAACTGTTTACTCACCCATTTGGAAAGAGAATTGAATTGCATACAGGAAAGCCTCAGTCTTTTCAAAGCCCAGCTCAGCCTGTGATTAACACTGTCCTCTTGGGTGTGCCTGGGGGAGCAGTGCCCCAAGGAGTCCAGAAAATAACCCCACAGAGAGCAATCCTCTCACATAGTAAATCCCCTTGTAACTGCAGACTCCTTTGGAATCAAGGTGTCATGACAAGCATTCAAACACTAAAGACTCTTAGAAAAGAGTCTCTCCAAAATCACAAGTGCTAGCCCAAAATCTTACTTAGCTACTATCTTTCTGACAGGACTAACAGAATCCATTTCTGTACTTCACCATCTCTAAAGGCAGTGCTCCTACTCAACTGCCTCAAGCTCAATAACTGACTTTACTACCCTCCCCCATGGCTCATTTAGAGTTTGAATATTTTTCATCAGATTTTCTTTCATTCTATATAGAGAATTCAGCCTGAACTGTCAGCTGCAACCCATACATACACTGCAAGTCAATACAAATATTTTCTACTAATTTGGAAATTAGGTTAAAACGTGATTACCCTCCAAATAGCACTGTTACATGAGAGAGAAGCATACAGTATAAATTAGTGCTCGAAATGGGGTTTGCAACACACATAATCATAACTTGGCATTTCACCAAACTCATTTGTGAGCTGTTATCATGGCGTGGGGAATCCAGCTTCCTGGTAGCTGTTCTGTGGGAATGTAATTTTCCCGAGAAGCAGCCCCAGTGATGAATTACAGCCCTGCTCTGCTGTGCTTTGCCCGAGCAGCCGCTGCACGTCACTGTTGTTCCACACAAGAGAGCCCAAAGAGCCCTGGGAGCAGGCAGCAGGACTTGGAGAGGTTGCTTGCCTTTTCAGTCCAGGGAAGAAAATGTGCTACAAGCCAAGGGATGAAGCCAAGAGGGAGTTTTTTTGTGCCCCAGACCAGAGGCCATCCATACATGTTGCTCTTTCCCTTTTTCCTTTGCCTGTGCAGAAAAACCCCATCCATCTTTTTTTCCTTAAAGGTATAAAAAGAGAGTGGTCATTAGCCAGAGATCACAGATCCTGTGGGAATTGCCAGCTCTCCCTGAGAAATGTGGCAGGGCACTGAACCTCTTGGTGCCCAGGTCCTGCAGCGTGCCCTGCTCAGGGTGCTGCCGTGGGGGCTGGCACCAAAGGCACGAGCTGCTCAGATCTAACTGCAAGAGCAACATCATGTTCTTCTCACATTTGGAGCATTTATCCCTTTCAGGAAAAGGGGAGATTTTGGAGTGTTATGTTGTGATTTTAGAAATGAAGACCTTGCAAGTTTGGCATAACTGTAGAACCAGAAGGTTGAAAGGTGTTTTTCTAGAAACACAGCACTCCATCAGCTATGTCAGGTCATAAAAGCTGTGTAGCACAGAGCATCCTCTTCCAGTACATGCCACTAAAAGTACAGACATATTTCTAGTTCTTTACAACTTTTTCCCAACTTTTCAGCAATTCCCACATTGTCTGAAAATTACTTATCAAGTACAGATCTTCTGTGAACTCAGCACTGTAAAAACAACAGTTCCCCATCCAGGGGTCTTCATATTGTCCATCCAACCCAGCAGTGGCTGCTGCCCTGACCAGATCCTCCTGCTGCAGCCTGGCTGGGCTGCTGCTGGCAGGGCAATTCACCACGTGGCTGGCAGTCCATGGACCTGGGATCATGAGGAGGGAGGCACACTTCACCTGCAGGTGACACCCAGGGGCTGGGTGGGCATTCTCAAGGCAGGGTTACTCACCTACCTCTGGTTCCAGCCCCGCAGCTGGGGGACACATTCCAGAGTGGAGCAGCCGTGTTCCTGCCAGGTTTGTGTGGTGCATGATGACTCCCAGGCCACTGTGTTTTTCCTGGTATTGCTGCCCTGATTTGTGATGATTACAGTTATTTCACAGATGCTTTCCCGCATCTCCAGTCTGCAGAAGAGATAAAATCTGAGAAAAGCATTCTGCTCTCCTTCCCTAGGGCCCCACTAAAGACAGTAGGACTCAGATGCCAACTTTGTAATGTTGAGCCCCAGCAATTCCCATCCTGGGAATGCCTGCACTGACACAGAAATACCTGCACCTCTCTGCCTGTATGAAGAAGCTGAACCTTTGCATGAACCTCTCAACCTGTAGGTCCCGTGTCACAGAAATGAAGAAAATTCCCAAAAGAAAATAACCTGCAACCTCCAGACATAATCTTAATCCTTTGAGAGGTCTAAAATCAGACCAGAATTCCTCATGCAGCACAAGAACAAGGAGTTTTGTTTCTGAGGTTACAAAACCAATCTTTATTTCATAAGCCCACATCTACAAACATGAGAGGAGATCATACTGCCAGAGGGAAGGAAACCCTTTCCTGAAGCAAATGGCTGGGCTGTAACACTGCATCCTACTGAGACAGGAATGATCTGTAAAGGAGAAAACACACACGGCTTGGCAATCAAAACGGTTGCCTCAAGATTGCCGGGCTGAGTGAAGGATTGAAAAGACACAGAAGCGAATCAAAGTCCAGAAATGAAGGCAGAGGATTGAAAATGTCCATCCTTCTCCAGGCATTGTGAGAAAACAGCTTTACCTTTGCCTGCATTTTCTGTTCTGCCGGGGTGTGCTCCTGCCCGGGGAGGTGTCCTGTCAGATGTCCTGCTCTCCCCTCTCAGCATCATCAGGCTGATCCCTGCTGCTGCACTGCCCCAGGAACTCCTGACCTGCAGCTGTTTTCTTTCCCACAAATATCAGATGAAAGGAATCTAACAAAATCCATGGGCCAGATTCTCCTCTCAGGCAAAAGCCTTGGCAGAGAAAGTGGGGCCTTGGGGAGCTGCAGATGCTGCATAACAAAGTCCTGATGCCCTGTGGCTCCTGAGCCTGACTGACTGCAGGTCCTCTCTGGCCAAGGGAAGAGCTGTGCTTTGCCTTGTCCATTGGCTGAGCTCAGAATTAGCATTTAAACCAGTAACACCTGATGCTCTACCTCTCTCAGCCCCAAATTATCAGGCTGGCCCAGAGACACCAGGCCTAGAGGGGAGGAACATGAGGAGATTCAAAAGAGCTCTAATCCTGATGTGATTGTCCAGTTTCTTTATTCCATGAGATCCGGGGGGGAAGAGAGTGAACAGGAAGGGTCAGGGGCTTATCTAGGCTCTGGACAGGGAGGGCTCTTCTGGCTCTCTGCCAACCCTGTTGGGGCAGAAAGGAGGGGACACTTATCTGATCAGGGTCACAGGGGTCCCTGGGAATGGGGAAAAGCACAGCCTGAGCACACTGTAACAAACACCTGATTTTAGGGGACAAGAATCTTTGCAGAGGCTTTGCAGGTGAAGTTTTTAGCAGGCAGCTCTGAGCAGCTTCGAGTTCTTTGTGTGGCTAACAACCTCCTGGCTGGCTGGAGCCAGAGGAGCCAAGTTTGGCCTTTACCCAACACCATAAATTGTTGTTGTTTGTATAATTGCAAGATTTATTTTTGTTTTGTTTGCTGTAAAAGTCCAAATGGAAACTTGAGGGTCTCTTTTCAGACCCAGTTACCTGAAGCTTTTGAGCATGCATGCTTGTAGGTCCAGCTTTGTATTATTTAGAGCTTTGTATTATTTATTTTCTTGTTTTATGTTTAATGTGTTTGCTGTCTTGATGGCTCCATCAATATACATTCTGTGCTGAAAAAGTGAAGTGTCAATATATATTTTAAAAGAAAAGGGGAGGGAGGGGTGCCAAAAATACCCATGCAGAGTTTGGAAATGGAAGGCAAATTGCAAGTTCGTCAATAGTATGGTTGGGAGCCTTTTAAGTAGTGAATCACTTGATGCTAGCTATTGTAAATATTGGTTTAAAGGTGCTATGAAATTGATGGTGCACAGTTAAACCTTCCTCCAAATACTGATCTATTTATGCTGCCTCACTTAGCATTAAATCCAAAGGCCACTGAAGGTAACAGGAGTCTTTACCAAGTTGTTCACAAGCACAGTGTAGTTTCAGCAAACTCACATAATCCTGGAGTGGGAGCATTTTCTTACAGTTTTTATTAAATTAGGCAAACTATTCTCCAGAATGTGCCTTTTAATTTATTTTTTTTTTTTGTAACATCAGGAAAAAAAATGTTTTAGAGTGACATTCAGAGAAGGGTATCACTCTCTGCCTTAGCTTTTCCTGCTGTAAAGTTAAACCCTGAAAACAGTAATCATGTCCCAGCACAGATCATTCTGTGGGGCTGAGGTCTGAATCCTGAGCACACCTGGGCTGAATGTAATTTTGAACAGCAATTGGGTGAAGTTTGCTGTGTCTGCAGAGTCCTTCAATGAATGCTGGATTTGATCAAAGTAAAACATTTGAGTTGTGATGCCAAAACTGTGAACCTGAAAAATGATTAATATAACTTCTAGCCAGTCCAAGCTGCACTCTGCCAAATTTGAGGGAATTCTTTATCTCACTCACCCTTATCTCTACAAAATCTTATTTTCTCTTCTCAGAGGCATGTAACTGTCTCAAAATATGTACATTAGATTAAGTCCTAATTTAGAAGTGATGCCTAGATTCCACAAAAGGCTTTAACATCATCAGCACAGCCATATTTGCCGAATATTTAATGTATTGAACGTATATGGAAGAGTCTGGCCAGCACTGTCCTAACACTGGCTTCTGGACTTTGTTTCCATGGAGATAACTAAATGGAAGAAAAGTTTTAATGTAGGGTGAGCCTCTGAAAACCTGATGAATAAATGGGAATTCAAGCTCCACAAAGGTAAATCAGAGTTTTGCTGGTTTTGGCCTGAATGGAACTGGCATATGTAGGTTTGGAGGTCCCTGAATGAAAATCCATTTCTCAGTCTTTGCAAAGTCCAGTATTTAATTCAGCCCAACCCTTATGACACCACGATCCTTGCCTGGAGTGTGAGTATACCTGAACTCCACGTGGAGAAAGGAATTAATGAGGAAGAAAATCCAACAGGAGAGTTATTCATGCTCACTTGCTTTTGGTGTAGCTGTCTATTGCAGCACATCTGCATTTTTGCCCTTGTCTCCCCACTTTCCCCCATCCTTTTTCCAGGGAATAAAGTGAAAGAATTCTGCTGTGGGCACGCCTGGAACCTGTCTGGATCTTCACCTGTGGTTTCCAGCAGAGAGAAGGCTGTGATTAAGGGTGACAGGGCCCTCAGGATCGGGGAGGGGAGATGGCAGCAGAAGGAAATGACAGCTCTGCAGGACTATCTGCTGCCCTGGCACAGGTGTCAGAGGAGCAAATGCTGAGAGTTTCAGCGCTGCAGGCAGAGCTGAGAGGGCAAGATGTGTTTGCAAAAGGGCATCTTCACTCAGCTATGGAGTGCATGTGTTGTGCTAAATGTCCTCAAATCCCCGTGGCAATGCAGCCGTCTGTGACAACAAATAGCAGTAACTGTTGTCTCCTCTGGGACCACAGCTATCGTGCTTCCAAATAGGAGTCTCCTCCTCTGTGGTGAGCTGGGAGAGGCCACACACCTACTGTAAGTTCTGGGGGAAAACACTGGAACAGGCATAATTTAACCTGAAATCTTAGATGGCTCCAGTTTTCACAATTTTACATAAAAGCAGTAATAACTCTTCCAAAATCCCCAGCAGCCTGCTTCTCCCAGCTAGTCCAAAAACACCTGATAGGTAACAATTGCTGGTGTGTTAGGACTGAAAAATGTTATTATTTGTCTGTCTTTCCACTCTACTTTGTGCCCCCGTGTTTCCAGGGACATTCTCATTTAAAATTTCCCCCCCCAAGTAAAGACACAATTGAAAATCTCTCACTGTGCCATTTTTGGGCTTGGTAGGAGCATAAGAAAGTGGATAAATCAGCTGAGAAGTGAGGAATCCAGCAGATTATGTACATATATTATGTTTTAAAAATGAGTAGCAGCTCGCTGTCTTTGTTTTAAAATGTTCATGTGTATTTCTGGAAAAAGGGATAGCAGAACATCTAATAATAGGAAAGGGTTTTATAAGCCAAGACACTCAGTGTCTGTAAAAAATTTTACAAATATGAGCATAACAATTCTTGATGACTCATCTGTAAGTAGCTATCATTATTTCTTTTCTTCAGATGGGAGAAGTGGCATCCAGAGAGAGCAAGACACTCAAATAAGCAGCATGTGTTAAGACAAAAAAAAGATAGAAAATTATCTTGTTACCTCAGTTCACTGCCTGAAATTATTGGAATAATAACACACCCAAAAATTCCAGGATCATGTTTCACACCAAAACACACAGAACAAGTACACCCCAAGGAAAATAGAAATTATTTAATTCAGAGGCTGTAAAGGACAGTGAAGTTTTTTGAGATGATCACAATTCTTAGACCAGGCTCAGTAACAAAACATTTATCAACCTTCCAAAAGCTTACAATTCTCCCCACTGCAATATCCATGCCCAGTTACATGACAGTTTCTTTCCCATGTAAACCAATATTTCACTCCTAGTCCTAGGAACAGAATTCAGCAATGTAGATGCCTGTTGCCTCCTTGCTGTTTTCCAAAGAGGTGCTTGAGCCCACAAAGGAGAATTTATCTCTTAGAAAGGCAAACCCTGTTAGATTAATTCCTACATTCCTGACCACTGAACTATTACATACTTTGAAAGGTCCATGAGAAGATTGCCACCCAGCTAAAAGCTGAATTTTGCAGGGAGTTTGGTGAAGGACAAAACTGCTCTTACAAGAAGATGGTAAAACCTTCTAAGGTCTGAAGAGGCCTCAGATTAAGCTATTTTTCTACATCTTTATTATCAATAAAAATGATTTTATACTCAGAGTTTTGAGCTCTAGAATCTCATTCTGTGTATCAGACCTAGGTAACAGTCACAAACTATATTGATATAACATAATAATATCAATCTCACTGATATAATATATGCAATACTTACAAATGTATAATCTGGATTTAGCAGTTCATCAAGGGAGAGGCCAAGGCCTACATTGTATATTTTTCTTTTCCTCAATTAGAGAAGTGAAAAATTGTTTTCTTCTGGCTAGAGCTCTAGCATTACCCACTATAATATTCATCTCAGACAGCCACATATACCATAGCAGAACTTTAAAAAGGATGTCCTTTCCACTAACTGCCTCCAGGATGGGATTTCCCAAATCATGCCTTCACTTTTATGAAAGCACTCTTATCTGTTGTTGTGTGGAATCACTGAGTTTTTGCTTTCTCCTCATACTTGCTGTACTGCCTTGGCTTCATCTAGGGTCTGATTCTGATTTCAGTTTGTATTTAGCTCTTCATGCTTTTTCAAGCAATTTTGCTCTGCTGCTAGAAAACAAGCAGGTGATGCTTGGCCCTGCAGAAATGCTGGTGCTGCTCTAGCCCAGCTAAGCCTGCTGGTCCCTGCTGTTCCCTGGAGAATGATGCTTCTGTTTGTCAAGTCCTTCTAAGTGCCAGCATTAATCTCTCCCTTTTCAGAGCTACTGAGGAGCAGCCTCTGTTCCCTCTCTGGGCTCGGCACTGCTCTGTAACTTTCCAACATCTGGTTACATTTCTCCAGCCTGACGCTGCTGTTTAACCCAGCTGCTTGGCTGTCATGGAGCTGGAACTGAGCTGGGCACTGGCTTGTTAACACAGCTGAAAAGATGGCAGTGGGATGGCTGAGAGGCTTCTCCAGCAGTGCTGGGAATCCTCTGAGCTCTCCCCAGCTCCCTATCTGTACTCAGGAAAGGCTTTAGAGGAAGACTGTGCTTTGCTGGAACATTCAGGGGAGCAGCAAGCAGCAGAGAGGGGCCACGGACTCTACCCAGAGGTTTTTTCCTGACCACAGAGGCTGTCAGCTCTGTCTGAATCTTCTCCGGCTTCTGAAAACATCTCATTTACAAGGGGCGTGCTGAGAGGCTTCACAGGGGTATTAGCACAGTCAGTTCCATTACAAGAACATGACATCTGTCTTTCCCTCCCATGTCCTCCTTGTCTTTCTGCTGATCACTCAAACTCTGCAGAATCACATTCTATTTTCAGCTTTTCCCATTATTTTTGCACACATCTTCCACCTCCTGTCCTGTTCTCATCCTGGTTGCTTTCACTTTCTGTGCCATCTTTCCCCACTCCCTTTCACTGTTATGCCTCTGTTTAATTGTTCTTGCTCCTTCTTTATAAAATCCCAATTCTCCCTTTGCTTCACATTTGCTCTTCTTCACTTCTATTATAATTTATCAGGTTTTAAACTACACAGGTCTTAATATTATTACAAAAGGGATTAAATTATATCCATATTATGATTAAACTCAGATGAAAATGGAATATGGGAATGTTTAAATGTAAATGGCTTAACAATTGCATTAAAAGAGACCAGTTGGATCTCAAAGCACTTTAATCAATGCTGCAGTTTGGAAAGGGTGACCATGCCAAAAGATCATGTGTGTGTCAGTAAACATGCATGTGTGCAGATTCACACCCAGAAATAAACCCCATGCAGCTGACTGTTAAACTGATGAGTTTAAGACATTTTTCAAAGGTTTCTGGCACACTGAAATATCCACACAGGCAACTATTCCCATCTGTGTGCTGGCTGGAAGCTGCACTGCTGCTATGTGGGCCTTTGAAAGCAGGAGGTCTGTTATATGCAAGAGAGGTGATTTTTTTGGGTTTTTTTTTGTAGTTTTGCTTTGCTTGTCAGACTGAATTCATTTTAAAATAGGCCAATTTACAATGATTCAGAGTACCACAGCCCATTTTAGGATTGAAACAGGCTTGATTTCCCAGTTAGCTGCAATTACTGGTAAAGGCGAGGCAGAGAATGACCTCCTATAATTCTTCACAGGTGCCAAAACACACGGTCAGATACTAAAGTCATTGCCATAGGCACAAACATGAGTGTTATCCAATATCTTACTTTAATGGGTAAGAACTGTTTCTGTCCTTTAAAACACGGTGACAACCACTCATTTGCCTTTTATTGTTCACTGAGCATTTGGTTCATTGCAGGCTGCGTGGAGGATGCATTACTGTGAACACAGGGCTGGGCAGGTGTGTGCAGCAGTGATCTCCTGAAGGGGTCAAGCCATTATTTAGCTTCTAATTTACTCTTGTTTATTTCTCTTTTGCATATCTCTCTAAATCCCCAGCTTTTGATCCTCCAAAACCAAAGAGAAGCATCCAAACTAATTTCATAAACCTTCAGAACCTGAACCCAAAAGTACTGGGATGAGGTGTGGCTAGAAAGGTCTTCATTAAATATGTACATAAGGCAAAATAAACTCCACCACTTCTTACGTTGACCAGATGCTGGTTTCCAGAGTATTTGGAAGGGACATAATAGGTCTAGATTCTCACACATTTTCTCTCAACGAGCTTTTCCAGATATTTAATGTTGATGTCCCCTTATGCATAAGCAGTTATACAGTTGACTTGTCTAATGTCTATATTAATTTTGGTACATTTTTAATTAGCAGTAGCTAATTAATGTGGTATAAGGTTATCTTGTTAAATGTTAATTGAATATGTAAACATTCTTTACAAGTTAATGTTCAGAGGAAAAAATATGTAATATGCATTTGTTGCCTGTGTCATTCTGAATTAATTACATGACAACCAGATTTATCCCTTCCCAACCTGAGAACCCTCAATAAGTACTCTTTTAAGAATCAATTGATACTTAATTAATATGTACTGGCTGTCCTATTTAATTTAAATTAGTTTTTTCAACAACTTACAGCGTTGCTGAAAGACGCAGCAGTCCCCCAGTGATACGGAGCATTTTCTGCTGAGAGCACACGAGGGTGCTGTGAGAACAGCCTTGGTGCTGCCAGCCCTGATTTCCTGCCTGGGCACAAAGCCTCCTCCTTCCTTCTCATCACCACCAAGAGCTACCCACACAGAAATCCTTATGAAAGTTGCATGTGCTGTATCTCATTCGGTGGGGCTGCCTATTGCCCAGGGCTGTGCCAGGGCTCCCCACCTGCACGGCGTTTATTGCACAGATGATGAGGTCAGGAACCTTCTCCCCCGGTCGGTGGGGAGCGAGGGCCACATTGCCTCCCTCCCCTCTGTGCTCTCCATAACCCGCCCTGATGAGATGCAGCAAGATTTAGCTCGTTGTTTCAGTGCATTGATATTCCCAGCGACAGGAGAACAGCATGATGGAGTCCCCCAGAGGCTGAATTCTGGGATGGATGCATGGCAACAACGTTCACATGGAATTTATTATGTGTATGAAATCCTTCACATCAGCAAAATGGTGGCGGAGTTTGCCTTTCCTTTCATCACACAATGGGGCTGTTAATGAATAAGGAACGTCTCTGCTGCTGCAGTTTAACACATTCTGTGCCCAGGCAGTGGCCCCTGGAACCTGGCTGAGCAGATTTTCTGCCTGCCCTGACTCAGATCCCTTCCTCTGCACCTTCACTGCAAATGACTCTGGGTTTAATTTTGGGGTGGGTTTAATTTTGGGGTGGTTAAATCTCTAGCGATCCCTGAGCATTTTATAAATAACCATGAAGTATCACCACACTCGGGGGATGGAAGTGCTGCAGGTGGGTTGGATGAAAGGCAGAGGTAAAGGCTCTTGCCCAAAGCCATAATGTGATATAATAGCAGCTCCCAAGAGCTCTGGCTGTCAGCTTCTCCCTGTAAACAGAAGATCACACTTCCTTTCTCAGGTAACTGCACGTCGTGACCTCTTTCTGGACAGGCAATCTGTCATAATAAGAAAAATAAAAACCCCTGGAATTCAGACTGGACCCTGTAAGCGAGGGCCTGGTTGGGCTCTCTGAGGGCAAAGCAAAAGATCCCTTTTAGCCTTTTGTGGTATCAGAATGACAAATGGTGAAGATTAAAGGCTCTGATTTTCATAGGTGCTTAGACCTGGGGCCTGCTAGTAACTTCAGGAAGAGTTTTAAATCCTTAACCTTTCTAAAGCCACACGTGAAGGCTTGCCCAAGGTCACACAGGCAGCCTTCTGCAGTGCTATGGCAGCAGTAAATTTGGCCAGTTGTCTTGTCTCTCAGTTTGCTGCTGTTACTGAATTCTTTTAAGGAGATTTGCCCCATTTGTTGCAGCTGAAAAAGCAGTTCTTACAGCTTGAAGCAGATGAAAGAATCTGAATACATTGTATTGTAATCATTAAATACCAGTTTTCTGCTGGATATAAGCAGAACACCTATTTTTAGTTAAAAAGCTGCTGTTAGGTTACACAATATCTTTTATGGCTGAAGTAATGCAGCAAGCTGGCACAAACCAAATGGTACTTGACTGTTTGCAAATTGAGCATCAACAGGAACAGCAGGTGGTCATTCAGCTCAAAACTTCCATGTTACAACAATAGCTGCAGTAATAATGCCAAATAAGTAGAACCCCAGCAACCCATGTGCTTTATCACAGGGGTTTGAATGCTGAAGGCCCACTTTTACAAGTCACCTCAGACAATTATTGCTGCAGCTTTATTTTTATCATCACTTTCTCCATTTTCCTGTTGTTGAAGGTTAGGATTTGTATCCCTGTATCCAAGACCTTCAGATTGGATGGATGCTGTCCTGGAGCTCCAGGGTGCCTTTTTATTGTACCTGACTGCTGCACCTAGTTTTGGCTAGAGTATTGTAAACCCTAAAAGTAGGAATACATGACCCATTTTAAAACATCTAGGAATTATAGCAAAAATTTCTAGAGTAGGCAGGTATGACAGCAGTATTCTTGGAACATTTCTCCCAGCTTCACTAAACTTTAACTGTTCAGTTGCCTTCCCTATGTCCACCACTCCTGGCAGAAGTACTGAACAGTCACTCAGTGTGGAGTATTTTGTGACATTGTGCCTGTGTAGGTACATGTGAGGAATTCAGATTGACATGTAACAGCCAGGAATTTTAAACTGGAAGCCATAAGTTAGGCAAAGAAAATCTCTAGGTGTCCAGAAATGCTGAGCATTTGCAGATATCCATCACTATTGGCCTACTTTTTTCTTCTATATCTTACTTTTATTTTCAACATCATCAGCATCATTGTAATTATTATTATTACATACAGCCCAATTTCTATTTTTTGTCCCCAGTGAAGAGCACCATTGACCAGGAGGACTGCAGTGGAAGAAGATGCTCCTCCATAGAGAGATGGACCAGCCTGTCCTGAATCAGTTTGCACACCCCTCACTGTTTGGCACTTAAAATGCTGCTGTATTTACTGTGAGGAGAGTTTGCCTCTCATTTGACGCATGGTGAGGATGACTCCAGTGCAGAATGAAAGGCCTGAGGTAAACAGGGCCTTGGATGTAGAAGGAATAAGAAACAGCTGATAAAGGGAAATTCTAAGAGAGTTTACTGGGTCTGGAAGAAGAAGGTGAAAGCAAGCATTATAAAAATGAAACCAACAGAGGCTTTATCTCAACAAAGTTTAGTTTCATGTATACAGTATTTAGTATTTAGTATTTATCTTGTGCATAAAAGCCCTCCCAGGAGTGCTACAAGACATACCCAACACCTAATTATCACTATGAGAAGACAATGAAAGACAACATTAATGCTGAATACATAGAGCAGATACAAAGATTAATTTTTAATAATTTTCACTGCATTCCCATGAAATTTCAGATCCCCAGAAGCAAGCAATATAGAAATGCAGCTTGCAAGTATAACAGAGCAGTTCAGTTCTCCTAGGAGCAGTCCAGCCTTCATCCATATGTTCCAGTTGCCCCAAATTCTAATTTGAGGGGGCTCTAATCTGTGAATTCATAAAAAAAAAAATTATGGCAGGACAAAACCCACTATATTGAAACATTCCAATGTTGACTGGACTGTTTGAAACTAGGTTTTCTCAATCAACTGAAAATTAGAAACAACACAGACCAGGTTAATAGATTTCTAGTGATAGGCACTGAGGCATGAGCAATTGGAGATGGAGTTCCAGAGGCTGTGGACAGGCACATCCTCTGTGACAATGACACACCTGCTGCATTTGCACACACCTGGTTGGTGCCATGGGAACTTGGCCTCAGTGAAAATTAGCTGCTATAAGGCAGAGAAAGCATGGAGAAGATTTAGCAGCATGTAGATGCCACGGGATTCCAGATCAGCAGAGCCCAGCCTGAGAAGGAGGCCTTGTGCTCAAACAGGTGTAACACACAGGGAGATTGCTGCAATAGCTCTAAAGCACTGCAATTCCCAGAACTGACAACCCCAAAGATCATACAAATACTTAAAGTGAAGCATTAAACAGGGCCTTGTCGGCTGAGTGGCATGTCTGTTAAACCTTCTAAAGCAACACAATCAACTACTGTCAGAAAATTCAGATTCATATTTGTGTCAACATTTGTGCTCTCCCGTGTCAGCTGAGATATCCTCTTCTCTGCTTGTCTCCTGAAATGATTACCAGACCTTGGGAGAGTAAAAGCTATTTTTGTGAGCAGCTGGTTCTGATACTGTAAAATGAATCCACTCTGCATTCCTCTGAAATCTGGTGACAGGTGGGAGTCTAATCACAAATAGCTGGCACTTCATGGAGAAGGGGAAAAGCAGGGGCTCTACACCAATGGCTGCATCCTGCAAAGTGTGCTGGCTTTGGCTGGGGCAAAGTCAGTGTTCTCCACAGTGCTGGACCTGCCCTGAAAGCAGAATTGGTGCTGCAGAGATGTTTCTGTTACTGCTGGGCAGCATCGAGATCTTTTCTGCTTCTCACCACAGCCCCGTGAGGAAGCTGAGGGTGCACAAGAACTTGGGGGCACACAGGGATAATTCCAGACTGCCTGGCATCATGCTCAGTGTACAGAGCTGGGGAAGAAGAGGGGGAAAGGGAGACATTCAGGGGGATGCTGTTTGTCCTCCCAAACCTGGAGAGAGCCCTGCTTTCCTGGCATGGCTGAACATCTGCCTGCCCATGCTAGATGGGGAACCAATTCCTTGTTTTGCTTTGCTTGCACACGTGGCTTTGGATTTACCTTCTTTATCTTTACTCAGGAGCTTTTTCACTTTACTTTCACCTTTTTCTACCCAGTGCTGCTGCTGGGGCAGTCGGGGAGGGGCAGTGTGGTTCTTTGCTGCTGGCTGGAGTGAAATCACAACACAAATGCACCCCAAATTGTGGCAAAGGGGATCCCCAGTGCCAAACACACCCTCACTCTGGTCTGGGGGCTGCTGCAGGAGCTGCCAGATGTGCTGTTTGCCCACCCTGGAGCACACCTGTGTTTGGTCTTTGGGCTGGGGGTGTCCCCTGTGGGTGCAGCACATGCCTGGGCTCCCCTGCTGCTGCTAATGAGGGAAGAGCCCTGCTCCTTGTGCCTGCTTTACTGGCTGTGACAACACAGAAGCTCTTTAAGTGGAATTAAAAGCCCTCCCTGCCCTTAATATGCGTGAGAACAAAATGACTTTCTTCAGCAAGATACTCTCATTTGTGAAACTTCAAAGAAAGCTCAAACTCCCTGTTTCTTCAAGAATAACCCAGTTTGAGGAGTAAAATACTAATAAATGCATTAGAACTATTTTTAAGTAAGCAAAGACTGGATGATAGTCATCCAAATTAATGAAGGGTATGAACCTAAAATTGATTATGTAAACTGCATTAAATCCCTGCACAGATTTAATGATTTAAATTCAAATTTAATTTAGATTTAACTCAAACACTAACTTGAATTAAAACCACTTTAATTCTGAATGAGAGTGCCCAGAATGGGCTTTAGTATAGGTTAAAATATTGCTTTATGCAAAGATTTTCTTAAACTGCATTATTTTTTCTTAATGCCATTAAGGCAGTAGATTGAATACAGTGGGCTCTGAGAGAGAGCCTGTGCTTGGAAGTAGAGCATGACTCACCAAAATGCATAAGCAGCCCCCAGCTATAAGCATAGGAGAAAACTCACATTTTTCATGCTAATTAAATCCCTAAGGGAGAGCTTAGTCTTGCACTTTTCGAAAGAAGAGGAATTCCTTGCTCTGATGTCCAGGACAGTGGGCTGGGGCCTTGGATCCATACCCTGTCCCCTAGGAACAGAGCTGGAAGGAAAAAGAATTCCATGTTAATGACTCCTGTTGTTGGAGCTCATAAAACCCCCGAAATCTAAAGGAAAGCCTGACTTTCCTCATCCTGACCCATGGACCCATGTGTCCATGCCAGCCTGGGCCTGGCCTGGGCAGGTGTCCAGAGAGCCCGAGGAGCCCTCGCTGGGGCAGTGGGATGGGCAGCAGGGCCAAGCAGGGCAGGGGACAGCAGCTGGAGGGGTCCTGGATTGAGGAGTGGAGCTGAGCTCGGTGAGGAAGGAGCCTATGGGGGGCTGTGTGTGTTAGTTTTTCTTCATTTCTCACAATCCTTGTCTGCTTTTACTGGGCAATAAATGAGATTAATTGTGGATATTCTCAGCTCAGTCAGAGAGAAAACGAAGGTTTGTAACGAGGCAGGACCCTGGGAAAGAGTTGGGAAAGAATGTAAATAATTCTTTATCTCTCTTGTTGTTCACATTGTTTACAGATAGGTTCTGCCACTGAGCATCACTCACTGCACACCAATGGGGTGAGATGTTTTTACTCTGGACCAATGGAATTGGTGTGGATGATGCTCTCTATAAAAGTGCAATGTATTTGAAATAAATCAGAGTTTTGCTCTCAAACCTTCTGAACTGGAGTTCTTTCGTACTGTCCTGCCTCAACGGTGTCAATTAATCTTCCGCTAGCAAACACTTTTTTGCCAGTGAAGGCAGCTGAAGGGATCTCCCTTCTTCATGCTCAGCCATGAGCTTTTCCATTCTATTCCCTGTTGAGGACTGGGGTGTGACAGTGGCTGGGCCACTGCTGAGCCTCACCTCGGTCAGGTCAGTGCAGCTCTGAGAATGCTGTGAAAACTGATGGTACTTGAACACCCTCACAAAGGCATGGGGCAGTGCTCTGGTGGTCACCTGGAACATGTGCTGAGGCAGCTGGGGGTTGGTTATCCACACCTGTGTGCCCTGCCTTCCTGGAGGGACCACTGGTGGCACCACCAGCGTTCCAGCCCCTGTCCCCCTCAGCTGAGTGCAGCCAAAAAGGCAATGGCAACAAGGGATGGGAAGGTCTCTCTAGGACCAGCTCAGTCCCCTTGGGTGGCTGTGGGTGGGACAGCTTCTCTTCCATGCAAAGGATTTTGCTGGAAATAGGGCTTGAATTTTTGAGGCTGGCTTGGGCAGAAGAGACTTTGCAAGCTGCCTGCCTGAGCAGGCTGGGTTTCTCTTTAAGAAGGCACACGGTGTGCTCCAGCTTAATGGTACGTGTTAAGCAAGAACATCTGCTTATGAAGAGATAGATATGCTGAAACATTTACTGATGTTTTGCTTCCTCCCCTTGTGTCACCTGAAATCTATCATCTCTCTATGGCATTCCAGCACAGTCCTGCTTGCAAATCCAGGGAAGCAGGGCAGTGGTGCACAGCCTTTAGAAAATGATTAGTGGTCTGTCAGGCTTACGTCTAAACATGGGCACTGACTCAGATGTGTTACCTATAAATCTGCTCGTCAGCAGCTGAGGAACATATGTGCCTCCTCTTCCTTAAACATAAAAACATTAATTACATTATATTGTACCACGGTAATGGGCAACATAGTGACAGAAGCTTGCCAAAGCTTTAATTTTCACCATAAATCTGGTGGGTCTGGAATGGTGATTCAAGCTGCTTTAAGAGATGAAGATAAAGCTGAAGTCAGGTGTGTAGGAACAAGACTTGCTGGGGGTGGGGAGAAAGGCATGGAAAATTAGCATAGACTGGCTGAAATACTTGAAAATGAGGTAGCAAAATGACAATCCTCCCTGGACAAGGGACAGGAGAGAAAAAATTGCAATTCACTAACAGATCCTCTTCTGACTTTCTGCAATAGGTGGGGGATAAAAAGTTTCTTCTCTCCTACTGTTGGATCCGGGCTTCCTACTGTTTGGTTTTGCTGTCCCTCTTTTTTCTTCCCTGGTGTAATCATCTAAGCACAGAGGGAATACTGAACAAGCAGCCCTTGGTGTCCTTTTGCTGGCTGGATTTTCATTTTAAATGGAGCTGATCAGGAGAAAAGATGAGGCACAGCAGGTAGCTTGCACTGTCCTTTGTGTCTGGATAAAAGCAACGAGAAGGAACATCCAGATTATTTATCAACAGAGACAGGAGGAATATGGAAATCTGTGTGTGCCATTAAACATGCAAGGCACCAGGATAGGTTCTCCTATTGCTTAGGTGCTGTGCCCTGGATTGCTCAAAGGGTTTATCAGATGGAGCAGTCCTGCTGCTTCGGGAAGGAGAGCTGCCAGTGCCCCGTGCCCTGCCTGCCCCACACTGCTCCTCCCTGGGCTGGCTCAGCCCTGCCTGCCTGCCCTGGGCAGCTGATGCCCACAAAATCAAGGCAAAGATGTGCAGGCAGAGATTTCTGCTGCAGTTGCCCCAGTCTGCCTTGTTACACCCCAGGGAAAAGGGCAATAACTCCTCCTTGTGAAAATTGTGTGGATTCCCTCTGAACTCCCTGCCTTCATTTTAGGATGTGACTGCAGACTTTCAGAGCCATCTGGCCATGCACAGGTTACAAATCTAAAACAACACAGCCACCTGCATCAGATAAAGGGGCTGGTTTTGGTACTGGGTCTCGAAAAGCTTGTCTCCCCTGACTGCTAGTGTCCACTCTTTTAAGAAGGAGGAAATTAAATTACACTGGAGGTGGGGCCCTGCTGAAGGGAAATCTACACCTTTCTCTTCTCATTTGTTTATTTAATTATTTTGTCTCTTATACCAAATTCATTTCCACAAGAGTTGTAAGTACTCAATCTTTTCCATGCTGCTTCTCCCTTCTGATGTGAAAAGCTCTCAGAAACTCAGTACTTGAGCTACAGATGTGTTCACCCTGACGGAGCAGTGCTTCAGCTCAGTCCATGCTGGATGCCCATCTTATCACTATTATTAAAAGGGCAAAAATCTGGACTACCATCTACAGATAATCAGGCAAGGATTTTGGAGATCCCAGATAATATGTGGTTGTTGAGAAATTCTGTAAGGTCCATGACTTTTTTTGTTGTTTCCCTGGGCAGGAACCATGAGATAGAAAATGCTTTCTACTTACCTCTTGGCTAAAGGAACTTAACTGGCTGCCAGATGTATGAGCCTGGAGAAGAGAGGGTAGCAGCAGAAGATGGCAACTCATCTGACACAAAATCCAGGCTGGGGTGCAGGGCAGAGCTGCAGCTGCTGTTGGGGGCGTTTCTGCCCTGTCAGAGCAGCACAGGATGTATCTATCATAGAGCAGAGCTCTGAATATTCACTGCGCACTGGACAGCAATATTTCATTTCATGCATCATTAAGAACCTGCATTGATTCCAAGTAGTCATATAACCTCGTCCTGCACTTGCTTTAAAGCAAAAGGGGGAGAAAAAAAAAAGTCTCCTTCCCAAGTCACTGGATAACTTTAAAACTTGGGTACTTGAAGAAATATTATTTCTTAGTGTCACCTCTGCTGGGGACCAGGATGCTGATGCAGCACCCATGACCCGGAAACCAGAAAAGGCTCCAGAGGGTCTTGGTTTCAGTATAACATAGGTTTGCTTAGCACACATCCACTGTGCCTCATCCCCCTGACAGTGTTTCATTTGGAGCAACTTTCAGTTCAAATATATTAAAAAGAGAGGAAACAGAAGAGGATAAACTGGCACAGTAGCTGGTGTTGGTCTCTGCAGCCAGCTGAGCTGGCTGGGAAGCACATGCTCCTGGGCAGAGCTTTTGGTGCTCACTGGTATGATCCTGTAAAGCAGAATATCAGCTTAAAATAAAAATAACACCTTAGTACATGTTTCAGTTTGAAGCTATTTGGTGGATTTTGCTCAATTTTCTGTTGGTGCCCAGAGCTATAGCTGAATTTGGGGCCTTAGATTTAGGCTAAGAACTGTGAAAGGATTCAGTGATACTGAGGCTGAGTTGTCCAACACTAAAACTTCCCTGCTGGAGAAGCCAGAGTGCCTTTGAAGAATGGTAGAGGTGTTGTATAATGAATCTCCCTCCCCAGGCTGTAGCACATCTGCTGGATCATGGCCTTTCCAAGGGTTTTCCCTGCACTGTGATGGGGTTGTTGGCCCCATTGTGAACCCATTGTTCACCCCATTGTGTTTAGGGTGACAAGATCCCAAGCAGGATGACCTGGGAAGATCCAATCAGATCTGACTGTATCCTTCCAATGGCCACTGCTCATTTCTAGCCACAGTCTTTGGCAGGTTATTAATGTTTTTAACTGAGTTTTCCAAGAATAACACACACTTATCACTGTCAAAGGAAGGCTGAAAATGTTTTTAAACAGAAGGAAGGACCCTCTAAGACTGAAAGAGGGCATTTAAGAGGATTGTTGCTGCCTGCTCATACTAACAGTTCCTCCTCCTCAAGGAAAGGAAAAGGGGAAAAAAAATGAAAGTTTAGCTAGTATTAGCATCAGCTGCTCTTACAGACACCCATCTTCTCAGTAAAAAACACTTTGAAGGCTTATTACCTACCTTCAACAGCAGAAACAGCCTCCTTGCCAGTAATCTGTACATCAACGTGTCCCAGCATGTGGGGTAATGCACTACAGAAAATAGTATCAATTTCATATATTATTTGCTTTTTGAAAGAGACCCAATACTCTCTATAAGGTATATGGCAAAGACTGTAAAGACTCGTACCTTCCATGAAAAGGCAATATTTGTTGTACATGACATAGTTCAGGGTAGAATAAAAGCTTTGCATTCATTTCTGACTGTAATTTAACAAAAAATTCCTTTTTCTTGTATTTCAGTCTCTCATTGCCATTGTTTGACTTTTTTTTATTCTCTCCATATCTTCAGATCCCACAGCATCTGGTGGCAAATCAAACATGGTAAAATGTTGGTTTTGAGCTTAATAATATTTTCCAAGTCATTTATTTACCAAATGCTCTTGGTGGAAGTGCTTTGTTCTTTATGTTAACAGGTGGAACGTACTCAGTGTGAATGTGTAGGTAATCAAAGCAGAGCAAGTCTCTCAGGGTGCTGTGTTCAAGTTGGACACGTTCTCAGTGACTCAGAGGCTTCATGCTTTGACTGTCTCAGTTTCCTGGCCACTCCTCCCAAACACGGGCATGGATTTTTGCTGTCACATTCCTTTAACTGTTATTTGCTTTTCTGTTTTATTTATATTGCAGGGCAGTAGTGGCCCTTACCAGGGAGAAAAGGGAATGGGCTTACCCAGTACAAACCTTCAGCTGAAAGGTCGAGATTTGGATGGGAAGTGTCCTCCTCATCTTCAGAACCAAGCCAGGCTTGGCACTCTGTGCTCTCTCCTTGGCAGGCTGAGCTTGTCTTTAGAGCTTGCCAGATGTATCTTGTTCTCCAGATGTTTACTCATATTCCCCCAAACAGAACAGAAGCAGCAGTAAAATATCCAATTGCTGTTCTATACATTGTCTTTAGATCAGGTCATAGCCCAGTCTAATCTTAGTTACCTAAATTCTACAACATAAAGGAAATTAATAAAGAAACATTATAAGTAAAGTAGGCCCTTTTTTTCTTAAATTGAAAAAAACATATCTTTCTTTCAAAGAATGATATTTTTTATCAGATTTCTTTTTTGTTGAATTTCTACAGAATTATGGTGTTACCCTTCATCAAGGCATCATTTTGGTGCCTTTTGTGGCACCAAAACATAAGGAGTCTATACTATATGATACCATTTATTAAAAATACCTCTAGAAATATATATGTTAATCAACAGAAGAGAAACCCATTATAATAATATTAGACTGCCTAAAATCATAACCCTTCTAATGTAAGAGCATTGGGTAAATTCAAACTGTAAACTTACACATGGAAGTTGTTTGGTTTTTTTTTCAATCCACCAAACAACAGGAGCAGATGTAGATTATTTTTTGGATAAGACATCCCTCTTTTGGAATGATTTCACATGCTAACTTTGCTTGGGAACTGCTCCTGTTGGTGACCATGTGTTCAGCACATCTGCTTTGGCTTGTTGTTTTCTCTGAGACTGACAATATTGTGGCAAGGCGTCAGAGTGAATTGAGGTGAAAGAAAAGGGAAAGGAAAATTAACATGAAAGAGCTGCATTGCAAGTTCAAATGAACCCTGAGAGACTTTCCATCCCTTGATCCTCCATGTGTATATCAGGATAGGTGTAGAGGGATTTGGAGAGGTGGGAGGAACTGACAGACTTGAAGTAATACCTGGGCTTGTCTTGTCACAGTGAAAAACTGAGCTCAACCAGACACACTGGGAGGACATTTCTGGCTTTTGGCCCAAGGGAGATGGTGCCTTCAAAAAGTTGGGAAAATCCTGCCAATGACTCATCAAAGCTGGTTTCACTGGTCACTGCATAATGCACCCATTCATCAAACCAAAAGGATTTCCATCAATAATGTCAAACTAAAAGTTATGCATTACATATACATGCACTTAGTTATGCATAACCTGTGTGATGGCCATCATCAAATAAATCACAGAGCTGGCCTGCAAACTGAATTTACCAAACCCCTTCTCCCTACCTGTCTCTTTGCACTGAGATTCACACATAAAATCCTGTGGTTTTCATCTTCTGCAAGCATTTTCCTTTTCCTTTTCCTTTTCCTTTTCCTTTTTTTTCCTTTTCCTTTTCCTTTTCCTTTCTTTTCCCATCCTTTCCCTTCCTTGCTGACTTCTCACAGTGTCACTTGGTGGCTCCTGCCACATGGTCTGTGCAGTCATGTCCATGTGGCATCACTCTCTAGAGGTACATGACAAAAGAGGAGGCTGAGAATGGCTTTTAAAGCAGACCAGTGATGCAGATGAGGATTGAGTAAAGAATTTGAATTGTCTGTCAGGTTCAAATCTCACTCATATGAAGCATTTTATATGGGCATCACAAAGAATCTTGCAAGATGGATATATAAAACATAAAAAGACATAAGAGTTGAAGGGATTTTTTTAATATGCACAAAATAGAGCAGTAAATCATGTAGTAAAGGTTTAATTTGACATGGGATGTGCACTGTATTACTTAGTCTAGAAAAGTACTTATATACACATTTTAAATATAAAGATGTGAATAGGCTCAGTGGAGTTAATATCAGAATTCTCTGTGTGTGTGTGGATGGATGGATGCACTGAGCATTCTTTGGGAAAAATACTCTCCTTTTCCTTATGGGCTTGGGCTGCACGAGGCAGGCTCAGCTCAGCTTCCCTGTGCTCAACCAGTAGCAAAATTCTGACATTCTCCAAGGAGTGGCAGAGTATTACAAACCATTAGTGTTGGGCAGGGTTACCAAGCTACTCTGTTGTGTTCACCACAGAATGAGCAAAGTTTTAACTGGGTAATTCTAAAAAGGAGGAAAAAAGTCCTGCTCTTTCCTGCAGCTCTGGTCAAAGCTTTGTTTTTTTTGTCCATTAATTTAGGTGTGTCTGTAGGGACAATATCTCTCACACACCTTTGCTCCTATAGCTTGTCTTCCTTTTCAGAGCTTGTTCCCCATCTCCACTCAGTAATCAATACCAAATATTGAGACAGCATTTTTGAGATTACAGCCTGGACACTTTGGTAGCCTTTTGGCAAAACCAGAGTGCATTAGCACCCATAGCATTTGGAGCACTATTTTCTTGAGTATTTAATTACTAAAAAGCATAATCCTTGCCTGCTTATTTTACTTTTGAGAGACACAATAAACATTTTTCTGCTAAATGGGTTGAGTATTTTATATTATCAAAGATTTTGTGCCAGGGTCAACCTTTCTGTGACTGCAGCTCCCTCCTTGGTGAAGAAAGCTGCATGGACAGGCACAGATGGGAGAGGTTTATTGCAGGTATGGGAACCCAGCTGATGAGCTGCAGTGCTAGGTGAGGTATTTTATTCAGCATTTAGCTTTGCCTCGCATGTCTGCAGCCTATTAATCCATTCCCAGGAGACCTATTGTAATTTTCCAGACACTTGAAAATTTTCAAGCAGATGTCACTTTAAACAAAACCAAAAAACTTGGAGACATATCTGCTGATCCTTTCTGGCATCTGCAAGCAGTAATTTCTACACTAAATTTGCTCATTCTTAAAGTAAGAGAAGGACGAGCTGTAATATCTGATTGGCAGCAATATTTTTTTTTCATTTAAAAATGGAAATGTGGAAAAGGTATGACTGATATGTTGGAGAGGGAAAATCTGGGAGTGAGGACTTGGTTTTAATCCTGAAAAGGTCTGGAATAGTCAGCTTCAAACTGGGATATGTCTTGATAGGAGAAACCTTTACATAAGCCTTTTCATCAGCCTCACTCAGGCAGATAATGAAAGAATCTGGAAGACAAATAGGGAAATGCACTTAGGAAAACACTAGTGCCAAAAACTTTGCTAAGTGACATTTAAGTAAGGAGCTTCTCTGCAAGTGGCTCACACCTGAGGAATTTGAAATTTATTGTCACGTATGGTTATAACCTCCAAATTTTCCAACTCCATACAATGATGTTTGAAACTAGATAATCAATGTATCCCCCTCCTTTGCAAGCTCATAGATTTCCAGCACACACCCAGTTTTCTGCACTGTTTGAGGACAGCCACAGAGGTAACAGAATCAAGGTGAGTTCCCAAGGATTTTGTTACCTACACATATAGGTGACAGATGAATACACTCATTTTTCCAGTTACCTCACTGGCAGCTGCTTCTGTGGGAAGGTTCAGGATGCTGATTGCTCAGTGTGGTGAGAGCTGCTGGGAAGCTGAGGCGATGCTGTCCAGCAGCTTTCCTTGTCCTCCTGAGCAACATCAGGGCAGATCTGGGAGGGCTGAAAAAGAGCACAGCAAACCTGAGAGCTCTGGCTCAGCCACCTCCAGCCTGTGCCATTACAGGGGCTCAGGAGGGTGCTTCTTCATCCCTTGTGTCAGAAGGAAAGAGGAGCATAAGCAGAACTCGTTTTCTGTCTCTCCCACTCAATGGTTAACAAAAGAACACGTGTGAAGCTGGATGCCCCAGTTGCTCCCTGAGTGCTGAGCTGGTGAAGTATAAAGAACTTTGCTGGCTCAGTCAGGTCACTTCATGAGCCTCAGAAAATCAGGCAGTGGACTGTGTTACCCATCTGTCAGGAAAGCTCCCAAACAGCTTTCAATTAATTATTTTTAGGAGGAATGCAGATTGTCTTCACCTGGGACGGGGCTGCTGCAGGCCAGAGTCTGTGCTCCACAGAGCAGAGCTGTTCCAGCACAGTCACTGCAACTTTGGCAGCCTGTGACAGCTGAGGATGCAGCCTCTGCTAATTTGTGCTTAAGCCTTGTACAACAAAATGTTTTAACACATGATGAGTTTTAGGTTTCTCAGTGGTTCCAGGTAATAATGAGATTCTGCTTGAACTGGGTAACTCTTGGTGTTTGAGTCTTCATCAGCAAACTTGCAACTCTTCCAGCTGAACAAGTTGTCTGGAGGAAAATACCTTTTTTCTCTGAGCCAGAGGGAAGGGTTTGCAATAGTTATAGAAATAAAAAACATGGATAAAATAGGTTTAATGTGTAAAATCAAACCATGTATCTATGAATATGTGAGAAGACATTGAGAGGAAATATTCATTGCACAGACCACTGAATGTGCAAGGCAAGCTTGTGCAACGCCACCTGATTTATGGCAGGAGCTTCCCAAGACAAGAAGTTTTCAAGGTTCTCTTCCCTTGCACTGTCATTCTCAATCCCTCCCTTGCACACAGGCAGGCCAATTACTGGGAGAGCTCAGAAGTTTCTGTCACAACTCCAGCAGTTTCTCAAAACAAGTATCAGCTTAAAAAAGCATGGGAGGTTGAAATGGAAGAAAGCTACAGGGATATAGCTGGAGGGGGAAAAGGGAGGGAACATCAGTTGTCGACTTCCAAAGCAATTGTGGATATGGATTGCATGGAAGGCTTCTCATCAGCAGGGAGTCTGACAGGTCTATCAGGGGAGAGTTCATCTACTTCTGTAATAGTAGTTATTTGAACAACTAGAGATCGATATAGTTTCTAGGGGAGATGCTGCTATTTATTGGGAAATAAGAGAGAAGCACTGGTGAAAGTTTCCTCTCTGTTTCTACAGTAACCACCATCAGAAGGACTGTGCACGTGTTTCCTGGCTGGGGTTCAAGCCTGGATGGCCACAGAGCCAAGGCAGGCTGTGTGTGTGTCACTGCAGACCCCATGGCTTGGCCTCAGACACATCAGGGCTCAGGGGGTCACAGAGCGGGCAGTGGAGGGATGGGTTAGCACATGGAGGAGGTCACTTGTGAAATAAAATTCAGCTCTGAATTTGCAACTGCCTCTGATGAGGTGTTTAGGCAGGGAGCCACCCCTGGCTGCCTGTGTGATCCTTGTGGCCCCTGCTGCTTCCAGGCTCTCTGGAGCAGCCCTGCGTGCAGGAGCAGCTCTGAGCCCAGGAGGCACTGGGTGCTCCGGGCCAGCAGCTCTTTCCTGGGCAGAAATGTCCTGGTGGGTGGAGGGCGAGTTCCCTGCAGCAAGGGAGTGAGTCCATCTCATTCACTGCACCCTGTGACACTCCTGGCTCTGTCACCCCACAAGAAGGGGGATGTGCAGGGCACTGCTGCCCTCCACCACCTCATCCCACAAGTATCCATCACTTTAAAACAACACACTTAGGATGTGGGCACTTCAGGGTCTGATTAAGTCATGATTAGGGAAACAGTAAATGCTTCTGCAAGATGCATCATCAAAGCCAGGCAGAAACACTTCTACTCTGTTGGCAAACATACCTGCAATATCTTTACCTTAAATGAGCTATAAAGTTGTCTGCCTCCCCTTCACTGTTTACTTTGTGTTCCTGTTTTCTGCACATGCTGCAGTATTTTGCTCCTTAAGAGGTGTGTGTGATAAGCTCATGAATAACAAATGAGGATTTATGTTTGTGGATTGTGAAATGATATTAACGTGACTATTACTTTTAATCTTTGCTTTTGAATGATGTATTGAGCTGCAGGTAATCCCAGAGGGATATTATTTGGGTCTGAGCATTAAAAATGTCTCCTTGTTTTGTCTTCCCTCCTATTAAGTGTGGAACTGAATGTAGAAAAGTGAAGGAAGTAGGACAAACACAGGCTCACTGATTTAATGCCTTATTTTATAGTCTTAGACCCCTAAAAGCTGTATCTTCTGTGTGGAGGAGGGAGAAAAAAGATGAGAAATTCTGAAATTCTAAACAAGCTACGTATTTTGAGAGAAATTACAAAAGCCTCTCCATGCTCAGTCTTGATCTCCAGTAATGAACACTGAAATTTGCTGTTTCCAGGAAACTTTCATTCACTTAAAAACTCAAATCCTCCTTACTGTTTGAAAAAGAACAAATGCATTTTCTTTGCAGCTTCTGATTGCCAGAACTGGGAGCTGGACTGAATTTTGCAGCCCAACATTTACAATAATAGTAGACAAAAGCAAAGTGCTTGCAATTCTATTGGAACAAAATTGAATAGACTGTCTCTCCAAATTTACCCTTTTTCAGCTGACTGTGATAGGATGCTATTTCTTAAAGAGGATAGTTGTCTGAAAATGTTCTGCAGGACTGTAAATGTGGCAGTAAAAATATGATATCTGGGATGGCTTCATGCAAATATCCCCCCATCACTGCAAACATATTTGTAAGTAAACAGAAGATCCTGCTATCTCTTTAAATCTACTGTTCATTTCACAACATCAACAAATGTTGGTTATTATATTTGCATATCAGTAATGCTGCTGATAACTTCCATTCCTACATAATTTTTGTACCTCTGACAGTGAACTGGCTAGACAGTAAAGGAAGTTTGGGGACACAAGGAGAAATACATCATACTATTTAAATTCTCATTTCTCATTCAGATACACTTCTAATAAATATATTTCCATGATACCCATCAAAACCAACTCTGTCCAACCTGCAAGGGCGTTTCAAACTTCCTAAGAATTGTGCCTGGGACCTTCTGTAGGCAGCAGCAGATGCGCCCCAGGGAGCAGGGCTGCTCCTGGAGGAGGACAGGAGGAGGGCATTTTCCTGGGAATAAAGAATGAAAAACAATACTTATCTCCACTTGCTGCACCTGCTGTTGTGCACATGTGGAATGTGTAATGAAGAGTTGTTTTCCAAAGGGTGATTTCTTAGCTGGTCACAGGATTTGGATTGATTGACCAATGAGGTCAAGGCTGACTGGGACTGGCTGTAAGGGTTACTGAGTTCTTAGTAAGTATAGGATAATATAGTATAGGATGATAGAATAAAGCAGTTGATCAGCCTTCTGCAATCATGGAGTCAGTGCTAATTATTCCCCAGCTGGAAGGCTGGGCTTGGACTCCCACTTCCCCTCCTGAGGTGTCCTCTAGCAAAAATACTGTGGGTAGCTCAGCTGAAGATAATGCAGGTTTACTAAAAATGGGGGGAATTGCACTTGGGAGGCTTGCAGTGAGTAGGACTTCAAATGTGGTCCCTGCTATGGGGCTGAGCAGAAATGAAGAATCTGTGGCCCAAGGCTGCCTGGGGAGGAGCAGGGTCCCCTTTCAGGAGCAGAGTGACTGCAGGTCTGCAGCCCTGTGTACTCACAACTGAGGCCACTCAGGGTGGATAAGGGGTGAAGATTAGGTCCCTTTTGTCCTTTCTAACCTTTACTCTGTGAGACATTTTAAATTTCAGTGTGAATTCTTATTCTTAAAGCTCAGACTGTACTGTCCTTGAAAGCTGGTAGACCTAATTATGAGAGGCTTAGAGGGATGGTGAATAGATCATCTTCGCTTCTTGAGTTAATCTTGATATATAATGCATGGCAAATATTGTCTTGTTTCTTTTAAAAACCGTCAGTGAGAGGAAATTCCAGAGACGGGAAATGCAATCTTTCAAAGGATTAAGAGAGAACTAACTAACATGAACCAGATCATTAGCTTTGTATTTTCTGTTCCACCTTCTGATGCCCATATTTCACTCATGAGGATGAGTTGGAATGACTCCAAAAACTAAGTGGAAATTAATTTCTCAAAGGCTGATCTGAAAGTTAAAATGCATTTCAGAATCACTTGCTTTACAGATCCCATCCATTTGCCCTGAAGAAAGAAAAAAAATAATGCTTTATGTAGCAACACAAAGTACAAGTTGAAATGAATCTGGGTGAGGCACTGCAGGAGGCTCTGGGGGAGGCAGCCAGCGAGCCAGGGCTGCTGTGAAATGGCACATCAGCCACTGGGAAGGGTTTAACAGGTTTGAAAGAGATGCTTAAAGCAGAGGATTTTTAAAGGAAGCTGGAAAGATGATGCAAGGAGGGTTGTACACACTGCAATTTCCCCTGAAATTTCAAGATATCAAAATTAGGTTTTTGAGGCCACCCCCTATGTTATGGAACCTACATTACAGAAAAGTCAGAAAAAAAATCAAGGGTTTGATTTTATTTTCAACAATATGTTCTTTAATACACACCATTTAGGAAGCTATTTTTAAATTGAGAATAACACTGATAAAATGTCAAAATTCTTTTCTTCCTCTAAAGCATGATGTTTATGATACATAAATTGTAATCTTTCTAAAATACTAAACCTTTGGAAGGTTTAATTACTGCAATATTCAGTTTGTTTTTTTTTTTTTTGACAGAAAACTGCATTGCAGAAGGTTCCACAGAGCTCCTTTGCAATTGGCTTTAACATGAGCATTTTCCATTTTATTTCCATTGCAAATAAAAAAAGAGAGGTAATTAATTGGGTGGTCTACTCGGTTAGAATCCTGCTCTTCTGAACATATCTGAGCTCCAAATAAACACAAAACAACTGGGACAAAAATAGGGCTGTTGTGAGGTCTGATTCTAGGCTCAGCCTCAAATAATGTCCCTCATTTTAAAGCTGAGAAAAAAGGGTAAGCCACTGGTGCTTTGAGTTATGAATACATTTCAGATCTTTGCTGAACTATGACATGAAACTAACGATGATAAATATTGTGAAAGTGATTAAAGCACTTTATATATACAGAAATACAGAAATGCATTTGTATCATTAGTATTAGGTAATTAAAGTCCTTGCATCCTTCCTAGCTATTATTACAGACAGGTAAGAGGAATCACAGTGACATTGATACATCCATTTCCAGAAGTGCTGAAAACCCTCTTCTGCCACTCTTTTCCATGTGTCATGATCACATTTAGCATCTCCAGGCAGCCACAGGGCAGCAGAACAGTGGCATAAGTCAGCTGGTTTCATATCTATCCTGCAGAGCAGTTTGGAACGGATTTCTCTTGGCATAGCATAGGGAAGAAAGGATCAAGTGCTGCAAATAAGGTATGAATCATTTAATCCTGACACTTTGTACTGTGATTCACATTGCAAGTGAAAGTATGCCTTGGGGTAAATAAAATGCTGACTCTGCAGGAGGAAGTGTCAAAATCAGTGTGGATTTTCATAGCACTGGATGTTAGCACTGACATTTCAGTGTGACTGACTTGGGAGATGAGTTACCACGTGCCAATCTAACTGAGAAAAATGCCCACTAAATCAGAGCTAAAGACTGAGTGGGAGTGACTGGTTCCTTCCTGCTCTGGGGAAGCACCAGAGAGCAAGAAGGCAAGCTGGCCAAGCTCTCTGGAGAAATTCTTTGCACCAGTGCAGAACTGAGGTTTCCAGAGCTGCTGTGTAAACTTCTTTCTTAATGTTTAACCTAATTTGAAAAAAAAATGCAGTACCTATGAAAAACTCCCCTTTTCCCCAGTCTTCAAACAGGTATTTTCAGCCTGTTCAACTTATTTGCACTGAGTTAAAGCAATAATTGCTAATACTTTAGGTTCAGTGTTATTCTAGACAAATTATGGCAATTATCTAGATCGCAAATGTATGTGAAACTCTCTGATACTCTCTGTAATTGCCCTTGAAGTTCAAATGCCTGATGTTTAATATGGCCTGTCCCATTAAGTATTGTTCCAAGTAAAGTCAATGGTAAAAGTCCCAGTGACCTCAGGGATGAAGGTTCACACCCTTAGATTTGGCTCATCTTAGTTCAGAGGGAGATTTTGTTTTCTCTTAATTCACTAGGTGGTAGCAGTGTACAAATTGTGCTGTGTGAGTTTAGGTTTTTTTTCTTCCCTAGTTCTAATCAGACTTGCTTCAGGACCTTCCTTCAATTCCCAACCCATTATTTATTAGTCCTGCACCGAGTTCTTGAGGGGAAAGGAGACAAAAGGTTTTAAACACCCTTCTGAAGGGATGCCAAAACTTGTGCCATCCTGCAGATGTTTTCTTGTGGTGGCAGAAGTCACACTGGGTTGGAAGAGAACAGCTACTGCTGGTCAGAGAATGACATCAACATCTAAGGCTGAGCTTAAACATTTTCATCCAACCAACATATGCAAAAAGAAGAGCAAGACATTAAATCTTCACTAGTTCTGTATCCCTTCCACCAGTATCTACTGAATTCCCTGAAATGTGTCAGGCAATGTGATTCAATGAATGTCCATTATTATTGCAGTCAGTCCTGGGAAAGCCACTGTGTTCAGCAAGGGGTAATCTAGCTGAAAATAGACAAGAGGACTTGGGCTTCCAAACTACTAATCTAGGTAGAGTTCTTGCTGAGTGTAATCCATATTTTTCAGCAGTGGATGTGAAGATTAATGAGAAGCTGTCATTTGAAACAGATGTTGCTGTTTTGTTCACTTTTATCATGCCTAATACACTGCACATTCTGGATTAACCTCCCGATCTACATGAGCATTAACCATTTCTTGGGAGCCACGAAGGAAGGATTACAAAACCCCCCTGTGCAGCCTTTCTCCAGAAACAAGAGATTGTTTTCAGACAGGCAGGTATAACCTGTGACACTTCACCACTACCATGCCCTGTCTTTTCAGTGATGATGGCCAGCCCTGAGTGGTGCTCTGAGGGAGTTGGTGACACCAATGTGCCACTGAAAGCCTCCTTCCTGCCAAAGAGCTCCTCAGCATCTCTCCAGAGAGTCTGTGTCCCCCTGGCTCCTCATCTACCACTGCTCAGCCCTTCTTTCACAGACTGCTCAGGATCTTCTGGGGGCTGGGGTACATTACAGTGCCAGGTTTACTCAAAACCAACTCCAGAGAAGGTGCTGTGCTGGTGTGGGTTATCTCTGGTTTGGGGTCACAGCTCATCAAGCACACAAGGGGCTCCTCTCCAGGGTTGTCTGGTCCTGCCTCCTGTGTCTGAACAACCCTGGCCAAGCAAGCTGACTGCCTCACCTAGGGCAGCAACTTGAAACTAGATCAGCGTTTTTTAAAAAGATGCAGCTCTACATTTCATCCCTAGTGTTCTGCTGCAATAGATTAGGGATGGATGGATGATGGAAATTTGAAGGGCTTAATCAGAAAAACATTTTTAACCTAAAAACGTGTGATGCTAAGTAAGATGAAGATATTTATGTACTGATAGATAATGGCCAGAAGTAGCAGAGATATGATGAATGCAATCCTCCAGTGAGAAGCAAGAACCAGCTGTAGTTATCCAATATCTCTGTCTGATCCTAGTGGGATGCAGATAGGAGCCTTATCACTAAGTAAAACAGAGTCCTGACTGAATCAGACAGGCTGACACTGGCATCACTTTGCAGAAGTTGCTCTATATAAAGCTTGCAGCAAATGTTATTTTCTGGTAGTACAATGAAATAAATCCAGGGGACATTTGCAGGAGAGCTTTCAGAATTCCTCCAGGCAATGACTGTGGAAGAGACACTGTAATATAAGTACACTCTTCTTTGTGCAAAACACGGTGAGACAGGCAGAATTAACATTGATGGGAGAAGGAACACTCAGGTTTCATCAAGATGTTTAAATATCTGATGTAATTTTGGCAATTTGAGTAACTGAGTGGCAGGAATATACTGGGGTTTTATGTTATTTTTGGCAGTGAATGAGATACTGAATTTTAAAATGCTCATGCAAATGCAAAAAAAAGAAAAAGTCCTTGTAAATAGATGTCACACCTTAATGAAGTGCCCATTTTCCACATCTTTGTCTAATACCTTGGGTAATATGAAACTTTAATAGGCCCACAATATAATCCTAAAATATATGATAAAGATGATGATAAAACAAGACAGACAAGACCAAATTTCCATTTTCTTTTGGTTCTTGTTATTTCAGAATTGCTAACAAACTTTCAGAATAAAGGTTTCAGTCTAAAACTTCAGCAAGGAAATGATTCACACCTGGAAAGTAGCAAACAAAATATTCCAGTTCATGTTGCAAAGATGTGAATGAGAGGAAAGCAGGGTATATGCTGATCCTGTGTCATCCTAATCCTACAGCCATCACTTAGGAATTAATAAAACATACAAGGCTCTGGTGCAGCTCCATCCCTGCTGGCTGCTGCTCTGGTGATACATTGCAATAATATGCCAGTGATAATATTCCAGTAATAAATGATGGCAATATCCCATCAGATCCTCATCACTTCAGTGATGCACTGTGCCCATCCATCAGCAGGCAATGGAGTTTAGGCATTAGTGGAAGAGGCAAATTTCATTGTACATGCTCTGAACACGGGGTTTGACATAATGCAGCACGTGCATGCGGAATGGGGCAGGGACTGCACATGGAATGTGTGCTGCAGAAATGGGCTCCTCTTACTCGTTCAGTACTTAAATCTAAAGGGAATGTGAGTGTGCAAACCATCATAGAATAGGTTCACAGGATCATTTAGGTTGGAGAAGACTCCCTAGACCATGGAGTGGTGGAACTGCTTGGGAATCAGTTCTCCAGGTTTTTACCATCCTGCACTGCCATGTGAGGCTGTTGGGCAATTGCCTCTTTGAAGTACTAATACAGCAAAATTATGTGTAGGGCCCTGACATCATAGGTCAGGGCCAGGAGGCTTTCAATTTAATTTGTGACTGCTTCTCAGCTTGTTCCTAAGACAGTGATTACTGCCAGAGGCCCTGTAAACTATTTTGGGAGTGCCAACCAACTCTTCTGCAATAATGGTGTGATATTACACCTGATATGCATGCAGATGGACTAGTAATTGGAGGGGAAAATTAGAGCTACTTCTCATCCCTAATTATTCTTTATTTCTTTTATTTGGCAACTGTCTTCACAGGAAGCTTATACAGATGCAAATCATCACAGCAGTGACATTTTCTCTGGAGCCTTCTCAGATGACATAAGTCATAGATAACTCTCCAGTGAGATTCCCTAAAGAACTGATGCATCCCAGCTCCCAAACAGTGAGGTGAGTTTGGGAAGTCACACTGAATCACCTGCCTATAGGCAGGTTTAAGCAGAAGGGAAGATTTTACTTTGGTAGCCAAAGCAGCAGTGCCAAGAGGGTTAAGGGAAGAGACTCCATTTTGGGTAGCAAAGTGCAGTTTCAGATGTTCAGTTTTGATGACAACAGACCAGAGAATTAAGCTATGCACTTTAAAGATTTTTCTTAGCCTTTCTGATACTGAATTTCTCCAGAGGAATTCAGTACCAGCCAGCTCTGTGATCAATAAGTATGCTATTGATGGAAAGCAAGGGAAGGACTTACAGAATCATTAAAGGTCAGCTGATTTGTCCCTAAAGCTCACATGCTCAGCATCTGTTTACCTCTCAGGAGTCACAGACTGAGGCAGTGAAATGCACCCAGGAAAGAGGCTGGATTTTGTATGGCTGGCTGAAATTTGTATCTCCCAGCAATGAAGAATATTAATTTCTAGGGGCTGGTCATGAGGAATCAAATTAGTCATTTCTTCTTCCACTGTTCTTTGATGCAAAACAAGTAAGATTGTTCTAGTTGAGTTCAAATGAAAAAATCCAACCCAAGTAAAGCATCAGTCCCAACACTTGGAGCACTACAGTTTTATCACACAAAATGCTGCTGTTGTAAATTTGGTTCAGCTACAAAGACTGCATCTTTTAATACATTATAAATAAACTTTCAGGATACTGTTGCAAGAGTCAATGCTGTAAAAAAAGCAATTAGAAGGAAAGAAAGTGAGGAGAGGTGAGGATCTCCAAGTGGAATATGTATGTTGTAATCCTGCAGAGCACCTAGAGCCACGGGGGAAAACTGCAGATCCTGCTGGGCTTGGACATTTTGTCTGCTTTATTTCCTTTATTACCTTCCAGGAGTGACAGTGGAACTATAGCCTGAGATGGGAAAAATATCCACCTCTAATATAAAGACTGCAAGTGATGAAAACTATCACAACCTTCATTAAATTGTTCCTCTACTTAGGAAGCCCCATTGTTAGCTGCCTGAAATATATGTCTGGAACATACAAAACTTAGGTCACTTGAAGTTGAAGCAATTTTGGTTCTACCACAGATTTCCTTGTTCAGCAGAGGTTTCTGCTTTCTGGTGGCTTTTAGCTTTCCAGTTATTTACTCTACAGCCAAGTTATTATGTGCCTTTCTATTTTCTTTGACCTTTAGTACACCTATTGATTTATTTTCTTTTAAACTTCCCAAGTCCATGGTTTTATTTTGTCAGCTGTATAGCAATGTTTTCCTGAAGCCTTGGTGCATTTATTAAATACTCTTCCTAAGTGAACTAGGCAAATAATCTCTCTAAGATCATCTTGAGCAGTTATATTTTCCATCTTTGATCAGCATTAACAGTAGCATACACCTTCCAGTCTCTGTTAATTGAATTAAATATGAGCTTTTCCTTTGTTGTCCCATACTGAACTCAGCCTGTCAGCCTCTCTTGTCTCAGCCACCTTGCCCATACTTTTTAATGAACTAACAAGGAACTAGCATTTTCAAAGTTTTGTGTAATTCTCTCCTGTCCATGGGTTGCTGAAAAATGAACATTAACCTGCCAAAAAAGCTTCTCAGCCAGCTGCGTTAAAATATCTCAATGCAAATTACCCAGAACTTCTGATTTAAGTATGTCTAACTACAGTAGCTGTTGATTAATATCCTCTTTAGTTACAGTAGGAATAGAAAGTATATTACCATCATCATCTAACAAATACTTCATCCTTTCCTCCAAATACAGAATAGACATCTTTATTGAATTTTATTTTTTTTGCATTGTTGCTAAATAAAAAAGAAATATCTGTTTTTTCTGCTTGGGAACAGACCTATCGGTCTCTTTCAAGTGGGTTTTTTTCCACTCCAGAAATGTTTTGCAGAAAATGTTCCCTCATTAATGTTCTCAATGACACATTTTTGTTTTTGTTGTCAATTATCTATCCTCTTTTACTATCTCATTTGTCTTTTTTGTCCATATTGGTAAGACTTACTTTTATGGCTGCATTCACTTCCTACTGCAGAGGTTTTTGATTTATTATGCTGAGTTTATTCTGTTGTGTTTTTACACAGATACAGCCTTCTCCTGTTAAAATAAGATACCCTTAAGTTGTTCTTACAAAGCTCTCATATTTTCTGCCTTATCTCCTTCTTCCAGTTTATCTTGCTCATAATGCTTTTTGGCTATAAAAAGCCAACTTTCTTAAGGCACCACTGTATTCGGTACTGGTTCAAACTTCATTTTCCTTACATACAGCAATATTAGTTGAATTATTACCACTCATATGTCAATAATGAAGCCAAGATTGGTATTTGGTGTAGGTATTTCCCCTTTATTCAAGACCACATCAAAGCTAGGCAAAAATTACAAATTAAACTGATTCATTCACTCCTACCACTGAAGTATTCCTTTCTGGGAAAGGTTCCTCATCTTTCCTACGGGAAAGACCTGGCTGCAAAGTTAAACCAGGAGAAATGCCAGCCTCACCAGAGGAGTTTTATAGCTCCCTGTGGGATATGGCAAATCACTCCAGCTGGGCCCAGGCACAAATTCCCCCTCCCTCCTCCTTCCCCCGTGGCAGGGTTCTCTGGCAGTCCCTGAAATGAGGACAGGCAGCTGTGAGGTGTCCTCTGCCAAGGCAATGAACATTAACTCTCTTCTGATCACCCGTCTGATGGGGCATGTAGGACTTGGGAAGGAATCTTTCTCAACCCATGGGTTCGATCCCAAGGTTGCCTGCTGTCAGAGGAAAGATCTCCTCAGTGAATTCTGCACTGGGCTGCTTCTACTCTGTGCTAATGGTGGAGATAAAGAATCAGAGCTTAGCTTTCTAGAAGGCTGCAAGTTGCATATTTGCAGCTATTCACTCAGCTGCTGGCCAAGGGCACAAACCTGCTTAAGGATTTGTATCTGTGTGGAGCAGGTTTGGGCTCTTGCCCCTTTGAGGGAGAGAAAGAGCCGATGTTCCCCGTTTCCCCCTCTCCTTGTGGCCCAATATTATGACTGAACAAAACCTCTGCTCATTCTGGGACCCTGGACTAAAATGTCTCCACATTGTTTTCTTCCCTTGCACTTTACTCGTTGCTGCTGTAATTGAAGCTGGTTAATGTGCAGTGCCTTTGTTGGGTGGTTAACAGACCCAATTAGGGCCGAGTTCAATATCTGTTCTGTTGCTTTGCAAGGACCAAACTGGCTTACATCTTAACTAATTAGAGAGGGAAAAAAAAAATCTTTCAGCAGCTCTTTCCCAGTGCATCATCTCCTCCATCTCTGGTAGTGCTTGGATTTACGTGTGTGTCCTCAGCAGCAAGGCAAACACCCAGAGGGGCCCAGTCCCTTCTGTGTGGGACACTGAGTCACACACCCAGCCCTCCCAGCCCTGCTGGCCTGGAGGAACACAGGTCTTCTGAGCCCTGAAAATGGATCAGTGGTCCCTGGCCTGGAGGAACACAG
>QUSF01000022.1:8594419-8635016 GCA_003676055.1 Chloebia gouldiae
TGGCCTGGAGGAACACAGGTCTCCTGAGCCCTGGCAATGGCTCTGTGATCCCCAGAGCTGCCCCTGAGCCACAGCGTGCCCAGCTCTGTGCTCCCCTCAGTGGTGTGGGGTCCTTGTCTGCTCACTCTGCTCAACAGGAACATCCCACTTAAAGTGTGGAGCCAGGCCGAGCATCCAAATATGTCAAAAATATTAGCAAAGCTTCTCTATAGCTGCTCTTCCCCCTCTTCAGCCAAAAAAAAAATTCTTTCTATTTTGGAGCTTAGGCCCTAGGCTTTAATAGTACATATACATGAACTTCCACCATGTGATTCTGTACTTAATAAAACCATGACAAAGAAAATATACTGATTTCTTGCCAGGTTCCTCCCCCTCAGTCCTGCTCCTGACACTAGGAGCTTGTTGTAGAGCCAGGAATATTCCATCCCTACAGCTAGGCTTTGACAGTAGCTTCCTTTTGTGATTGCAAGTGAGCCATAAAAGGAAAAAAAAATAAAAATCAAAAAACCAGGAAGAGTTACAGCAAATTAATAAGTCTGTTTTGCTGAATATGTTATTTCTATTAAAATTTTAAAAGAGTTTTAAGTGACAGTAAATGTGGTCTTATTTTAGAATGGTTTCCATAACACTACACAACAGTTGCCAATGGCACTTATGCCTTGTCGTGCATACACACAGTTATTTAGCTGACAACAGTGTTTAAGCTATTAAACAAGATAATATTGCAACTTTTATGCAATGGTAAAGCTCTCACTTGAAAGAAGTATTCGGGGTTTTTAGCTGAAAGTTGACTTTTTTCCATATTCATTTATATTTGCTTTATTAGAAATGTATAATTTAATGTAATATTCAAAGGCCTTAGGGTATACACTCAGTTACCTATAAAACATTCATGCACATTGAACACTTTTTTGGTGCCAGTTCTTGGCTTTGTACATCTGCTGTACAATACTGAGTATTCTAACTAACAACATGCCACTGCCTTAATTGAGTTTAGGTGTTCGAGTCATTTATTTAAATTTAGTAGTGTGAATAATTTATTTCAATTTACATTTTAATTATTTTACCCACTTTTTTGGGAGTAACCTCATTTTCTAGCTTCTAAAAAAATAATCGGCATATGTTTACTGCAGCAATATTCACACTTACTAAATTCTCTGAGAAGTTTAGTTCCAAACTGAGAAATACTAATGAATTATTCATACCCCAGGCACTAGCTGGAGTTAAGTTAGGATGTCCAGATCTAAAAGAGACCTGGCCTTCTAGAACCCAACATTCCCTAAAGCTCCCCAAGATTTGTTTGTCTGCTATGGCAAGTTGGACTAAGCTGGATGTAAGTATGGTTAAATGTGAATATTTCTGCTGTCAATATGGATTTATATGCTTCTTTTATTATTATTCTTATATGTTATTATTTATTATCTGTAACTGACCAATTTATTGGGGCATCATACATGGCATGGAGTTCTTTCTACTCTCTTCCCCATCTAAACAATAGATAGTAAGGGCTGAGACAGGCATCCCATTTGCAGCTGGTGCTCCCTGCATTTAGGGGTCTCACAGGTGGGGAAATGGAACACAAGCATCTCATCTGTGGCACCCTCAGACATTCCCCAGTGTGCCCAGAGCTCCAGTGGGATTTCTTGTGAATCTGCTGGGAGAACTGCAAGAAAGTCCAAGCTCATGTCCCCAGAAAGAAATGGGGAATTTGCTGGAAAACCAGCAACAGTTTAAAAAGAATTATACCTTTATTTAGCTAATTGCTCATTCTCTGAAAAATCTGTTTGCCTCAAAGGTGGGCCTGATTTCAGGGGGGCTTAAGATCTGCAAATATGCCCAGCATCTGAATCCAGCTCTTACAGATCACCCGCCTGCAGAGGTTTCAAAGTGTTAACAGGACAAACACTGTCCCCATTTTTTAGTTTTATAACCAGAAAAAAATGCCTTCAACAAAGGGCATTGAAAGGCACTCGGCATTAAACATGTGAGGAGTTTTTCCTTGGTGGCTGAGTCAATTTGCACCACTGCTGTGTGCAGACATGCACCTACACATGCACCTGTGACTCCTGGGTTGTCTCAATTTTTTAGAATGATCCTTTCCAAATACAACGTAAGCACAGGCAAAAATATATGCATTGTTTCTAGCCTGGATGTCTTTACTCCTTGGATTTCTGCATATGGCTATATTTGTATTATTCACACTGTCTCTTTAGACTCATGCATATCTTTTCACACACACTTGTGTGTCCTGAAATGTTACAATCTCTTTTACCTGTTGATCTATGGCTATATAAATGTTTCTCTAGGTAATAAATTTCACCACATTTTACTTTAAAATGTAATTTTTTCCAAATTCACTTTTACTGCTAAGTATAGTCCATAATGGCATGTCCATAAATGAACACCTTGAGAATGGAAAGTGGTAAACAGAAAATATTTTTAATAATAAAAATATTTACCTACAACAAGCTACATGCATATATTTGTTTTGAATATCAATGGAGATACTGCTCAGAGTAAGTTTTTTTTTTCAGCTGAACAGAAGTTGGGTGCAGAGGGTTCTGCAGTGAAGCAGTGACCTGGGGAGTTGTGATTCGGATGTGGTGCCAATCATTTTGGCCAAGACCATGGACTGGAGTTAAATCCATGGTCTGCACACCAACCAAATGGTGTCAGTGCTGCTGAGAGCTGTGTCACAAGGGACTTCCCTGCTCCAGGGGGGACACAGAATCCCTGTGGAAGCTGCCACAGTCTGTGCTGGGGAAGGTCTGACGTGGGTGGTTGTGGGGTGCAGCGGTTCCCCTGCACCAGAAGCTGCACACAGCAGCTGGAGGAGCTATCAGCTCAGCAGATGGTAAATACCTTGCTGGAGCAGAGGCACCCCAGGGGTGCTCAGGGCAGTGCCTGGGGAATGCTGTGACAGGCACAAGGCTGAGGCTCCTTCCCAGGGAGCTGTCCCAGGGCCACCACAGCCGGGGTGGGCACAGGGATGGGAGCCCTGCTGGGGCTGGGCTGCAGCTGCCCCGGGCACTGGGACACAGGGAGGGGACTTCACGTGCCAGGGCTGCAGGGCTGGGCTGGAACCACCAGGCAGCAGAGCTGGAGCATCCCGGGAGGCATCACCCGGGAAATGAGCTCCAGGGACCAGAGCTGCTGCAAATCCACAGTGCTACAAAATCTACCCCCCAGCCATCTTTAACGATTTATTCCTCAGTCTACAGTCTCACTAACACAGGCATTTTTCTCATTCAGACCCTTACAAACCCTGTCCTAAAACATAGCAGATTTTGTAGTAATGCTGGTGTGCCAGGAAAAGCTACTGGCCAGCTGTGGTGAATATGCAACATACACAGCTTACTGTGTTACAAACCTGCATGTGGCCTGGAAGTAAAACAATCAAAATAATTTTTGGGCAACATGACCTCTGTTTTGAAGGTGAAAGACATTCCTAAAAGCTAGACAGAATATAAGCAAAAAGTGAAAAACTAGAATCGGTTAAAAAAAACAACAAACCAAAACAAAGAAAAAATATTTTTTTCACACAATATATTTATAATTGGTTTGAAAAATGGTCCAAATATTTTGGTATTTTGTGGGCAGCTCCGAGACTAATAGTTCTTTGTCCCATTGCACTCACTATCCAATACTGCACATATGCAATAAATTTGCAAGAGAGAAGATCGAGAGTGATGGACATAACTGAAAACTGTTTTGGCCTTGTTTGACTGTGAAAGGCTCTTCAGGGGCAGATTTATTTGAGAAAGGGACTTATTTGATGGCTCTGAACCTACCCCCTCTCCTCACCTTTGTGCTAGAGGCACAGTGGATACGCTGGCAGAAGTCTCATGCCATACTTTCCCCCTAAGCCTCCACTGCTGGAAACAGGATATTAAATGCTTGGCAATAAAGCAGTTTCTGCTTGTTGTTCAGTAACCTTGTAGCCTTCAGCTCTGCTCGAAAATCTTACAGGAGCTGAGTGCCCAAGCAGGAATCAATGATTTGTATCAGGTAGGAGGATATTAAAGGTACACTGGAGGAGACAAAAAAAGAGGCCAACCTTGGAGCAGCCAAATGGGAGACCCATTGGTGCAACTCCTAGCCCTCATGACTTGTTCCTTCCTGTGGCTGAATTGAATCTGGAATTCTTGCCAGCCCCTCCTCTGGCACTGCAGGCTGGCTTTAAACTTGACGAGTGGCTTTGGTGCTCAGGCTCTGCTGGGCAGGGAGTTTTGGCTGGGGAGGGAGATGAGGTGGGTGGGGAAATAGTGCTGCTTCTCCATCTGGGCTCTGGTGGGGCCTCTGGCAGGACACCTCTCAGGCATGGGAGAGGGTTTGTAGGCACTGACAGAGCTGAGGAAAGCAGAAGTTTCTTCCCATCCCTTGGTTATTAGTCCTGAGGGCTGCCTGCTCCCTGGCACCACCTCCTTGTGATGTCCAGGAGGAGCTGTGCTGCTGATCCTGATGGGAGAGAGGGAGGCACCAGGTGAGTGAGGGGCAGGGAGTGAGGCCAGGTGAGTGCTGAGCTGCAGGTGAAGGTGTCTGCAGGTCTCTTGGGTACTGCTGGAGGTGCCAGACAGGAGCAGGACATGGCAGGGCTTGCTACTCCTCCCCTCTTGCTCAGCCACTTCTAATGGCCCCCCCACGTTCTCTATTCCTTCCTCATCTTTTAATAATAAACATTCAGACTTTTGTTAAACTTGTAACACCCCGAGATTTAACCCTGCAGAAGGAGCTCTTCCCCTTTCTGCTTTTCATTGAGTGGTCAAAGCTGCAGTACAGGATTGGATGCTGGCCAGCTAGCTCTCATTGTAGAGAACATCCCCGTGGGCCTGGGGATCAATCCTCACACAGACAGAACAATTCTCCTTTTCAGGGCTACACTTTTCTGTAGCTCTTCCTGAGCTGACTCAGCCTGCTCACCCAGGGACTGTCCTTTGAGCAGCCAGGTGAGGTCAGGACTTGGATGCCTGGAGGGTCTGTCAGGTACATTTGGCAAGTGAGGAAGCCCAGGTTGTGAGTACAGGAATCAAAATCCATTTCCAAGTCCCCAGGGAAGGAGACAGTCAGGTTTTGGAGTGCCAGGCATGCCTGGTGCAGCTGCTCGGGCAGAGGGGGAGCAGCAGGGCTCAGGCTGTGGACACTGCTCTGGTGGCAGGGCTGCAAGCAAATGAAATGTCCATGTGTTTTGCTTTTCCTCTGAAGTACATAACTCTTTGAGAAGTCTTCAGGGAGCCTTACTGTTTACAGGTTCTGAGTCAGGGAAGAATTACCTTGGTTTTTTTCTGAATGCAGTGGATCAAATGAGTCAGATTGGTTTATATGAGGAGGATATAACACCCATTATGCCTTTCTGGAAGGGCAGAGCTGAGAGATTGCAATTCCAAACTGGAAGAAAGAAAAGGTCCAGGACTTTCTGCTGGTCTCTGAGAGCTCGCAGCAGAGAGCTGTGAGGACACTGAGACATGATTTGGGGACCACCATGATGCAGAACTCTGAAGGGCTGAATCTGGTCCCAGTTATAGCAGTGCAAACCCAGATCAGCCTGTTAATTCAGAGGTGTGGTGAAGAACCAAAAGGACACATCCAGCCTCCATGAGCAGTCCCCGTTCCATCTCTCCCTGAACCCACTTGGCGAAGCCTTTCCCTACTCCTACAGTTCAGGGCTGTCCCCCAGCCCTTCTGCAGCTGAAGGGCCCCAAAGGACCCTGGAGTGATGGTGGCTCGTTCTGCAGTCTGGCCTCTCAATACTGGTCTGAAATGACCACTCATTCTTGTGTATCACCAGAAAATCCATCTGGAATGCTAGATTCTTCCCAATTAAACACCAAGCTTCCAGATTAGTCCAAGAGTGATATGAAAATCTTTATCTAATTCTGAGCATCCACATTCTCCTGGCCCTAGAAGAAGGCTAGGAGAGAGGATCAGTGCTGTTAAATCCCTCTGCTGTGCTCTCCTAAGAAATGCCACAGCCTTCAGCCCCACCCCACATTATTGCCATTGTTGTCCTTTAGGGGTTGATGTTAATGACAACTGAAAGAGCTTAATGAGCATGTGCCTTGAATAAGCTCTTTATACACTTTATAAAATAATTACATTTTATTGAAAACTCCACAGGGCCAGGCTCACAGAAGCAGTCAGGGGTGCCAATTTAATAGGATATGGTAGAGTGCTTTACTCAAATAAGGCCGGATCCTTCAGAAGTTCACCTTCATGGCCACAAAGGACAGCGGGGCCTCGCTGAGCACAGGATACCTGCTGTTATCCACCCTGAGGCTCTGGGGAAAGGCAGTTCAACTTAAGGATCACAAAACACCTCTGAAATGGAGTGGTGCTGCTTGGCAAGAGGAATAGGATTTGTGTTCTAACAGTGTGGAGACTCCTGGTGATCCCTGATGAAAGCTGGCTTGTCAATAGCCTGTTAAACATTCTTTAAATAAGGATGGTGAGCTCCTTTTCCTGGTCTTCTTCCCAGCCAGCACAGATCAAAATTGTTGACCTATTAAGGAAAGAAAGACAGTCCCAAAGGAATGCTTTGTGGCTCTTCTGGGATGCAATGGGGCCTCTGCCTTTAACACACAGCAGTGGAAGCTCTTAATGGGGCTATAGAAAGTTCTTAAATAGGAAGGAATGACAAAGATCCTATTGAATCTGGGTAGGGTAAGTTTCTCATCATGTAAGCATCTTGTAAGAGGAAATGGCTGAATGACTCACAGATAAATTGCTTGTAATACATTTCATTAGAAAATTAAAATTTGTAAATTTATTTTTCATCTTTAAGCAAAATGCTTCATCTATCACTGAGGAAACATTCTTTGTGTCTGCACTGAATACAAGAAAGTACAAACAAAATACTCCCATAATGTGCTTTGAATGTTATAAAATACATTTTCTGGATGAAATTTAAGCTCTTGTGAAAACTTTTTCAACCAGTGCCAGTTTTTAAATATTATATTATTTATACTGCAAAAATACTTAAGGATCTCATAATTCCAAGACCAGGGCTTTCAACAAAATGTGATTTCTTTTTATCACTAACGGGTCCATGGAAACTCTTTTCAGAATATTCACTAGATGCATGCAAGACCTGTGTATCAGAGACTGCAAGGACCAGGGGTCAGTGAGCGTCCTTGCTGCCTGTGACTCTCATGGCAGGGAGTCTGCAGCTACTGATGAGATCTGAGCTGCAGCCTGGACCTAAAAAAACAGGGAAGCCTTCAGCATCCAGATCCCAAACTCCGTTGGTGGCAAAATTCTGAATTTTGTGTTAACACAAAATCAATGCAGAAAATCACAGGATGCTTTAGAAATATGAAAGTCTGGTGTATTTTTCTTCTGTCTCATGGTTTCTGAGTCCTTACAGAAGACTACTGCCATATTTTCCAGTTTTTAATTTGTAACTGTGGAGGTTTACAGTCATTTTAAAATGTCATATGCCTGAATAATTATCAAATTCCTACTATTCCTGTGACATTTCCCAGCTCCTGTCCATGACTGCTCATTCCTACTCAGCCCACCAGAGAGCTTCTGTCCCTGCAGCTGAGGAACACTCCCTACATAATTGCCTAAGTTCTTGGCACAAGTGCAGGGTGGGATGAAAAGTAGGGAATTTTCCAGACTGGGTCAACTTCAAGGAGAACAGATTTGTTTTCAGCCTGTGAAGATACATTTCTGGAGGTTTCATCCATCCTTCTTCTGCAGCAGGTTATGGGACCATCACAGTTCCCTGCAAGCTTCTGCCCAGCCACAGTGTCAGGAGGAATCCACCCCTGATGGGAGAAATGTCCAGCACAGTCACACATTTTGCCCAGAGCAATTGCTAGTTGTGCCCACAAAGTAAATAAACAGCAGAGAAGGTGGCAAGAAGATGTTAAAATGCTGAAAAGAAGAAAGGTTTTTATAAAAAAACCCCCAAACCTGTTTGAACAAAGCAAGGCCCAAGCACTTCCCATGTTTTACTCCTGCAACAGGGAGCCAAAATAAAGCAAGGGAGGGTACTGAGGATGTCACCCTGCACACAGGGACATCTGCCACGGGCAGTCACTTGTGCACCACCGGGGTGGAGCTGTGTCCAGGCTCAGTCAGGCTCTGAACCAGCCCCTCCAAACACGTGTGCTCAGTGCCAGGGGTTACACTCTGGTGTCTGGCTGTGGTTTGTAACGGGGAGCTCGATGAAATAATTTCATTAGGCAGGTGTGAGGTGTGAGGTAAATGTACAGTGTAATCCTGTATAACACAATCATCATCACATTTTGATTCCCCTGCCCATCACCTTCCACATTTATCTTCAGAGACCTCTTAATGAAACAGCTGCTTAGATTTAATTAAAGAACAGCTTTATATAAACAAGTTCTTTTGTTTTGTGTGCTGAACAGGGCATTCATCTTCAAAAGCTTTTCTGCCAGAGCTGGTCTGGCTGCCCCTTGACTTGTCTCTACTCCAATTACCACTCCAGTTTAGCTGATTAATTTGTAGCCACTGGCAAACATGCACAGTTGGCAGGACATCATTCCGTTTCAGTGACAAGCACTATAAAAAGATCATTATTTTCATTAGCATAAATAACTGCATGTTGATAGAACTCTGGTTTCTGAAAAGAGGTTAAAGTCTATGTCTTAACAGTGGCCCCAAGTGGGCTGCTGCCTCCTAAAATTCTGAATGGTACAGAACTTTATTCATTGCCCAGATATAATTGGAAGGAAAATTATCACATACGTGGACAATAAGCTATCAGTGTATAATGCTTAATGACTGCACTTAGCCCAGTAATAGTCTGGAATAATTTTTTTTTCTTAAAATGAGACATTTTTTTCGTAAATGCCTATATAGACACACCAATTTTTTACCAAGCCATACATATTTGATGGTATATAACACAAGTCAGTGAAAGAAACAATCATGCACAAATAAATGTTTTCTCCTACATTTCCTAGAGTATACAGATATTATTTTCCCAGTCACTGGCCTGGGCTGGATGCTTTGAAAGCTTTTCTGGCTTCATCCTGCTAGTCAACCATGTTCCTAAGAGTTTTTCCCTTACTGGGTCTTTAAGAGTTGATATTTTATAACATGGTCATTTGAGAGAAAAGGTTTAGTTTTGTTCCATTCTCTTTTTTCCACCATGATGACACTTGGTGCACACCAAGACACCAAAATTAAGAAAAGAAAGCCACAATAATAAGAAGCAGTGTTTGAAATGTAGCATTTTCAATAGGTTTAGTCCCTTAGCTCAGCTTAGCAGCTCTTCAAATGAAAAAGTGTATTAATACACAGGATGTGACCATCTGGATGTTTTTAACTCACTGTCCTAAAGGGAAGGTTTGAAATGAGATTTCTGCTTTTAGCTCTTAGGGAGTATTTAGTTTTATTTCACACAGAAAACTCCACAAATTTTTAAAATGCATATATATATATACACACACACACACACACACACATGAACACTCAGAACCCTGTCTCTGTAGCAATGGTCTAGGGTAAACACCAGCTAGTGTTGGCCAAGCATGAATTTTAGTCACTGTACTTCCCATATGTATTCATGAGTCTGAGAAGAACAGTCCTTCAAAGGTACCACTCTTCTTTTTTTTACTTAATTCACTATTGATAGCATTAATGGTAAAATAACTTTTTCTTTGTATTATACAGCAAAACAAAAAATGGGCTTGGAAGAACAAGAGAGGCTTTTTTTAAAGTTTTTTTTTACCATCAAGGAGCCTTGCCACTGCTTTGAAATGTTGCCCAGAGCAGTTTTGTGCCCAGCTTGTCTGTGTCTTTCAGTCTGTGTCAGAAGATGACTTTGAAAATTAGCTGGTTTATATAACAGAGAAGAGCCAAGGGTAATAAAAAAAGAGAGCAAATGATTGCCTCAGTATTGAATATTTTCCAGGAAAAAATGTAGAGAAGTGAAAGGTGGAAAGAAGCTTTGGACTCCTGACATGCTCTGCATCCCCAGAGCTCCTCACAGGTGTCCCCAGGCTCCCAGGCAGAGCCTTGCTCTCCTCCTGGGGCTGGGTGGAGAGAGCTGAAGAACCTCTTGGGTAGTCAAAGGATAACCAAACTGAAAATGTTTTGCAAAATGCTGTGTAATGTTTGCTGAAATTTCACACCCAGAGTGGGATGCAGGGGAGAGGAGGGGGGCAGGTCTGACAGCACTGGTGAGCACCCAGGTGGGGAATGGAATGGTAGGTTAGGATGCAAAAATGGATTGTTTGAAGCAGATTTTGAAATCACTCTTGTGAAATGCTTGTTTTGCAACAAATAGGTCATAAACCAACAATAAAGGCATATTGAAACATGCTTTTGCTTTGTCAAAAATAAGAAGGAAAAAAAAAAGAAAGAAACAACCAGGAGAACCCTCTGATTTCATCCTATGGAGCATGAAGTCTGGGAAATGCCTCTCAGGAGCAGTGATTTAGGAAGCCACGGTGTTTACTGATGGAGCAGGAGCCAGAACTGCAGCAAACTGTGGTTACCTTCTGGGGAAGGAAGACGAGGTTAAGGGTTGTTTGCAGTAGACAATGACTTGCAGAGAGGAGCAAACAGTTTTGTTTGCTTGCTTTAAGTTACTGCAAATCACCCTTGAAAGGTATACAAATTGTGTTTTGGGCCCAATTTTTTAGGGTGTTGCTGAATAGGATGCATTGTATGAGCAGTACAAAAGGTCCAACAGAAGTCAGATACTGAGGTAGAATAAGAGCTTGCCTATTTAATCTTTAGAGAAAACTGGATATTTAAGATGCAATGCAACTGCTGGCAAATTGTGGCCTTTTAGAATAATGCCATTGCATTTCTGAAAAGCTGCCAAGCTTTCCTGGGTTGTATGGACACAGGAGAGAAGCTTTGAGCAGAGCAAGGAGTGTGTGGGGCAGCAGGCAGGGTGCCTGCCTGCCAGGTCAGCTCTAAATGTGCTACACCATCCTTTAGGGAAGTGCTGCTTTCCACATGGCACCAAACTGGCAAACAACAGCTTGCCTGAATTTTCTTAATGAATTAAAAAGGCACTCTTTATTTTAGACTGGTAAGAATCTCTGAGTTTTGGTAAACATGAAAATCCTTTTACCTGAACTAGCAGTTATAACTGGTTTGAAAATATCACTTACCAGCTATGGGGAAAAAAAAAAGAGGAAGAAAGAGATCAGAATAGCTTTTTACAAAAGATAAAAATCATCATCTTGCATTTAATTGACTTCAAGACCATTTACCTGGAATAGGGTCTGCAATGTCTTATTAAACTCCCAGACTGGCCAGTGTGCCCTCAGAAGCACCTGCTCCATCCACAGGCACAGTTAGCAGCTGGTTTGGCAGGTCTATAGCAAGCGACAGTGGGACTTTGTGCTCCTCAAACCCCAGGCAAACACAAGAGCTGCTTCAGCCCATATTTGAGATGTGTTTTTTTCCTTTGAATGATTTTTTTCTGTTACACCATCATTATCACAGGAATTGTCCCAGAAATCACAACAAAAGCAGGTGTTTTCCTAGCAAGAATCAGTGCTGAGGACTCATTCTGATGTCCTAGTCCTTTGCTGAGCAGAAAATGCTTATGCTTGCATTTTCTTCAGCTGTTTCTGTCCTGGCTGCCAACATGGCTAAACTCATGGTGGATCAGCCTCACTGCTGCACGATGCTTGCGTGGAGCCAACCATCCAAATGCTTTAAGAGGATCCATGCTGTTCTCCAAGTATCACTGTTGGCTGCCCTCCAGTAGCCTTATCTGGCTAATCTAATACTGCAGAAACAAAACTGTAGAGATTAAAGTAAAAAAGCAATGTGTGTGGACATGTTTGTGTAAAAAAACTGACAGGGGAGAACACATTTATAAGGTAAAGCAGGTGACCTGGAATATTTTCCACCCCAAGTCCATTTCCCTACATGTCATACAGCACATTTAAAAATGTCTTAGTTTTTTGAGCATGGATTTTTGGGCTGAAGGATCACAATGAAGCTTTATAGCCCTTTCTTCTGAAGTGTGGCATTTCTGACATTATTTGATGCGCAAGAGCAGCTGCATTAGTCAAAGGCTATGCTTGAATAGTTATCACTTTAAGCCCATGCCCTGGGAGTATTGTATTCAGTTCCCTCATTATTTCCAGCCCTCCAGGTTATACCAAGAGTTGCTATTAGTACATTACAATCATAAAATGAAGGTAGTCACTTTCTATAAGGGTCAAGCTTTCCTCCTAGGTGCAGGCAAAGTTCATTGTGCAGCTCAGGTGGACAGGCAGTGCCCCATTCTGAGTGTTTTGGCTTTCCAAATGTTTTGTTTACACCTTTGCTCCAGCTTTACCTTTTGAGTCCAAGACTCACTTGGACAGCCCTAAAACATTTAAGGAAGTGTAACATCCCTGTGATGCAGCCATCAACCTGCTCCTCTTGCACACAGGCCAGGGTAACGTGGAGTGTTTGGGTCAATGCCATGGGTATTGCACATTGCTGTAAGAGAAGAGCATTCTGAGCATGAAATGAAACAGAAAAGAATGGGGAGCACTCTCCTCATTGAAGCCATGTCTGGGGGAGCTTTGTGGCTCTGCTGCAGCACATGGCCATGTTTCCACACCATGTCTTTCATTTGTCAATTATTTTTTGCAAAAGCAGTGAGATCCCTTTTGCTAAAGCAGACTTTCACAGGGGTGTCTCACATCTGATCACCAGTAAGCAGTGCAATGAAAGCCATCAGTTTAATGATGAGATGATAGGATAAAATCTTAGTGCATCTCATTGATGGGGCTTTGCTGAGGGGGGGCCAGAAAAGAACTTTATTTGACTGTGTGTGTTGTCTACATTCTATAATGCTTTCAAGCCTGGTCTTTAAATGTGGCATTTTCCCTATAAATAACTCCTGTTCTTACCTTTACTGCAGTCCTAACCAGCAGTAGTAAAAGAATAACATCACAATTGCATTCTGAATAAGTTCTAGTCATCTTGTAAAAGTTTCAGCAATACATTAAAAAAAAAAACAAACAAGGAATGGTATTTCTTGGAAGCTTTCTGAGGAAACACCAGGTTCCCAGGTTCCCAGAAGCCTCAGGTCTATAGCATGAATCCCAAAACTACAACAACATTTCTCTGACCCTCCCTTTTTACAGTAGTATGTCAAGGAAAAAAAATATTCAAATTACAAAATATTCTGCTGCATAGTTGTTTTTTTTTCCTGAGATAAAGTTTAAAAAATGTGATGCGATAATGGGTGTTAACCATGCCATTTGAAGACTTTAAATGCTGTGGTGTTAGCCAGAGTATCAGATGATAAATGGACTATCAGGATCAGGATAAATATTTAACATATTTGTTTAGAGATAACTTTCTAAAAGGCAGAGTACAGATATGTCCAGTACACACAGAGATAATCAGTAGAGATATGTGAGTGGTTTTCTTTCTAATGGGTAGTGTTTGGTAAAGCTTCTTAGTCAAAGCATTGTCAGTTTTTGAACAGTAAAGGCAAGGCTACAAATTTTGAGGATTTGCTAAGCTGCTGTTACAGTGTCCAGCTGGGTCAACAGGCAATTTGCCACTGGGCTCCTCTCTGCCTGCTGCTGAAGAGCCTGTCCTGTGTGAAAGGAACATTGCTTGTGCTGAGGACATTTCAGCCTGATGGGAGCAGGGACTCAGCCCCGATGGAACCATGCTATGAAGTGCAATCCCTTCCCTACAGGCTGGAAAGCCCAGGTGCCACAAAGCTGCTCTTCAAAGGGCAGGATTCCCCAAACTGGGGCATTCGTTGGTGCTGGCAGCGAGGAACCAACAGAGCATCGACATTTTCAGTGTTCCCCCGGTTCCACTGCCGAAGTTCTGGGAGAGGAGCTGAAGCAGAGCACACAGGGCTCTGGTTCTGCCACCCTGGAGAGGAGGAACCCAGCACAGGCAGGCTGCACAAGGAGCCAGCAGCAGCAGCATGATGTATGAGCACTCTGCTGGTTTGCACAAGGCAGCGCTGCAACACTAACTTGTTTCCATGGCAACCCGAAAAAGAATTACGGCGCTAAAACTGACTGAATGGGAGCCCCATGAAAAAGTAAAGGGCAGACCATATCTTTCTAAAATATAATTTAGTACTAAGTCACCTGAACAGTATTAGCTAAAAGGATTTCAGCACTAGGCTTGGGAAGTGACCCATTTGGGATATGGAGTGTTAGGTTTCTCTAATGGTGTGCCTGAGATCTGCAGGGCCTGGCGGACACACCATGGTGTACAGCATAAAAGAAGAGGAAAATACCTTTATGCCTGAAATCTCCCACCAGAAAAACAAGAATCTATCACCTCTTTACAAAAGAGCCAGTTTTCTATCAGATTATTCCACTCCTCTTCACCTCTTGTGAAGACATGGGGACACAGGTTGAGTGCCTGGTACAAAAATACATGGGGAAGGAAGGAGAAACGTGGTGAAAATTAAATCCCTCAGGTGAGTAGGGGGAAACTTCTATGTTCAGACTGGACACACATCAAGTTAGACTAGGAGGCCAGAATCGGCCTCTAGCATGATGCATTATCCTGCCCTCTGAACACTACTCAAATCTAATCCTGAAATCCCAAAACATTTCAGAAAGTTTTTAACAGAAAAACTCCCATTAACTGCAGCCAGAGTTGAGGAAAATGCTCAGGATTTGGTAATTTCTATTAAACCAGGGCTGGGGAGAGGGGAAAGGGGGCAGTAATTTGTATATGCAATATATTTTTTTGCACAACCACAGTTCAAAGAAATAATCAAATTTATTATGGTTGAAAAGTTACGGAAAGCAGGGATCTAAATTTATTGTCAAACAGTTTTCTTTACAAACAAATAAAAATCAGATCCCAGCAAAGTCCCACATCCATCAGTCACAGAGAGCACTAACCAATATTTGGAAAGTGTGGTTGGAACAATGAAGAGAGGCAGATCTGGAGCTCTCATAGACTGACAACAAACAACTACACTGTTCAGGCTTTGGTCAGTTAAACCTCATTGTAAATTATAGAAATCAGTATTTTACTGAGAAATGTGGCCAATACAGTATTGAGAACAGGTCATGTCATGAAAATAGACTTTCTCTCAGGAGTGGGGGCCATTCAGCTCCTCCCAAGCCAAATGTGACTGTGGGAGTTGTACTGAAATCTGGGTGCCCCTGCTCTCTCTCCGTGGTTTACAAAAAGCAGCTGTCTGTAAAAACTCATTAAAAGTCTTGTTCAAAAAATAAGTACAAGAATTGAACTCAGTTGCTAGAAATGGCCACCAGAAGGAATTATTTCTGTGTTTGGGTAAATGAGACCTTCAATCCGCAGCCCTTTTTTTTCCTTTTCCCAGCAGAAACCTACAAAAATCCATTGCTTTGAGCCTTAACAACACCAGTGTCCTGATTCTCAAGAATGATCAACACTGTTAATCCCTTAGGCTGGGATTTTCAGAAGAATCTCAAAAGAAAAAGCTCAGTGAAAGAAACAAGCACTCTTGGCACCCTGGCCATCCCTGTCTGTGGGCCACAGCAGAGGAGAAGCCCAAGGCTGGAGCTGAGTCCCCAGTGTGCAGGATACCTTTGTCCTCTTCTGGGAACACTCTCTTAAAACACCCTATTAAGGTATAGGTTGAAACAAATCACGAGTGTGTTTAATAACGTATAAAACAGCTTAGTAAAATTGTCATGAAAATTTAAAAGCTTGGGCAAAAACCCTACACCTCTGCCATTTATACTGATGACAATGATAATGAAAAAAATAATGATGTTTTAACTCACCCATCAAAAAAATTTATTCACCCTGAGAGAGTCGAAATGTGCAAAGCTGGTGGAAAGATATACTTACCTTGAATTTATAAACTGTTCCTCAGATAAAGAAATACAGGATGAGGAGTTGCCTCATTTACATTAATTCATTCAGTCACCCTTGGCCATTTTTTCAGCCAAGTGGATGCAAATTCTTTGAAGCCATTCGAGCTGGCAGGAGAGAAGCCCTAAACCTGAGCCTGTTGTCACTGTCACACATCCGAGGCAGTGGTGATTCCCTGTGCCCCCCAACTGCCCGGGACACCCCCACTGACAGCAGCCCCCAGGCACCCACTCAAAGTGGGAGGGAAAGGGTCAGGACCAGAGGTAAGGAATATTTCCTTGTGAGCCTGCCATCTATAAGTCTGCTTAACAATCTTTCTGCTTAATAGAAGATGAACAATCTGCCCTTACTTCAGTAGCCACATGGCAGATGAAATAGTAGAAATTAGATGATAATTACTACTCTGAGGAGGCAATTCCAATGCATATGTTCCTTGCTGGTTGATGTCCAGAGAAGCTCCATATCCTGAACTAGAGCTTTGCCATCAGTATGGTATAAAATATATAAAAAACCCAACCAAACAAAAAAAAAAAAGAGATTATTTACCCTTGAATTCACATGTTGAAAGACCCCGAAGGAATGAAAGGCAGCAGGAGAATTGAACAGTTAGGGTTGTGATGAGGAGCTCAATTTCACAAGGAAAATGTTTCTATTTTGGAATTGTTTCATATCACAGGAGAAGCCCAAGCTGGTCAACATGCCTGGACACAGCAGAACAGAAGTGATACTTGAGCAGTGCATAAAGAAGAAAGCTAGGCTGGATAGGGCACTTCTCTTTTTTAGGGCAAAGCACAGGCATTTGCAATCAAAGCACACACATGGGCATTCAGCCTGAGATTTACTGAAGACAGTGGTGTAATGAAAAAAGGAGAGAGCACACGCTGAGCTGTGTGTGGCTTTATTTTGTGGACAGTCGCAGATTAAGGAAATGGAGGTGTGAGTGAGGACTTTTGGGAAGGTTGCTGTGCTACAAGACACATTCCTCCAAGTGTTTATGTCTGCCCCTTCCTAACTGCAGATAAAGGACAATGAAATCATTCTTCTATGACCTTGTCTGGCATTAGCCCCTGACCTCACCTGGGTATGCTTCAATGTAAACAGACACACATATTTAGCATTTAGCCACATCAGGTCTAAATTCCAGCTTTTTATCCCTGTGGTATGGTGGACTTAGGCAATTTGCCACTGCACGGAATGAGAATCCCACCAGCAAATTGCTCCTCGCAGTGCCCAGCAGCAGACCTTGTAAATGACTATGATTGAATTTATTCTAAATGAATTCGGAAGTGCGTGGGATTGTCAGAGAGAAGAGCTGATCACCGTGCAGTTAATTGGGCCTGGCCTCTCGGCCCCACGCCCCGTCAGGCCAGCCAAGCAGCTGTCCCAGCAAAGGAGCAGGGACACCAAGGAGGCCAGAAAAAAGCCCTGACAAGAATTTAAATGAAATAAAATTGCCAAACTCTTTGCTCCATTGCCTTTTTGAACCAAATGCCAAACACAAAGAGAAGACCAAGCCAAATTTTTTGTGGCATTTCCACTTTGCCGTCTCGGGATGCTCCTGCTCTGGGCTCTTTGGGAAGCCTGAAGGTGCTCTGTGCTGTGGAGTCACTGTGAAATGTGCCTGCCCTGACCTCTGCTGCGGTTCTCACAACAACAGGGCTTTGGGGCCCATTTACCCTGCTAGGAATGGGGACTGAACAGAGCAAAGCATCCTCAGCATCCCCCTCTTGTGCTCAGCTCTCTCCCGTGCTGCCTGCTCACACTCTGCAAGCTGGGGGCTGCCGGCTGCTGGGAAAGAGATCCCTAACCACAAATAACTCCTGCAAATCCCACATAAGTGCTGGGGTGTGACAGACGGAGCAGCACTGAGGTGTGCACAGCAGGAAGGCGTCAGGCATTTGGGAATGCTGGCTGCCAGAGAGAAGTGCTGGGGAGGGGAGCTGTGCCAGCCCCCGGGGCCGCGGTGCTTTATGTGCACGGCGCTCCTGGATGAGGCTCCCGGTAACGACCTGCCCAGCGGAGCCTTTAAAACAAATTATGGATGATAAAGCAAGAATCCAAGGTAAATTTTCAGTGCTGATGAGTGAAAAACAGCTCACATCTTTATGTGCCGGCTGAGCACATTTAGGGGAGAGCCACTGGGGTGCAATAAGCATGATTCCACACTGTGTCACTTTTAAGAGTAAAACTTCATAATCCTTGGCAACTTCTGCATCCTAAAGAGCAGGGTTGGAAAAGTTAGCACGCACTGAAACGCTTCCTCCCTCCAGGAGGCCATTTCTGCTCAGGTAACTCCTCCCTCGGGGGCTTTGGGTGAGGCACACTCACCTGCTGTGTGAGGACAGGGATTGCTGGGCTGGGGCAGCGGGGCCATGGACCAGCAGGTGCCTGGCTGGGCTGCCAGCCCCGCTCTGGGCTCCCCGCCTCGGGGGGCACCAGAAATGCAGCCCCTGTACCAGCCAGGCTCATGTGGCTCTCTGCTTCTGATTCCTCAGGCGGGGCATTCGCAGGGACCAGGATCAATTAAATATTCTAGAATTCTTAATTTTTAGGCAGCAGCTCATCCTACACTAATTAGTGCAAATGGGTGGGGTGGGGAGAGGGTGGGGAAAGCAGAGTTTAAACACTACAGTGACAGATGCATTTTATAGGATCTAATGATTCACTCTGAGATGCAATCATCTTTTCAAATACTGTTACCAGAGCTACTGTTCAGGGGCTGCCTATTTTCAGGGCTGTGCCCAGCACAGGGCAGATCCAAACACAATTGGAGATATTGCAAAGACTTAAATGCCTTTGATGTGGGACATAGCTGATATGTTAAGAAAAAAATCTAATTAAATTCTGCTACATGGAATATTTGTGAATATAGGTACAGGAATGTTCTGTGAGGTGACTGTGATGTTGGTTCAGACCCAGCTGCAGCCTGTGATTGCTGGTGAGCCAAAAAAATAATAAAAAAAAAAGGCACAAGATTTACGAATGACTTTTCATGCTTTTGGCTACCTTGTCCATCCTGTGAGATGTTCCAGCAGCCAGTGTGACACAGTGTGCTGAAACCCATCTCTTGCACACCAGGATGCCATTATAGAGACTTTTCAGACATGAACTCAGCTAAAATAATCAAATTGTTTTTGAATATTTTAAACATATTAGATAAATCTATTATTTTCTTACCCATGTTTCACATGTGGTTTTTGTGGCCTCTAGCAAAGAAGTCTTTAGGGAACAAAATCCAGAATCCTCAGAATAGAGCTGCTCTGTAAAATCTCTCAATCAAACAGAGATTTCAGCTCAGGAATCCAGATCTTCTTCAGCTATCATTTTACTTTCTCTGCCTTGCCAGTATTCTGGAGGTGTTTTGGGTGCAATAAGAAACAGGTCACAATAAAGTCTGTTTCTCCAAATTACTGCACAGTACTACACCCTTTGGGTATCTCAGACAATACTAGGGCTGTCTATCAGAGTCCTTCAAAACCCAGAAAGATAATTTAGCCAGCACTTCAATTTAAGTGACAGAAAATTCATCTCTTTGATTCCATTCTTTATTAACAGGCATTCTTAGATGGCATCAGACCCCAAATATACTTAGTCTAGCTTGTTGTCTGCAGGAATAGCAAGCAAGAGGTGAGGAGAAGAGAAAGCAGGAGCCAAAGGCCATGGGTATAATGTATCATCACATAACTCTCCTCATAATTTCCAATGGAAAGACAAAGACTCAAGCAGCTCTAAGGAAAGCTGCTAATCCACGGCTGCAAACCATCCCACCACAAAAACAAGCATCCTCCCAAGGTGGAAATTCCACATCCAGAGCCTGCCTTGTTTGCTGCGTGGCAGCTGGGCCCAAAACAACCTTTGGCAAATGCACTGAAGCTGGTCTTTGCTCCAGTTCCATCTGCAGTGGTGACTGATGAGCGTGACAAGCAGCAGACGCTCTCCTTGCATCGTCTCTGAGTGATTTGCACACAGAGGGCACATCACTGCCTGAACACCTCGCCTACCACTGTGGTGAATATTTATACAGATTTGTCACCATGAGCTAGCATGATGTTGCAGTAATCATTAATCTGCTATCTCGTGTTTAATTGCTCTTATCTGCTGCTGCAGAGAAAAGGAGCAGTTCATTAAGCAGCAGCATCCCTGCTCTCGCTCTGGCCTGCAGCCGGAGGCTGTCAGACCCCACTCCCTCCCTTCTCTGGCTGTGGATCCACGCTCTGGGATCACTTGTCCAAATCTGCTGGGTTTTGGGGTGTCTGTGGCATCCCCACGCGGGGTGGGGCTGCAGGGCAGGGGGCAGCAGGGCTCAGGTGCAATACTGACCATACACCTCCCCAGCACTCTGGCCCAGCCTCTGGCTCCAGCCCAGCCTTGCCTTTGCCCCAGCCTGCCCAGCTCATCCCCCATGTGCCCCAGCCCTGCTTTCACCCTCAGCCTCACGGTGCATCACCCTGACCCTGGGGACCATGGCAAAACCCAAACCATGAGGGACTGCTGAACGAGATTGGCTTCCAGCTCCTGCTCTTCACGCTAAAAATGTGAAGGATGTGCCTGCCAAAAATAACACCAGCATCCACACAGATACAACTTAGCCACCAGACAGGAAAAACCCTGCAGCTTCCCAGCGAGAGGTGTGGATGTGGTTCTTGTGGAACAGAAGGAGCAGTGAAATGTGATATCTACATAACCGAGTTTTCTCTGCTGCGTGCTCCAAATGACACCTTTTGCTCATATGCCCTCAGGCACAAAGAATCAGGGTGGCTGGGATGTATAAAATAACATGTTTCATTTTGGGGTAATAATATGTCTTTCAAATGAGAATGGTCTTTTGCTGCAAGCTTTGAAGAAGCAGCCAGTGCACTTTTTAAAGCCCAAGTAGGAATTTTATGATGCAAAGGATAAATCTGTCAGTAAAGATACTCGTAAGTCAAGTAAATACAGCTGTTCTCTTATGTGACTAGCTAGATATTACTTTTGTGGGAAAAATTGTGCCATTTCTTAATAGTGAGCAAAGAAAGGGGAAAACAGGGAGGTAAAAATGTGGGGAGTTTTTTTTACACTGTGGAGCAGTGAGCTGCAGCCAGACGTAGAGTGGCCAGGGATGGGCTCTGACATTTGGGGTGTGTGGTGGGGTAAGAGGATATGCAAGCTGTCACCTCCAAAACACAGAATTTTTTCTCCATAGGAACATCAGATCTTTCAGAGCAGCTCCTTTGCAAGTTGCTAATTCCTCAGTCTGTGGCAAATGTGGAAACACAGGTGTGGTATGAGATTCACCTGTAAGGGACAATTTAACACTGGTTTAGCTAACTAATATTTCAACAGCAGCCATGAAGACACAGCTACGTGGTCCCAACTATGATAATTTCCAAAGCTGAGAAGAAGAGAAGAAAGGGACTAACATTCAGGCTCTGCAGCTGGGAATAAGCAGCCAGAGAGGGTTCACGATGCAGCAGCACAGGAGCCTGTGCTGGAGCAGGTGTGTGGTGGAAGGACAGGCACTCCCATGGGGGCAGCACTTTGTACCTGGGCGCTGAGCTGCCCCCAGACACAGATTGGTGTGAGCCATCACAAATGGGAGCTTGCAGGAGCTAGGCAAAGCTGGCATGCACGCGCCTCTGGGACTCTGGATGTCTCATGAGCTTTGTAGTTCTGACAATAAGAAATCAATACTGATATTTTTGTGAAGATAATATTTTGTAATTCCAGGTCCCAAATGGGACTCTTGCAGTATTATGGATGAGAAATAGAAAACTCCCAAAAAGGGAGGGACAGAACCCTGTTGCTCCAAGCGGAGGGATGAACAAAAAGCCATGCAAAAACCTTCCTGTTCAATACCAGACTGCAAGATCAGCTATAAAACTGCAGGATCAAAGGTCTATCTAGCTCAGCATCCTGCTGCTGTCATGGGCTGATATGTGATGCTGAAGGCATCCTGCAAGGGCAGGATGGTCCTGAGTAATCTCCCTATTCTAGACAGTGCTCCTGACTTTCCCTGTCAGTGTTTGAGCATTTCCTGAGCCAGCAGTTGCCTTCAGCCCACAGTATGCAGCCATACCTGTACCTTTTATGCCTGTTTAAATTCCATCTGGGCCCACAAACAAATGGCAGCCTCAGGGAAAGGTTGTGTGTTACACCTAGTGAGATGTGTAAAAGAAACCTGAGATGCAGTTTCTCCTCTCATCTGTACCAATGGCTTGGTGAGCCTGTGCTCTGCATTCCCAAAGATTAGTGCTTCAGCTGGGCCTGGAGGCCAGCTGGACACTCCCAAGACACACTGGGACAACAGGGGAGTGTGCCCTGCTGGCTGCCCCTGCCTACCCAACTGCTCTCATCACCTCCTCGACGAGACAGGAGAGAAAAACAACGATGAAAACTTATGGTCTGAGCTACAGAAAGGAGATCTCTTACCAATTTCATGGGCAAAACAGATTTAACTTGGGGGAAATTAATATAATTGATTGCCAGTCAAGATAGGGTTGGAGAGTGAGAACCAAAGATATCAACCCCTCTTCCCAGCCTCAGCCTCACTCATCCAGAGCTGCCCTGTTCTGTGGCTGGGGAAAGCCAGAGCACTGGAAAATCTCCTGAGACAGGCAGCTGAAGGAGCAGAGTTTGGGGGTTGGGTTTCCTGTGTTGGGCATGTTCTGCTTAATCTCTGAAGGTGTTTAAGGACCTCCTGCCCTCCTCTCTCTGCCCTCTCCCTCAGAGCTGACTTTGCCGACCTCCCAGCATAAACAGCAGCCCTTGGATTGTCACCAGGAGGTTTTCTCAGGAAAAGTCACTTTCTCTGGCACAGCATATAGGGATTTATGTTGGATTGCAAAGAAATGCTAAAATGTATCATTATAATTACAGAAACAGGCTTATTCTGTGGATTTTCCCCTCGTGCCACCATCCCCTCCCAACAAGATCCAGCTGTCCCTCATTCTCCCTCTGCAGGCTGGAGGAGACAACCAGGGCGGGATGAGCTTGTGGAGGAGATTCCCAGGAATAAGGTTTTAGGACAAGTTTATTCAGGATTATTCCACCTGTAATTGAATCTGCTCCAGTGCTGCAGGGTTTGTTCCTCTGGAACAACTCTGGAATAATTAAATAATAAGAGAGAGGAGAAAAAACCCTGTGGAGTTAAATGAGCTTTGAATGTGTGCTGGTCCTACAACTCTTTGCAGCCCCAGTGCTCCCTAAACTGGGGCAGCAGGCAGGACACACTCAGTCCCCGCTGCTCCCAGACCCTCTGATGTACTGGTGCTTCAAAAGGAAAAGAGGAGACAATGACAAGTCACTTCCATCAGGCAGCAATTCAGTTCGTGTGGTTCTGAATTGTGTCTGCAACAAAGAAATCTCATCACAAAGCATCTTTAAGCACAACGAGCAACGGAGAAGATGGAGAAATAATGAAACTCAAACTGATCTACTGTAACTCTTTCAAGTGTGCTCTGTTAGGGAGAAGCCGAGTAATGAATTATCATAATTTTGAAATCTGAAACTGAGCTAATTTACAAGTATTTTCTGGTTACAGTTCTTGTCAGCAAACAAATGGTAGTTAAATTCTCCAATTCCATTTGCTTCATTTGCTCAGTGGTCTTTCAACTGAACAAATTCGAGCTGGGTTGTACCTCCTGTCTGAAGCTTCCACCCAAAGATGATAATTTCTGAAGAGCTTCAGAAAAAATCAGGATAGCAGCTTTTGAGTTATGTGATGGAACAGAAAAAATATGCTTTTCCCATATGTTGTGATTGAAATGTTGCATTTGCATAAGTCAAAACCAGCTGTAGCTATAAAATTTTTAACTTAGCTTGATTTATTGTCCTTCTTGAGGAAGGAAAAACAACAAAAGATATCTCAAGAATGATCCATTCAGTGGATTTTGAGTTAGGACATGAATGGTTACATCTGCCATATGTGCAGCTGCAGTATTTTCTAGTGGGGTTTTCTGAAAGCTCTTCAACAAGAAGGTTTTAACCTGCATGGCACAGACAGATCCAGGAGTTGTAGATAAAGATGACAGCCGAAAAGGATACTCAGAATTAGTCTGCTCTTAGAAATAATATCATTGCCTACAATTGTTTATTATCAGTAGTGTTTAAATGCTGGACAGTCATTTAGCTTCAGGCTAAGATGCCACTGAAATGGACTTAAAAGTATCAGTGTGACATGTCACACACCCTGCCCCAAAGATCTTGAGTGTTAAAAGCAGATACACGTAAGGATGTGCCAAATAAGGCAAGGATGGGAAACATAAACAGGGAATGCAGCACCTGAATGACACCATTTACTGTACCAACAGGAACCATTTCATAATTCCTGTGAAAGAAGAATACTTTGCTCTCAGATTTTTTTTTTTTTGTGTTGGGTCTTGATTTTTAGTTCCCTTTACCCTAAGAAGAAAAGAATCTTCCATTTTTCGTCTTAGATGCACCCTTGAACTGGTGTTCCTTTCCCCTCCTAATGTGCTGTGAGAGGAGTCACCCTGCACATAAGAGATTCTATCTTATTTCTCTCTCCCTGGCATTGCAGTGAGATAGGAAATAAAGCTTTGCTGCACAGCAGAGGAAATTTGGTCCTGGTGAAGCAGGAAACAAAAATTTCCATGCATTTTGAGTGAGTGGTGGTTGAGCAAATCACACAGAAATGGCTGAGTCATTTTACTCGTCTCTGTGGAATTCTTTGAGCTCCATAAGGAGACAGGTTCATTAGTGCAACATACACATTTGTTTACCTATGCACTAAAAAGTTTCCACAGCGTTTTTCAGCTCTACCACTTGGTCTAAATAAAGATCTCATCGCTGCCTACAGCCACTGTCCCACCTGTGTCCTTAAGGGGCTGCAGCAAGGTGCCAGTTTGTTATCAGTAGGAGTCAAAGGTGGACACTGGCATAATGCCAGTGGAATAGGGGTTAAAGAATGATACAGTCCTTGTCAGCAGGAAGATTATAGAATCACAACCTGTGCAATTTCAAAGAGGGAAGCAGCCCACACGTGGCTGTTAAGACAATATTAGGTTAATGCTGAAGTGAAGGATTCCTGCCGAGCTCCCGTGGCAGGAATGTGGTGCACTTGTCCTTGCGGTGTGTCAGGCTCTGACAGCCCTTGTCACCTTCTTGTCTCAAAGACTTCTGCAAATAAAATCTTGCTGAGCTTTGAAAGGCAGTTGGGGTGTGCATGGGAACATTTGGGTGCCCTCGCTGCAGTGCTCAGGGTACACAAGGCACACAGGGCTGGTCCTGGGACTGCACTGAGTGCAACTCTATCTGCTTGGCTTTCTGTTCCTCAGCCCATGCTCTGCAAGTTCTGCTTTTGCTGGCAAAAGTTGTTTTCTCAGTGTCAAAAAATGAGCCAAAGTCTACAGTGTAAAATGATTTTTTTCACCTCTCTCACCTTTCTGTGGCAATTGGCAGGATTTGCAGGTTTCACATTACGTGTCAAGCTGCTTCCAGAGGCTCCAAACTCCCAGACTCTTAAAAATCAATGAGCTAGACACAGTGAAAGCTCAGGAATTTCTTGCTTCATCATGTACCACACAGTATATAATGGTTTTTAAAAGAAAGAAACCAACACAGGTATACAAAAACCTACCCAGAATTACAGCGTCTCTACATTTTGGAGGGCTGAAATTTTGGGGAACTTGACAATGTGTCTGCCTGCATTAAGGCCAGATCTCATCAACACAGAGGTTACCAGGTAGGAGCTATATGTGGGGAAGAGGTAGCAAACATACTCCTAGTTTTGTAGCCTTCCTCAACATTTCGGATCTGTGACTTGAGTGGAAATAAAGGAATCTGACAGGAGTAAGTGTGATACCAGCAGTGCTTTGTCAGTGTAGAGGACCCACTTGTGCTGGAAAAGAGTTCTGAGGAGGATCACAGTCACAGTGGGACTAGTGGGGAAAAAAATTAAACCAAATATAATAAACAAACAAAATTTATTAGAAATTATATAAATATAAAAATAATAAAAATATTAAAAATTTAAAAAAAACTCATGATAACCTGTGAAATAGAGCAGAGTCTAGTCTGTTCAAAATAATCTTAGGTAGATTTCAAACATGAGCTTCATAGTGAAGCAAAGTAAATAAGATTATTTGGGAGCACTGAGCCTGGTCAGACCAAGATCTCCAGGGAGCTGGGGTGATGAAGGGAGCAGGTCCCCCCTGCCTGGAGACCACCCCCTTCTGTATCCACTGAAGAAGGATCTGTGGAGTTGCTGCCTACCTTTCCCTTCTGATACACTGGGAAGGGACAGGGTAATCAGCGTGCAAATGATCTGGAAAAACACCCCCATGGCAGGCAGGAAAATGCTTATTCACCTGCCTAAAAAAAGAAAATCCCAGCAACCTCTTTCAACAAAATCTGTTTTCTTCTTGGTGGAGTAATGAAACACCATTTATTTACATATGGGAAGTAGCACCTTATAGTAAATGGATGGAAGTTGGGACTAATTTGAAAGTGTCACTTTGTGAAGGGCACTGGTAACATTTGTGAAACATTCCAGTTTTTGACCATCTGGCAATGTTGAGGGCTAAGCTAATGTATAAACCTTGAGAGACCCCATTTGTAGCAGGAACTGCTTTAGACTTCAAATTTTAATGGAGTGAGATCTCAAATCAATGCCACCCTAATAACTCAGAATGGATTTGGGCCAGGACACAGTGCTGTTTATACTGGCTTTCTCTGAAAGGCCAGAATTACAGATACAGGGGCTAAATCTTTCTCCCCTAAAATGAAAAAGATCTATTAATAATGATTGTGAGCCAAGAGAAAAATCTAGACCTCTCTAGAGACAAAGGAAGTGGCAAATACAACGGGGAGGTCGTTAGCTTAAGCTTTGCAATTGCTGCCCAAAGGGACTCTCTCTCAAATCTGTCAGGAAATTCTTTCAGCTATTCAAAAAGCGTCTGCCTGGATTTTGCAAAAGTCAGAGTCCTACCCAAGGAAAGGACACAGGGCTGAAGATGTGAAATTTAGCAGTGAATCCGAGCCCGAGTGTGATGATTTAGCACACAAGGAGTAACGTGGGGAGGCAGCTGGCCTGGTGGGTGCTGCGAAGTGTGGGAGGCGAGCCCGGGGCTGAATCGCCAGTGCCGGGGCAGGTCTGTGCCCTCGCCTGCCTCAGTTTCTCCGTGGCAAAGCAGCAGCAGTGACAGCGACCTTGGGAAGTCTCTCCCTCGACTCCAGCGCACACCACAGATGGAAAGTGCTTGCCAAGGGAAAGTGCCGCTATTTTGGGCGGAGGGAGGTGAGGTCTGAGCAGCTGAGCGACTTATCTGCAGGCACACAGAGCAGCCAGGAATAGCACACGGGTCTCTCGGCTCAGCAGCAACAGATAATGCTTAATAAAGAATTTAAAACAGCAATTAAGGGCACACTCCTACCAGCTTCACATTAAATGAGGAATCCCCTGGCCTCCTTGGGAAGCAACTACAGCTTGGAGCAAATTAGGGGTGCAGACCTGGGACCTAGAGGACTGCTTTGGATGAACAGTGTCACTTGAAGTGTTTTAGCAAGCAAAAACCAAAGTCACTGCTGAGGATTAAGATTTGAAAGTAAGTGCTGACATACTGAGGTCCTTGGAAATTTTGTCTGTGAGGAAATCTACTGTATAATTAAATTTGCAGTTTCCTTAGTGGGACCATCATTTCCTTCCATGAACAAAAAGATAAATTTCTTAGATATTCTGTCATGGACTCTTCTAATGTAACGAGGCTTGACAGACTGAATAAGTAACTCCACAGCTTTTAAGAATAATCTTTTTGATAGCAGCGATTCCCTGAGATGATAACCTTCCTAAAGACAACTAAGGAGTCTAGCAATGAGCTGAGAAGCGTGGTTTCGCCAGCCACAGAGGAATTGCAGTCATGACCTTGTCCAGACTCTCTGACAGGATTTTGGCAAGGACTGCAGGAATTGGAGGCTCGAGAGGAAACGCAAACTTCCTGGTCAAAATGCCAGCAGATAAGTAATTCAGCGGGAGTCCCCGGGCTGCGCTGGAGGGGTGAGGATGCCAGCACTACATTCAGATGAGATGGGAGCAGTGGTGTCATCAGAAACGTGTCCCACACCTGAGGCAGCCTGAGAAGCAGAGGTTATTCAGAAAGACTTTCTCTGACACATGGCTGTGACAAAATACCGGTAGATCATTTTATTCTTTCTGTGATGCAAGTTAGCCAACAGCTTTTAAAAATTAACCTATTTGTAGGTTAGAAGATATCAAAGAATTTTACATTTTCTTTCTCTGGTATCTCCCATTTGTAGCTGCCATTTATATGGACCGGGCTGCTGCCCTTTAGACACCAAAGCAATGGTTACTTTTTTTACTGCTGGGAAAACCTCACTGGAGCTTTATTTTTTAAATTCTAATTTATTCAGGCTGGATGAGCAGCCTTAAGTCTTTGAGGAAGAAGGTTTAGCAGTTTTTTTCTTTTAGCAGGTTTTTCTTTTACAGGATTAAATGATAGAAAAATTCAAACCTGCTTGCTGTCTCCACCAAACTAATCACAAATATGAGTCAACAACGGGACAGAAATCCTTTACCAGTAAGTGAATGGGTATGAAAATATGGGGCTTGGGGTTCCCACACTAGCTTTTATTTCAAGAGTAATTCATGGCTACAAAGAGAAAACAAACTGCTTTGCATCTCTTCTGCCTCTCCTCTCCTTGACTCACTTCAAGGTCACCCCAAGAACCAAAGCAAAGGGATGAGTGTATCAATGTTCCTCCGCATGTAGAGCATCTGCTGGGAAGTGTTTTTCTGCAAGTATCTATAGAGAAAGAAGCTATAAGAAAAGCATCCATTTATGCCAGCTCATGTCCAGATTCACACATCTTTTGGTTGTGCTTACAGGACCCTCCTTGTCTGACTTGCCCTTTGTGCCAGGAGAGGCAGCTAGTGCACTTTGGGGCATTTAAATGTGCCTTTGGCACAAAAGGACCATTGAGAGCACTGGAAGAATGTCAGGATTTGTCAAATTTGAATGTCCTCTTTGCTGTAACTGGAAATCGTACTCCTGCCTCCTTTTCAGTCCTACTACACAAGAAGGCTCTGCTCACTCTAGACAATCTTTTAGGGTGTGGTGGTTAAATATCCCACTGCTGAAATTCACACTTACAGGGTCAGGGAGCAGGAAGCCATGAACAAATGAAACTTCTTTCCTACTGCATGTCTCTTACTCTGCCTACCTAAAGAAGGTATTGCTGCATTGTTATTTCTTGCCCTTTCAGAGCAAAATCAGCCCTAAATTAGTCTGCACTGAACAATTGAGTACAGCCTGATCTGTGAACCCTGCATCAGGAATTCTCTGTACTGCAGCTGAGAAGAGGCTTTTCAGAAGAGCTGATACCCAGCTCCTCAGCAGGCATTTTACCATCTGGATCCAGCTGACATTAAAAGGAGTCCAGCCCCAGATACATTTAGAAGCTGGGTTTGAAGTCTTAAAGATCTGAGTGAAGCAGCTAGATCTTGAGAGAATGGGGAATTCTCTTGTGGAATGAGGCTCGTTTGAGTCTCTATCCAGTTTTTTTTTAACATCTGAATGGGTTCTGCTGTATGGCAAAGACTTCCAAAGCTGGTCTTCCCCTTTTGACATCTGGTAGCTTGCATGAAATAAACAATAATTTTTCCTGCTAATTGAGTTAATGTAATGAATTTTAGTTAAAATGGAATTCCTTCAGGGAAATGAATAAAGTTACCCACATGGTTGAGTCCCAGGAGAAAAATACTCTTTACATATGAATAGCATTTTCTGACAGTCTGCAGTGGTGCATTCTCTTGGCAGAAGTCCTTCCATAAATCACCAACTACAGAGTGTAAAAAAAATGAATTTTGGTATGTTACCATGAGATTCCTGGCAAAACTACATGTGAGAGAGTTAATTCATATGCCTTGGCAGCTACCTAGTGATAAAGAATGAAAGATAGGTTCACAACAAGGGCCCTCAGGAACTTCAGAGGGACAAATGGTGCTCTGATCACTGCAAAGCTACTTAGGGATAAGGAAAAAAAAATTGTCAGCAAGTTTCTGTAAGCCAGAAATACACTCCAAGAAAATCTGAAACATTTCTGTAACCTCATCCTGCCAGAGTGTGAAACATTCAGATTTAAGCCTGAATGCCCCAAAACACAGAAAAGTAAATTTGATCTGAAAGCAACTTCAGGGCTGTGGAAAGGGACACACGACATAAGGAAACAAAACAATCCTTCCTGCCTTCTGCTCATAGTTGGAGAGCAGGAATTGTGGTCATCAAACAGAAGGCAAAGCATTTCTAACATCCACTAACAAACATGGGGTCACTCAACAACTCATTAGACCTCTGGGCCTTTGAGCAGTAGAACACCATACAAGCCTTTTTTTTTTTTTTTGACAATGTATTCAGTCATGAATGTGATACATCGTGGAAAATGCATTCACAGTGACATCAAGGGCTTGCAGACCAGCATGGCTCAAAGCATCAAGTACTGTGACACTAATCCTACTTCCACTGACTGTGAGAACACCTTTTTTTGTGGTTGATGCCAGTGTTAGAACACTTTCAAGCGCTCCAAAGGGCTGGTTTAGCCCTCAGGATGAGCCCAGCCCAGCTGATGACCCCGATGCACGCTGTTCCCCAGGGCTGCAGAGCTGCACTGACACGGCTTCCCCCGCATCCTTTGGAGCCAGTGGCACCACGGAGCTCCATCCCAGTTAGGGATGAGTGATCTGCTGCTGCTCCACCACGGCACACCAGCTGTGAGTGGCACTGCTGGGGGGGATGGATGGCAGCACGGCGGCCCCTCTCTGGCTGCACCAGCAGTTGGCTGCCCATATGGTGGTGGCACACACCCCATGCTGATGGATGCTCAGCAGATGCTCTTCAAGAGCTAAATAATGCAAAAAGAGGCTGGTATGAGCAATAGACAACTCTCATAGCCCAGCCTCTGCTCACAGCCAGCAACTGCAGTAAATTGGAGAGAGAAGGAGATGCAGTTTAAAGAAAAAAGAATAGTCTTAAAAATCCCAGGCCAGTTCACCTTTCGGTGTGTTAAAAAAAGTGGTTCCGGGTGGTGCTGAAGAGAAAGTTTTACTGTATTAACAAGGTTCTGCACCTTCATTAAAAATATTTATTTTGAAGAAATTTCTTACTTTAAGTAAATGGGTCCTTGGCCTTCAGGAATTTGTCTGCTTTTATCTGGGACTGTACTAAAGACACCCATGCATGTGTGTTCATAAAGTGATTATAGTCTCCTCTGAAAACTCTGGGTCCCTCAAGACCAGAAACCTCCACTGGAGCTAATGGAATTTCTCAGTTCATCTGCAGTGCTCAGATGGGTACAGGCAACTATTGGAGTCTGGATCTTCCTAGGATAATGCCAGATTATTTTTATTGTCATGGTTAAAGAAAGATAACCTCTCTGCTCGTATCAATACTTTAGAGCATCTTCAGTGGCAGAAATTAGGTCAGGCATAGCAAAACTGCTGGTAGTTGAGGTGAAAAAAAAAAAGAAATCAGTAAGGTTACCTGATACAGAGACAGCACAGCCAGCAGCAATCACAATATTAGCACAATATGCATCAAAATCCGCTTATATGTGGGAGTCACAAGAAATGGAAACAAATACTAAAACCCACGCCAAGACATAAGCTGTGATTCATGGGATGAGACAGGAATGCAATTTTCAGAAGAAACACCACTGGAAACAAAACAATCCAAAGGAAAATGCATTAGGTATGAGCCCATTTGAAGGGAAAAGGCATCAGAGCTGCCAACATTGCCCTGTACCTCCTCCATTTCGATACCACAAGCAGCCACAGGGAAATGAAAGTTAGAACTTAATATCCAAGGTCATTAGTGCTCTCAGTAATAGATTATCCCTGAAAACATGTTAAAGAAGAAAATTGTTTTAAATATAAAATTGAAATAAGCCAAAATTAGCCCATAAACTTGAAATTAAAAAAAAAAAATTCTATGCATTGCTAACGCTTGTTAAAAAGGGCGAAAAACTGCAAGGGGTTTAATGCTTAATGTGAATTAACTCAGCCGTGTGTATTCTACAGCCAAAGCCACAGAAATGGCCATCTAAATTGATTCCTGAGCTGGTAGGCCTGCAGCAGATTTGCAAATGATAATGAATATATTAATAGATACTTTCACTAATTTCACTAATGACCAATTTTAACAAGAAATTTGGATTTGTAGATGAACAGAATCATTCCCATTCCATCATCTGTACACGTGTGAAGAATTCCACATCCCAGGCCAGAGCCTGAGCCAGCCACAGCACAGACTTACCCTGCAAACCCAGGGCAGCACAAAGGGTCACTCCCTGCCCTCATGGACCATCCCTCCTCAAGCACCTTCAAGATTTATGGCCTGCAAAATGCTGCATGACTCTGGAAAATGCGTCCCTGTCAGTTTTTAGGACTGGGTGACAAATGGTGTGGGCTTGTGGTGCTGCTGAGGAAGAAATTGCACACAAAGCAAATGGACAGCCCAAAGAGCAGCCCCTGAGTGACACTCAGGGAGCCCTGGGGACCCAGCAGAGTGTCCTGACCCTCATGGGGACCATCCCTGAGTGTGACTTGGAGCTCTGGGGACCCAGTAGAATGTCCTGCTCCTCACAGAAACCATCCCTGACACTCAGGGAGCCCTGGGAGCCCAGCAGAGTGTCCAGCTCCTCACAGGAACCATCCCTGAGTGTGACATTCTGGGAGCTGTGGGAGCTCAGTAGAGTGTCCTGCTCCTTTCAGGGACAATCCCTGAGCCCTGGGGGCCCAGCAGAGTGTCCTGCTCCTCATGGGGACCATCTCTGAGTGGGCCCTGGGGGCCCAGCAGAGTGTCCTGCTCCTCACACCGTGCTGGGATGCTGCAGCTGCTGGACTCTGCCTTCCCCTGCCTTCCCACCGTCCTTCCTGGGGGAAAGAACCACCCAGTGCCCTGGTGTGGCTGAGCCTGGGTTACTGAGCTGCAGAGTGAGGGATGGGCTGTGCCAGGACACAGCTCCTCAGCCCTGGCTCCACCTGCTGAGGCTCAGCCCCTTTTGCATCCCAGCAGGTGAGGACATGCACACCCCTGGCAGCCCACCTTTCCCCTGGGCCAGAACTGCTCTGGGGACTTCTGAAAAGAGCCTGGTCACTGGGACAGAGTGATCCTGCAGGCAGTCCCTTGATCCCTCCAAGGCACTGTTAAAAAACCCAACTAAACCACTTCCAGTGTCCAAGCCTGGCTTTGCCAGTAACCACACAGCCAGAAAATATCCTGGCTGTTGTCCTTTCCTAGCATTTTCAGTCTGGTCTTCCAGCACCACAAAGGCTCTGTGGGCACCCAACACCTGGGTGAAGAGAAAAATTATTTCAACTGCAACATTAACTCTGGAGGCTTAAAGGTTTTATTTTTTCTAAATTTAATCTATCTTACCACTAAAACAGCTTACCAGTGAACACATGCAGAGACTCATTATCTCTGCCTCTGGCTTCAAAAGGCTCTGGAGGTTCCTTGGATCCATTCAAAACCTCTTCCACTTTCAAGTGCCACCACACATTATTCACTAATGGTAACATGAATCTTCAGATACAGCCTGTGTCTGATCTTTGTGGCAACCAAATTTTTACTTCCTTTTTCTTCCCATCCTCTATTCCGTATTTCTATGTGTTTGGTGTTTTTTTCTTTGTGTTTGGTTTTTTCTTTTTTTTCCCTTTTTTTTTTCTTTTACGTCTCTGCTTTCACATTTCTTCTAACTAGAATGCTTTTATGCCCAGCATAATTTGGTACATATTTGAATAATTGTACCTTTCTGGATATTCAATAAACTATCCTTGAAAATGTCCAGTATTTACTCCATTAGTGTGATTCGTCAGGAATCCTGACAACCACTGCCAGCTTTGAGGAAAAAGCAGGTGGATAAAATTATAGAATAATTCATGTTGGAAGGGACAACAGGAGGTCATCTAATCTGACCTGTCAGTCAAAACAGGGCAAAAAGGGGCAAAAAGGGGTTAGCAGGCTCATGCTTGTTCTGTGCTCATCAAGGAAAGGTTCAGATTATGAATACCTAGAGCTACAACACTGAGTAACTCCTCGTGTCCCTCATGAGGAAGTTCAGTATTTCCCTTTCCAGTGGAAAGCTTTCCTAATTTTAGAAAATAAACGTGTAGCATGGCTTGAAATGGCACATGGGGAGTTTTCCTCCCCATTCTTTGCAGATACCTGCTCAAGGAGCATCCAGCAGCTTGGCCTCCTTCACTGGATGAAAACTTAACCCAGTCTTGAAGGTTAGACATGAACTGCAGGAAATCTGCCAACAGTTCAGAGTGTCTTGGATATAAAATAACCTGTCTTGCATTTTGCTCATGTTATACACATACAAAACCCATTTTAGCATTTTTTTTTTCTGCTTAGGCATCTATCTGCACTTCTGTTTTTCAAATCTGAGTCCAGACACAATTCTTCAAATTATTTAGACACTAGCATTACCCCACAGAGAGCCAAAGCTGTGTTTTTGACATTTCCCTTTGGGTTTGAATTTGTCACAGTCCCAGTGTTTAAAGTGCCAGTGAAGCCAGCTGCCCAGCAGGCTTTCACAGAAATGCAGATCATGGTGCAAGCTTTCAGCATGGAACCAGGTGGGCAAGACCTGCTGCAGAGAAGTGGTGTGGTCTCCTCTCTTCATTCTTCCCACATCCACCCCAGAAATCAGTCCTGTAACTATGAAGCATAATCCTATAAATCAGCACAGAATTTAGGCTTGACAGCTGTGCCATCTTGTTTTATGTATTACCCCGAGACACTTTCAGCTAATTTCAGTTTTATGAAAAAAATTTTTAAAAAGTCCTTAGAGGCTTCATATATTGATCTGGTCACATACATATTTTCTTTTTGGTAGGCTGCGGTCTTGCTTTTTACCTTCCCTGTGAAATAGGTCAGTAGCTAACTTTCCTTTAAGAGCAGAGTTGGTAAGGTTGATTTTCTCCCCCAGCACAATCCCAGTTTACCCAAGTGGGGCGGTGGCACATGTGCATGCAGAGGGTGACTTGGGGACACACACCATCCAAACACTACAGAGTAGTTCATGTGCACAAGCACAGTAAGAAATCTCCCTCTAATATGATCTTCATCAATTTTGGGTGCTCTTGGGCTCCAGAGAAACCATCCTGCTTCTTTCTGAGGCTGCTGCCCCCACCACAGCTGGGGATCCCCTGGAAAGAGCCTTGTACCCTGTCCTCAGGCACTGGATGTGAATGTGAGGCTGCCTGGGACTGCACCATGCTAAAGGTGCTTGTTGATGCTGCAAGGACCCGAGTTCTTTCCTGTTATCTGCACAGACTCCCCATTTTCCCAGACCAGCACCATGACAGCAATTTGATCATAGAGTATCTTTCAGTGCAAGCAATTTCTTTCAACAAAGATGAAAGATATTTCTAATAAACTGCTTGAAGTGTAAATATTGAAAATCAGAAGGGATAACAAGCAGAGTCTAGATGCAAGTTTACACATGGGAAAGTTCAAGCTGTACTGGCTCTTGTTGCTGCAAAGTAGACCAGAGGAGATTTAGATAAGGGTAACTCTTCATGGGACCAGTACCAGAGTCAAACATGTGTAATAGAAAAGAATATTTTGGTCTAAAAGACACCACAGAGTCTGCACTCCAATACTGTTAGAAGTGTAACCTGTGAATGATAAAAATGTACTGAAAAATAACTATAACAAATATAATGAATGAGATCAGAAGAGATACTCTGTGCTGGAAGATCTGACAGAATTGGATGGATGCCAAAATCCCCTCTACAATAATCTATAACAGGAAACTAAGCAGGTGCAGGTAGCCCTGGAGAGGCTCTAGCAGACATCCGTTCAATGAATTCTGTTGCACAGATGTTCCTTTGTAGTTCTCAAAAACCTTTAAGGCTCCTGGTCAGTAAGGAAGTTTGGAAAAGATTCAAACTTCAGCTCTGCAGTGTCAGCATAAATTCCTGTCTGTGCTAACTAAAGCACAGTGCTAGCAAAAAAAGCAATTCTGTAAAACAATGGCATGAAATTTTTACCTTCATTCTCCCTGTATGGTTTCCCGATCAAACACTTAATCCCCTCCTCAAAAGATTCCTCTTGGAAGTGTCCCTTACTGGTGCCAATGCAGATAACCCAATTGCCTGGGAACTGTTTACAGCAACACTGGAGACCCAAAGCTTGATTCATGTGAAAGGAACAGAAACTTTCAAGTGAAAAATACTCTTAAAAAGAGTGAAGAGAGGACAAGGATTGAATGATTAGCTACAAGGAGTCCTTAGTTCTGGAAAGACCTTAAAACCCAGACTGGCCTTTACAGCTGTCTGACTCAATGGGATATAACATTTGCACCAAGGTCTGGCTGCTTGGCTCGGCTCATTTAAACCAGACTGAAAAGGAGAGCTGAAATCTTGCTGCTTGCTTGCTCAGGGGAGGCCTGTAATGTCTGTATGAAAAAATTAAACTTACTTTAAAAAAAAAACAAACTTAAACCTCCAAATTTCCAGGAACACTGGAAGTACAACTGCACCTTTGTCATTCCTGCTGCAAATTCTTTGATTTAGGATGTCACCATGTATTTGTCTCACCAAATGCTGTCCTTGGCTACATGTCCAATTTTCATTTGCTTTTGTATAAGTGGTATTTGTAAGCAGAGCCACTGCTTCTCAGCTGAGGACTACATCAGAGCTAAAAAAATGACATTCTGAGACGGGAGCTGAGGAACCCATAGTGCCTCAGATCCCCTCAGTCCCCTCCCAAATAACAGCAAGAGCACACTGTGGGGACAGAGTGGGTAAGTAATATCACATCTTGCCACTGAGGAGTAACCATCTGGCCACAGATAATGCAAATCCACATAGTGGTGCATCTTCACGTGAATTCACACTGTACAGCAAGATTATTAAAAGAAGGAGCCAGTTAGCATTAATGCATAATCTGCATTATGAAATCATGAGCCCTGACCACCTACAAAATGTGCTACTTTGGCTTAAGCAAACTGAATTACAGGCAGAATTAATGCATTTGCAAAGAAACAGTGAATATTCAAACACAGTCAGCAAAGACAAACTGAAAGAGGAAAAGCTCAGAGGGATGCCTATGATGGCAATAAAAATCACATAAAATTTGCCAACTTGCATGATCTCCCCTTCTTTCCCCACCAAATTATTTTTGAAGATATTATATATAAATAACTGTGCCTTGCAAGCCTTTCCAACAGATAAAGAAACAGTCTTCAGGATATTTTTTGGTATTTTATAATGTTAATCTATTTTTCACTTTAGAGATGCCAAATAGTGTTTACCAACATGCAGTCACCTAACAATTGCTGTATCTCATGAGTAAATCAATAAAACATCTAATTGCAATTTTTTGCTTCTATTACAACTAGTTAACAGAGACTGTTTGGGAAAGGTAAAAGCACATCCAGAAATGCATACAAAGCAGAGGTATTCAGCAGGCCTGGAAGAGGAGATCAGACATGCAAGAAGAGGGCAGGCATTTGAAGTCAGAGATTTATATTGGATCAATTATTCCCAACTCCCTTTGACGATCTCAAATGGCTGAGGAATACAGCCAAGTAATGGACAAAGGTTTCTTAAAATTCAAAGTCAGTCTTGGTTTGTGTCTTATTTAGAATTTCTATATCCCAGCACAATCCCTGTTATGTTGCAAGACTTCATAATTAGCAGCTTGTGAATGGAGACAAGTCCTGTGTCCATCAATGTGCACGTGTGCTGGTGTGGTGTGAGGAGTGAGACAGTGTTTTAGTTGCATTCTTCACTTTGTGACAATCCAAACTGTTGTAAAATAGCAAAGCAGAATGAAATGGTACCAATTTCTGGACTCCCATTGCGCACAGCAAACATTGGAGGCCAAGAGGTCACCACAGCTTGGAGAGCTGGGAATGCAGCAAACAGAATTTCCACTATCTTCACAAGAAGCACTAGTCAAGTGGGGTTTAGAGTTAATTTGATTTCCACCCATTAAAATTATATGTTCCACACAGAAGAGTCATAAAGTGCCCATAAAAGTAAGAGCATTGCACAGTGAATAACTTTGGCAGTGGGGCTGGCTCAGGGGTGAGGAGCAGCAGGCACGAGGGCAGCACAGGGAGCCCTCCCACCCTGTGGCACGAGGGCCGTGGGGTGTGCAGGCCCCCCAAAATCACCCCTGCTCCACTGTTTCACGTGAGCCCAGCAAAGCAACATAGAAAACAGGATACAAACCACCACAAAAAGCAGGGGTGCTGCTTGCCCTTCCTCCCCAAAGCTGCCTGATCACAGCAGGCCAGGGCAGGACTGCAGGGTGAGATGTGCTCTAAGTGTGGCACACGAACTGCCACGCTCTTGAAAAGCAGCTGCTCCAACACGCCAAGGACCCTGCCTTCAGATGATGTAAATCTGCTCAGCTGCATTGAGCCGTGGTAATTTACACCAGCTGAGGGATGGACCAAAGGCATTTATTAAGGCTGCAGTGTATTTAAGAACAAGCAAAGATCAATAGTCCAACAAATATTCATTTCACATCACTGCTTTTCAGAAGAGAGGTCAAATGGATCCTTACACATTTTTTTTTCCTCTAAAAATTTCAAGCAGAGAGCAGAGAAAGTTGGTAATTAAATCCCCTTTGAAGGAAGCACTGGCAATGAAGATCAGGCAAGAGCTGGTACTGCACAGAAGCTGCAGCTCTGGCTCACAGGTGGCATTAAGGGCTCTGAGAGAGCACGACTTATCCCTTGAAGTGTCTTCTGGGAAGCCTGGTACCTCATCAGTGGCAGGCCACTTGGAATGAGTGTAACAAATGAACAGCTCAGCATGTAGGTCTCCAAATAAACCAAATTGAACTCTGGACATGTTGAAATCAGTACCTTTCCCAGGTTATTTTTCATTTTAATGTGCATGAATTCAGTGAGCTTTGTATCGGTATTGCTCTCTGCCTGGCTATAAGGAAGAAATATAAGTGGCATCACAGGGAGAAGTATTCTCGTGAGATTGCCATCCTAATTATGCAAACCCAAGACAACGTTAAGATTTTAATGAAATTTCCAAGTGTATTGACATTTTCAAATACGACATGACAAGCCTGACTTTGGAAAGGGATGCAGTGATTCCTGGGGAGAGAGTACACACAGCCTACAACTGAGCAATCATGCCAGACCTTGGGACAATTTGTATCAACAATGTGCCTCATCCGAATGACATGAGGAGTTCTATCATCAAAATGCCTCCCTTAGTGAAGGAGAAAGAGAAGAAAGATCAGCATATGTTGGGTACTAGAAATCAGGGGTGTCGGTGATGGTAATTTCCTGAAGCTATAATGAACATGTAAATGAAAATTTTAGGTCAGGCTGAATTCCAAAATCTGGAAAATTATTTGTCTTGCAGGGTAATTTAAAATTCATATCACCATATCACCACCAGACTGCTGTGGTTTACTGTGTTGATCTGTTCTCTCCATCCTCTTCAGAGCACAGCCCAGGCAGCTCTGCTCTCAGTTTACAGCAGGGAAAAAAAAGCCATAGGGCTTTAAATTTTTAAGTTGGTGTTTTGAAAATACTGCTGTATGTATTAGGCTTCTCCTGTTTCAGAGGCCCTTTCCTGGAGAGTCTTCCAACAGGAATATCATTTACATCAGCAAGGCTTTTTGGCAGTTTTTCTTTTTTTCCTTTTTATAACCATGTTGCAGTGAGACATCAGTTTAGGCAGCCAGCTCTGCAATAAAACTGACAACAGGTTTATTCTCCTGCTCCTCATGGGACCTATAGGAATTTTAGAAAAGAAAGCAGGAGGGAAGGAACAGCAAAAACATGTGTGTATGATCTGCTCCGTCCCAGCACACCAATTCTGCTGTTTCCAGAGTGATTCTCATTCTAAAATCCAATGTTTTTCTTATGTTTCATTAGATATTTATCCATTTGAATTTCTCTGCAAAGGCAAAATATCCAGAGCAGAGGTATTAGGAGGTTTTACCAACTTCAGAGCTCCAGGATTTTACCTTTGGGGTCCAACTGCCCATTGTGCTGTTCTTGTCAAAGCCACATGAAACACCAGTGCCCTGGAACACTTCTGCCAGAGGGAAGCCCCCAAACAGCATGGAAAAGATTTTAAAAAGAAAAGCAAATGAAACCCAGGCTCTTTAGATCATTGTGGAAGAAACTATTATCTCAGAAGGAAGTTGCTGAACCCTGCCCTGGCTGCTGTGCCTGAAGTCACACAAGTTCAGTTTCTGCTCCTCTCCCTGGAGGCACTGGGAGCAAAGACATATTATTTTTGCACTGTGTGAACAAAGGATAATTTTTTTTTGACAACAGAAGGGTGGCCTTCCCTTCCTCACCATCAGATAAATGTCTGAAACTCCTGAGCATGCAAAGAGGGTTTGGGTTCCCATTTAACCCTATGTGATTCTCCAACAGATAGAGGTGAAAAGAGCACTAAGCAAAACACCTAAGAGGAACAAAGTTCAACCAGCAGTCTGGGAAGGTCTCATGGCCTGGAGCCAGGGGGTTGTATCTCACAGATGAGCTGCCTGTGGTGCACACCAGCATGCTTGCAATAGACATGCTGATAGATTAGAAATTCCACCTTGATTTAATGGATTTAGTCCCAACACTCTAGGACATAATTAAATCTTTGAGAAAGGATTAATCCATCCTTACTACCTAGTACTTATGATCTCTAAACACTCACAGACAGTGTGTATGTGTGTTGAGGGGTAAAGACATGTATCTTTATTGGGAGAGAAATGCTGTTTTATTAGCAGGAACCATTTGCAGATTTGCCGAGGCTCCAAACTTTGTGTCTCTGAGTCGAGTCCATTAATTCCAGTTGCAAACA
>QUSF01000022.1:8635026-8714076 GCA_003676055.1 Chloebia gouldiae
TATGGTGTTGTGTTAAATTAGCTTTTACAGCTCCCTTCCATTTGGGGAGTTACAGCACCAGAATAAGATATAAGAAAATACAAAGGGTTTAGACTAAAGATTCTTCACCCCATGGGAAATGCATAATTCAAGGTATTTGTAAATGTGTTTGTGATGTGCTGAAAAGCTGAACTGGAACAAAATAAATAAAGCCAAGCAACCAGACCTGAGAATCCCAATCCTTGATGGAAATCAGACAGGCAGGTTTAGGTGTATTTTTGAGGGGATTGTAGGATTTGGGTCAGCTCACTGAAAGGCTGCCCTGGCCAGCAACAGCCTCACACCAGAATGAAGCTCCGAGTGCTTTGTGCCAGGCAGGGACTACTTTTATACAGGATAGCTTATGTTCATTTTGGTAGGGGTCAGGGAAATAAAGCTATTGAGAAAACAGCAGTCTGGAGGGAGACAAGATTAATTCTAAGTGAATCACACATGTTGCAGGGATTCAGGGTCTGCAGACAGAGCAAAACCAAAAAGCTTCAGACCAAGTGTCTGAAAATCATCTCAGCAAAGCATTTGAGTTTGGCCGTTTATCTGGGACTGGTGTTTTCAGAAACCAGGGCTCTCTCTGAGCATTACCTCAAATAGTTGAGGATACCAGAGCAGCCATCATGCAACAAATTGGTGAGAAAACCCTGTTTCCTAATATGAAAATGTTTTATTTGAATTTTGTGATCATTGCTAATAGAAGTTCAGGTTTAACACACCATTTCCTCTAAATGTATGTGTTCAGATACATAAATGTTAATTCTGACCTTTGTCTACTAAGTACATCTAATTTTCCTCACATATTTCAGTCACCTATAGCAAATTACCCATCCCTTCCAATTCTCTGTGTTCCATGTCCTTCTAAAGATGCCCAGAAGAAGAAAAAAAAAAGCAAAAAAAAAAAGCTGAGGAGTAAAGATATGCCAAATTGATTTCAGATTTGGGAGCTATGCCACATTGTCTAGATTGTGCCTTTAGGAAAAAAAAATCTCCAAAGAGAAAAGTAATACAACACCCCCAAACCAAACTTGTGAGCATTCTTTTTTGTCAGGGAGGAATTTTCTAGAAGCTTTCAGGTTTGCTATTTGCTGGCCCACAGAAGTATCTCTTTCTCTAGGTCTTGCTTAGCACTGAGAAATCACTAAATCCCATGAAGCTCAAACTCTTCAACGTGAAGCTCCAGCCAGCAGCTCACTATTAATAAAACAGCTGGCAACAGCTGCAGCTCCAGCCTCCTGTCAGAGGTGGGGAAGGAAGGCTCTGCAGAGCTCCAGGTCCCCTCTCCTCTGCACTTTCTGCAGCCTCTCTCTGTGGGAGGGTCGGGTCCTGGGCTGTGTCCCGTGGGAGGAACCTCCTGCCTTCCTTTGGGATCGTGCTGGGGCCTGGCTGGGTAACCCCAGCTCATCATTCTTCCTGGGGCTGAGCCCCCCCAGCTCTGGGAGCATCTCCTCACCCCCTCAGAGGCCACCCAGCCATGGGTAACACACAACAGGTGAAGCAAATGCTCATGGTCTTGTCCTCAGATGATTTCCACTCTACATTCTAATAAATCTCATTTCTTTCTCAGCACAGCCTTGTGGCTGTTAGAGCTTTGCTCAGGCTGGGAGCAGATCAAGCATTTCCCAGCTTTCCTGGTAGGGTGCAAACAACATTCATGCTATATATGATTTTTGGGTCAAGATTTGGAGAGTTTTGAAGCTTTTTTTCATATGCTTAGAATCAAGCTTCTCAGCATATATGACAACAATTGATTTAAGGATTTAAGGCTGACTTAAGAAATCATGAATGACAAGAGAGACAGAGCAGATGGAATCATTAGGAATGACAAAATCAGGAGCATTTCCAGCTATCTTGTGTGATGCTTGATTAATAATTACAGACATCCTTGGTTAAAGAAACCCTGTGCTTAAAAATTAACATATATTATCCTAACATATTTGTATCTATACATGTGAGTGCCAGCTATTTTGAATGGGGCTCATGTTTTCTGACACACCCCCTACAAACTGAGCACCCAGAGAGCCAAGTGGGCTCTCCTGACTCTTGGTGTTCCCAGGGCCACTTTAAGTGCCAAACCATCATTGTGAGGTTTTAAAGATAAAAACAAAAAGCCTCGAGGAATGTAGTTTGAAGCCACAATCCTGTAAATGTCTTACTGTGAATTTCTTTACTAACACAGATGATAGATCTATTAAATAATTTCCTCCTTGTAAATGCTAAGAATAGTTTAATCCCAAAATGGCATCTTTGACTTATTTAAACATTTCTGTCTAAGTGCTGGGGATGTACATTTTTCTGAAGGAAAAAAAAAAAAACAAAAAAAACCCCAAAACAACAACAAAAAAAACCAAACCCAAAATAAAAGATAGGCTATTTCAGCAACGAGGAAAATTATTATTTGGGTTTAAAATTAATTCTGCAAGACAAATTTAACTGAAGTGACTTAGGTGGAATCAGAGGTCTGGTTGAAAGCCCATAATGAGTGTCTGAGAGTTGTGCCAAAGACTGCTTTCCATCAGCTCAGTGTGGATCCAAATCCCTTGGACACTCCAGAAGAAAAATTATCTGTTTGATCAGCAAAAGCAATGGAGAAGTGCTGCTTCTTATTTGCTGGTGTCTCTTGGACGACCTTTAAAAAAAAACCCTCAACTAAATCACACTGAAGTTTAACTGTCATAAAATTCATTAGGCTGGGGAGGATATGAGGGGATCATTAAGTCCATGCCAAAACAGAGTTCAGAAATTATTAAAGCTGTTACTGAGAATACTCCAACATCAGTCTCTTGCATGTGACTATTTTCAGGAAAACATACAGGAATTTAATTTTCTTTTTCTTTTAGGACTTCTAACCTGTGATAGACTGAGTTTAAGTCTGCCAATAGGCTCAGGGATTTCTAGTGGAGGAAAACACACACAGAGAGACTGAGTAATATATAAAAACTAAGTAAGAATTCCTATAGAAAACCAGACTGTAAAACTCCCTGTATTTGTCAGAAGCAGTCAGATTTTTTTTTTTAGAGTGAACCAAAAGGTTTTTAAAAGATTTCCAAAGACTCAGTTCCCAGTATTTGGCAATAGTTAGGCTTCTTTAGTCCTGTCCCCAAAATCCCTGGTGACTGAGAACAGGAATGTCACCGGGAGAGCTGAGCACTGCCTGTAGTTAATGCTCTGTACCCCTGCTGCCAGCAGTGCTGAGGGGGAGCACAAGAAAAGCAAGACCAGGAAACTCAGCTCTAAATATAAATGTCTGCATGAATAGAGGGAGTTAACTTCTCTCTATTCTGCCTGCACAGAAAATCAGCCTTACTGGACTCTGCAGGCCAGCCATTGCAAGAAATGCACTGTACTGCCTTGCAGCTCACAAATACCTGAAATGCTGTTTCTGGGCACAAAGCCATGACAGAGCTCCACATCCCTTGGCTGGAATAATACTGAAATTAAAATAGGTGATATGACTGAGATATTTAATTTTTCAAAAGCTCTGGCATTCCCCAAATTAATGAAACACTCCTGTGGTTTGGCTAAGGTAAATACAGAATCAAACACAGCCATCAGGGTTAGCAAAGCAGAAATATCTAACTCCCAACACGTGCTGCAACAGAGTACACATTAATTCATACCCTCTTAGAGGCTCAAGGAAGAGACTCAGATTTTCTGGAACTTGTGATTTAATTGTGAACTGAAGGCTAATATATTCTTTAGAATAAAGAAAATAGTCTCCAACCCCCTCAAGGTTTTATTTGCTTTTCAGCAATCCTGGTTTTACCAATCAGTGTGTTCAAACCAACTTAAAATATCTCCCAGTCAAACAAACCACAAAGCAGCACTCCTCCAGCTGGACCAGCAATCTTCCCCTATTTGTTTAAATTTGACAATAAACCCATCATCAGCTACAGAGGATAGTAAGAGACAGCAGGTGAAGGACCAGGCACAGAAATTCTATTATTAGTTTTCTGAGCTGTAAGACCTAAGAGGGACAACAGATATATTTTTGCTCCAGATGGTTCCTCAGAGGAAAACTGGGAATCAAAAACTAAGAACAAAAAGATGAAATAGAAAGAAAAGGTCTTCACAAACTAAGCCAGTAAAATACAAATAGACTATCAGGAAGAAGATGTACAGAAAGAAGATAGATAGAAATGTGTAGGATGTCCCGTAAAGAGGTGAAAAATCCTAGTGTTACAGATACATAAAGCTAGACCTGGATGAGACAATGCCCTTGAAATTCTCACTCTAGGAAAAAAACTCTTGTGTTTTCTCAGCTGTGCCACTGAGGGAGGGTGCCACACAGGCAAGGAGGATTCAGGTCTACTTACATTTGAATGCTGAAAACACTAAAGCCTCAAGATCTCCCTTGTTCAGAAAACTCTTATTATTATTGTTGGTAATGGAGCATGAGCCAGAAAAAGCACAGCTTGACAAAGAAAGACCAAGCTGAGCTTGTGGATAGGCAGAGGAATCCCCCCTCCTTACACTTAAACCAACACAAAGCCTTCCCACCAAAAATTTCTGGGAGAGATGAAGCACTGTGGTGAGGAATGGCACTGTTTGAAAACCCCTGTTCCAAGGGGGGCTGTGTTTCAGCAGCCCAGCAGCAGCAGAGCTCAGCACAGCTCCCGAGCAGCTCCAGCCCCTGCACAGCCAGCATCCATCAGGGATCCAGGCTGGGGCTGCTGGAGGGTGCCCAGTCCTGCCCTGCAGAGCTGCTGGTGCACAGAGGGGAATTCCCTGTGCACCCAGCTGTGCCAAAGGCAGGCCTGCAGCACCAGGACCAGGGAAACCCTCTGCAGAGGCTGTGCTGCTCCCCGAAGGCACCTCCATGGCAGTGGCAGCATCCTGCTGCAGGACACACACCATGCCAGTGAAATGGATGGGGAAATACGAGCAAAATTAACAGCAATGGACTGACTCTTTATATGAGAGATGTTTTTTCCTGGTAATAAAAGTTGCTTCTACATAATTCCACTCTTCTTTTTTATTATTATTATTTTTTTTTTTTCAGTACAGCTACAGCTTCTTAATGGGGTGACAGACTATGCTGTCTGTATTAGTCAGCAGTGGAGCTAAGAGAGTTGCTTTGCCTGGTGATGCCAAGCCTCAGTGTAATTTCTGCAGACATCCTCATCTGAAAACACCTCAGGTGACAGTTTGGCAGGCACGCTGGCATTTCCAGCTGAGTCCCTGCTCCTCCTCATTGAACTTCAGCAGTGCCTAAAGCCACTAAATGAGACAGAAACCCCTCCACAGTAGGAAGGATAGAAACTATGTGAGGACTATTCTGTGTCTCTATGCCTTGATAAAGCAAATAAATTAAATGGGGAAGGGGAAAAGGAGGTACAGAGAGTGTGACCATCTCTGGTCCTTGGCAGGACACAACTTTGTGGCACTCTCTGGCCAGGACAGAAGGGATGCTGGAGTCAGAGCTGCTGTCCCAGCCCTGCATGGCTGCTCCAGGGTGGCACCCACACCCCTGAGGGTCACATCTGTGTTGGGCTGAGTTTTTACCTCCATCTCGTTGCTCACTGCACGTGCTGAGCTCACAGGTAAGAAAACACTGCTCTCACACACTTCTATGAGTGCTGCATTTTTGGCCCCACCGAGTGATGTTCTTGCTTTAGAGACCTCACAGCCCAAGACAGGCCTCCCTCTAATCTTCCTATTCTCCTTGAAAAGCAAATGCATTTCTATCTTTAGAGGCCACAGAAGGCACTCACTCCAGCCTCCTAGTTCCCATTTGCTGCAGATACTTTGAAAGACTAACTCCTGTTAATTAGAAAAAGATAAAACAATTCAGGCTGCACTGCACCTTGCAAGTGCAGGTCTTGCCCTGGCCACTTCCAAAGGGGGAGAGGCTTTGGAAGTTGATTTACCAGACACGTTCCCTGACTGTCACTAGAGTTAAACCAGACCCCATTTATTTTCCATGCCTTCTGCAGGCTATGTTCCCAGTGAAAGGAAAGGAGCATATTGATAACAGCAGGCTCTGTCACAGGGGAGGATCGAGAATCACCCACGCGTTGCCTTGAAAACAAACAACCCCCAAACAATTGATCAGTCACTGCTAGTACAGAGGCAGTCTATTATGGATAAAAATACAGGTGGAAAAAATTCATCAGGGATGTGCAAATACCTTTATTTAAATTCAAGCGCAGTAAAGCAAGCTTTGCTCCTATAAACAGGAGTAGTGGATTATGGATGTGTTTCTCTCAAGTCCTGGCAGAGAGGGAATGCATTTCCAGGCTAGGGGAGCCAGAAAACTGAGTGATTTCCCTGTCGAGGCTGGGATTTCTGAGATGGCTTAACCTGACTGCCAGGAAAGGTGGAGGTGCATCACTACTGCTGCATAAATTGCTGCTCTGGCTCCCCGTGTGCAATCTGAACACAGCCCCAGGTGAGCTCTGTATCCCACAGCCCAGCAGCACTGCAGGGCTCCTGCCCAAACTCAGCACCCCTGGAGAAGCTGTGCAGCTCAGTGCCAACTGCAAACCAGCCGTGCTCAGCCTGAGCAGCTCTCACTGGATATGTGAAGTATTAAATTCGTTTAAAAAACCCAAATTTGACAGAGCAGCCTATGGAAAAGACACAAGGAGGGATATGAAAGACATCTATGTGTGCATATTTATGTATGAAAAAGAGAGAATGAAAGCAAGGCCTCTTCAGCTCCTTACCTCAGCCATCACTACCAGTTCCTTCCCCACCTTTTGCAGTAGGTGCCCATGTGTGTGATGAACTTCTCAAAGGAAAGGCTGACTCTCTTGCTGACACACTAAACCCGACTCAGTATTGTCCTAGAATCAAGCAGACCTTGATCTGAATAAAGAAAGATATTAGCCAGACTTTTAAATCCAGAGCTAAAAAAAGAGAGTGGCCACAGTGCCTTTTGGTTTTAATTTTACCCTTTCCAGCTATGGGCACACAATACAATATCCAAACTTAATTTAGTCTTTGGACTTAATTTAGTCACTGCTTACCTTGATTTTCACATCATTGCTGTGGGAGTCCTCAAGGCTTTCTCAGCAGAATGATAAACTTTGAATGGCAAAGCCAAACCATGGCTGTACAGCCCTGCCAATTTCTTACAGATATTTCTGCCTAGGAGAGAAAACACCACAACATATCTCAGAAAGGAATTGTGACAAGAATTTACTCATTTCCTTGCAATAGAAAAGGAGAACACAGAGAACTTGAATTTCAAAAACTCAGGTAAACAACAATAACTAAAAGCACTTAATATTATTCAAGCTTCAACCCAAAAAAGTGAAAGAAAAATGTCAGCATTTTGACTTTTCTTCTTGCTCATGACCATGCAGAGCTCCCCATCTGTGCTGGCTGACCTTGGCCAGTTGCCAGCCATCCACCCAGCTGCTCTCCTCCTGCCCTCCTCAACAGGAGCTTTGGGAACCCATCTATGCAACAAACAGTTCAGACAGCTCGCAGTGCTGAGTACGACCCAAATTACAAACTGTGTGAAAGGAGAGCAGGGTTGCCATAAAGCATCATCTGTACACACACAGCCCCCTCTGTGCCTGCTCTGGGGGCTCTAACCCTGAACTCTGCACGAGGGGTTCCTCTGTGGGTGGTACAGAGGTCTTGCATTGGAGGCTGAGTTTGAAGCAGAGTTAGTTCATACAAGGGAGAAGGTATAATCCATCCCAAAGTGTGGCTGGTTTCAGAATATATAAAATCTTCGTTGATAAAAATTATAGAAGTGACAGAGATAGAGAACAGCAGCATGGAGAAGGAGAACAAAGATTCCTTATAGTTTGCTACTCAGAAGTCATTGGCAGAATACAGAGGGTTTTGTTGTAGCCCTTAATTATTTGGAGTTGCTTGTTTTTTTTTAATTTTAAGAACAGCAAATCAATATAAAATAAGACCATGCCTACAAAGGGAACAAAAAGAAATTTATCACCTTCTATTCAATTAGGAAAAGAAACACACAGTCTGCCAATTTTTTTAATGCTTACTATTTTCAGTCCTAGTGTTTTTTCCAGCAATATCAACGTCATCAAGCAATGCATGACATCAGCTGGTGACTGCTTATACTTTGGTGCAGGCAGATGATATAAATCAACTTTCCCTGCTTGAACTCCATTCCATTTCTCTCTCTGCAATATCAGAAACAGAAAAGTACAAAAAGTTATTGCAGTAAAAGTCAATATAGGGGAAAAGCAGGTTATCCACTTTAGCTGAGAGAACGGGGTCCCTGATGAGTAATCACAAGTCAGCAAATTCTGGGATGGCTTCCAAAGGCACAAGTAGGTGCTGGGGCTCATAAGCCAAAGGTAGTCCATAGCTTGATTGCACCACTCCTTAAATAGTGACAGTCCCACTGAGCTGAATTGCTGCTCAGGCTGGAGAGGCTGGGAGCCATTTCCCTCTCCAGTATTTCTAACATCATCTCTTCCTTCAGATGTAGGGATGCTGGACACCCCATCAGCCTTGTGGATCTGCTCCTGGTCACGAAGTGCAGGGTAAGGAGGTGCTGCAGGTGGTGTGTGTGGGCTGCAGCCCCTGTGCTGGCTGGAGCAGGCTCACCAGGAATGTGGGACATGGACACACTGAGCCATTAACACCGCGAATCTGTCCCCTGAGGACACACAGGGGCTGCAGGGATACCTTTGCTGCTATTTGCTCCTTAGTCATGGCATGCCTGATAGAGGGGCATCATTTGGTGCCTTTTGTCCTTGGTGGAGAGCTTTTCATAAAATGTAAAATCTCCTTGTAAAATTATTTGTTTGAGAACAGGATTTTTAAATAAAGGTGGGAAAACCAAAATAAACCACCATGAAAAAAAAAAAACAAAAACAACAAAAACAAAATCTCCCTTCTGCCTGCCAAATCAGCCTTGTCTGGCTAACAGTGAGGTCATTCTTTGTTTTGGTTCAGACAATTTATTTTCCAAAAGCTATACTTTACATAGAGAGACTTCATTCACATATGCAATTAAATATTGCTTTCCTGAACAGAAGTGGCCACACAGAGCATGCTGTCAACACATCCCTGCAAGATTTCTCCAAGAGTTCAGCAGAATAATTAGCTTTGGTACCGTTGCACAGTAGTTTTTATCTATCAGAGCTTTATCTTGCCTTCTCTCAGTGGTGAGTCTGAGAGAAATTCTGAACGTTTGCCTCATGGGTCTAATCATCTTATTGATGCTCAAAGCGTTTAAATGTGATCTGCAGCCCCTTCACTCTTTGACATTCCAGTTCTTAAAAAAAGTCAGATATTTTGGCAGGTGCTTAGCTCAGACTTGTTCTTTAGGCTATAAGGCTTTTGCCTGTCTAATTAGCTGTGGCAAAAAGCTGAGAATGTTGACAATCTGGGGATGTGAGGTAATAAAAAATAGATTATTTACCAGCAGCAAATTAAGCCCTCTAAGAACCAGTGCGATGAGTTGTGCCCCTGTGACAATTCCCTGCAGCAGATAGATACCACTCTCTCCATCTGTCTATCTTGTGTGCAGCGTACCTGACGGCGTGTTTCTAATCTATTTTCCCATGCACAAGAATTGATCCACCAAAGCCTTCAGAGACTAAAGAAAGTAACCTTTCTGGTGACAGCAAGCAAAATCTGTCTGCTTCCAAAGATGATTTTTCCTGGTTTCCTTTGGGGCAGTGCAAATAATTGGCCAGAGTCGCCAAACGCTGTCCGGGACTGGAGAAGCTGGGTAGTTGTGCTTCAGGTTTGGGCTGGCAGGCAACAGCATGGAGGGAAAGGCAGCTGTGGGTGATGGATGAGGTCTGGCTCCTCAGGAGCAAGGGGAAGCAGCACTCAGTATGTGCTTGCTCTGCTCCATGGGCCTGCCTGGCTCTGGCTGCCAGGGAGCCGATGCAGCGGGACAAACAGCAGGCCAGGCCTGGAGACAGAAAAATCCTTATCACAGAAGCTGGCAATGGAGGTGACATGACTCCTTGCCTAAGCACACGGACAGCAAGGCAGAGGAGCATGCAGGTGCTACAGAATATATTCCCCCTTTTAAAACAGCCTCAGAAGAAGGCTATTAAACAGTGGCTCATTAGAGTAGCTACTTTTATTTCAGCCAGTTTACTCCCAATGACAATCTGCCTTGTATTTACTCCTTTTTTACACCACACTACTTTTTAAATTCCTCTCCCAGAATGTATTTTAAGGAATGGGATTCTGGAATGCTTTTTGGTTTACTCAAACCAGGATATACAGATATGGGAGGATAGTATATGCAACATACATTGTTCTCTCATCCATATTTCTTTAGGAATGGATTAGCCACACTTTCCTGTATGTTTTCCCCACTACCTTGTTAGCATAGGCATTAGACAACACTTCAGGTCCTCCTGTAATAGTCTGATGTCAAAAGAATGGCAGTAAAACCTCTCTAGGTAACAATACTTGCTGTTATAATATCCCTTACTCCTGAAAATGCTGGATCCATCTTTGGATCCAATGACTGGTCACGGATTTCAGGTTACATGCTGCAAAGAGTCCCAGAAGTCCAATTCTTTGTCAATGAGCTGTTATTGTAAGAATATTATTCTGCTTCTTAGGGAATTTGTTAATCAATATGGGTAGAGCACATGATGTTGCAAAGCTCGTACACTTCATTTCTATGGGAAGCAGAGGTGACACCAGACCTTCCTTTGGAATGGTCACACCAAAGTAAATACAGCACTTCAGTGAAGGATACATGGATATGGATATTCTGCCTTTTGAGCAAAGACTGCAGATTGTGCAGCATTTTCAGCTGTACCAACTCCCTCATGTTTTGGCTTGTCTCATCATCCTCAAAAGCTAAATACGATGTCAAGGTTTATTGAGAAGATCACAAAGCAGTTTGCATTTCCTAACAGCTGGGGATGTCTGAATGAGTTCAACAAACTGACACAGACAAGTTAAAACCCCATTCACACATCTATGCTAAAATCCAACAGAATTTACTCTAAGGTTTGGTCTGAAAGTTATGCAGCTAAATCCTTACAGAGATGGACAAGAAAGCAAAGTGCAGTTTCTCCTATCCAGGTGAAAGGCTGGAAGTATCAGGAATCTCATGAGTGTGATTATTGCTGAGAGGCTGTCAGTTCAATTTTAGAGATCAAAGATGATCTAGAAACATTCTGTAGCTCTGTTCTGTAAGCAGTGTGCAAGGAACAGGTAGGTATATTTTATTTTAGCAGATTTCAGAAAGGGATTGAATATTCTTATGGAACAGGACATCTATAATAACAAATAAGAACATTTGTAAAATTCCCATGAGTAGACTGTGGGCACAAACCCCACAAAAATTAGTACAAAGTTTTTTCTGTTGACTTCTAAAGGCTTGTGCTGGATGCTAATGCGTATCAATTAAGATGAAGCTTTCTCTTCAGATAAGTTATCTATAATTTTCTGTTAGTAAAGGTTGTTACACCTCAAACCACTTTGTCCTTTAAAGCAAAGGAGCTGAGGACAGATAAATTTTAATCTTTAGGAAAAAAAATATTCTACTTAATAATATATGGTATTTTGTTCGATATTTACTGGAATAAATTTCACTGAATCTGCTGTCTCCCTGGTGATCACAGTTGGTAGTAACTATTACAAGCACAGAGAACATGTGAGCATACAAATTCCTGTTTGATTTCAGCCTTTTCTTCCTGAAAATACTAGAAAAGACTGAAAAAACGAATTTTCCAATATTACAATTAATTTGAAAGGAACTTAAGGATCTATATGTGTTTTGTAAGGCTTTTAAAACAAATACTGACAATGAACTTGGCAGATTTTTAGAATGCTTCAATATAGAGAGAGACAAAAAATTAAAAGAAGCCTGTGCAGTTTAGAAACAGAAATAAAGTGTATTCCATTATATCTCTTTCTCCTTCCAATATCTAACACCACGTTACACTGCACTGCAGAAGCAAATACTGAAGCAAATTACCTGTCAAGGGGATTTTCTCAATAAATAATTGAATTCAGCTTTCAAGGAGGGCCTAGGCTGGGACATTTTCCCCAACTGCAATGGTGCCTTGTTCTGTGCCCTGTAACTGCCACTGAAGCACCAAACCTCCATCAGGGAGGCAAAGACTTGGGTAGGGAACAAATGTGGAATTAAGGAAAAAAACAACAAGAAGAGAGAGGGAGAAAAAAGTGTTTTTATTCTGGCTTCTTGAAGTTATGACTGTTCACGTTCATCTGATGCCTTCTGATCTGATCCACACTCATGAGGGACAGGGCTATCAAATCAAGTCCTCTCAATCTCCAGTACAGGAAACTTCAGTGAGGAAAGAGATCTTGGTAAGGGGAAAACAACAGCCTGACACTCCATTTGTTAGGCACAAAGAGTTCCTACACAAGGGGAAGGCGTAGAAGGTGGGCAGAAATAAGAGTGCAATACAAGCTTGGGAAGGAGCCTGCATGGTCCTGGGCAGCAGGGAACCCAACCAATGGGATATAAACCTATGGAAAAGCAGACTTCATTAGCTGCACTGCTCATGGAGCTGCATGTTTACAGTGTGGGAGGAAATGGGCTGAAGCTGAAACATCACAGCAAAAAAAAAAAAAAAAAAAAAAAAAAGGGCTTTAATGCAGGGTTTATAATGGGTTCATAAAAAAAATACAGCTTCTTAAAGGTCCTGAATACAATTACAACCATCATGCCCTCAGTGCAGCAGGTATCCACTGAGCAGGATGCACAGAGCCTCCATACTGAGGGTACTTTGGTTTAAATTGCAGCAGAGTGGTCAAGTTTTGCCTGTGGGGAAAAACTATCAGGAGAGCACTGCCTGAGCTGACTGGGAAGGTGCAGCACAGATGTTCTGGGAAACTCAGACAACTGTCTGGAAACTCACAGGCAGGGCTGTGCTCATGTTGAGGCAGAGAACTTAAGTTGGGTGGGAATAACTCCATCATCAGGGTTCTTATTTCATTTGGGCAAATTTGAAAAAGTTTTGCCTGACTCAGGTAAGCTGCCTCAGCATTTCGCCCTGTGTCTTTCCCAGGTGCTTTACAAACAGCAGAGAGTAAAGCAGTAGCTCCTGAAGAGTTATTTGTGACTCAACAGGATTTAAAATGTTGTCTCTATAAAAAGCTTGTGCTGTCCCTTCAGCAGAACAGTACCTGCCCAGACAAACCACCAGGTTCCAGATTAGAGTGGGGATTCTTCATCTACCCATAAGTGAAATACACTGGGGGAGGTTTTTGGTGTGATGCACTGGAAAAGCCACTCATTCCTGTTGATTTTGAGGCCCATCACTACTCCTTTTGAGTTGTTTTTAAAATTTTATAATTCCCAGGTAGCTGTTTAATCTGGCTGTTGGCCATTTTTCCATTTAGCATGACCAGTTTTGGACAGACCTTTCCAAGCTGGTATGAGCACTTGTGGACTGGAGGCACACACACAGTAATTACATTTACATTCCTGTTTTCCTGGTGCTGTTTTCTTGTCCCTTTGCCAAGGGTGGGCTGTGCTGGCACTGTACCTTCAGTAGGTGCCCTGAAGGAAAACTACATGCCCTGTGGAAAACGAAAGACAAAATCCTCTGAACCTAAAGGAAGGCAAAAATCCTCCAGACTAAGTTTTCAGCTAGTCTCAGATATCCACTGCATCAGAATGTATTAATTTTTAAAGTGATTGATTTTAATATCTATAACACATCTTAAAAGAAGTTGGACACTTACATAATTAACATTAAAATTTATATAGATTTGAAGGGCTAATGGTTACACTAACAGCAAAAATCAGAAAGAAAGAAAAAAACTAAACTGTTTTAGCCCGTGTCAAGTCTCAAGTTCTATAGCAAAATTTTTAGCAAATATAAAATATTTTCCTTTGAGTGCAGCGTTTTTGAAAATGATTTCTACAGAGTTTCTTTCAGATCTTAATAGGTGCCAGTGTCACTGCGATAATCTCTGAACCAAACAGGCCACTGATATCATGCAGCAAGGCTACTCTGACCTAAGAAAATCTGAATTTCCAGTGGCATACACCTCACCACGAGTCAAACTCTTACAAGTCAAACATTTGCAGCCATCAGATCTGGCACAGGGGACAGCTCCCCATAACATATTTGTTTTCAGGAGCTTGTATTGTGCAGAGAAGGCAGAGAAAAAAGCAAGGATCACATGGGAGAGCAATGCTTCATTTCTTGCCTGAGACCATTTCAGGCAGAAAAGGGATGAAGAAATAGGTAGAAGAAAAGCTGGTAATGTCAGTGACTAACTCAGGCAGCAGGAGAGGAAGCTGCTACCTTAAATCCTGTGAAGTTTTTTCACTCCCACATACCTGGATGCAGGGGAACACCTGAAGTCAGTGTCACATGGGGCATGGGGGGTTTTAAAGCACTTTGGAGCAGCACTGAGATGCTGCAGACAGCAAATGCAATGCACAGCATTCCCATTCTCCCACTCCTTTTCCTCTTTGCCCTTTTAGGGAACATTAAGTAGCAGCACAAAGAATTTCTGTGTGACTGAAGTGAAGCACTGCTTAAAGAACAACTACAAAGCCACCAAGACATAGTGATGAAAAGGATTTTGAAAGAAAGATCCTTAATTTGAATGGAAAATGTCTGTAAATCCTTTAAGCTTCTTTGAAAATCTCAGCCTCCATGATATGGTTTAAATCTAAGATAACAGTGCTAGTCTGAAATTAGACAGAACATAACCTTACCTAAAAGGAAGAGGGACAGAAAAAGCCAAATTTCCCCTGAAGTTTTCTTGTTTGTGCTATTTTATTGTTAAAGATTTGATTTATTTCGAGGGTAACCTAAAAATCTGAGCCTGTTATTTCAGTATGGGAAGCACTTTGGAGCAGCAGCTTCAGGCCACAGGCAGTACCCAGATAAGCACCACAACAAAGGGGCTGTTCCTGGGGAGCAAAGCTCATAGCAGAGCTTTAAGCTGGGCTCAAAGGAGTGCTTGAGAGAGTTTGAAGCACCTGCAAGTACATGGGAGGCTCTGGATTTGGAAAGAAACTTTATTGTCAGAAGATTATGTCGCTGCCTAAAACAATTTAAAATGAACTAAGTACTGCAGCAGGGATTCAAATGCTAAAAAAAAAAAAAATCACGTGATTTTATTGCTACAGATGCCTGCTGCACTGGCACTGTGAGGTAGAGTGCTCTCACATCACTCACTGGAATGTAGCACACAGATATATACATCTACCTATAGCTCTCTGCTTATTTATGCACCTAACTCTGCTGGCAAGAAAATGCCATCTTAAAATTCACTGTTCTTTAAAAAAGGGGGTAAAAAAGAAAGGTGGCCAAGTGTTATACAGAGGGCGAGGATGAAGATGTATTTAAAATAATGTGGAGTGTGAAATAACCCGGGTGGTAAGTATTAAAGCTCCTTAGAGAGGATAGAGAAGAGCACAAAGAGAAATTTAAGCTTCACTTGTGCTGGAGGATTTATTAGTTCTTGAAAAGGAAGATTTCAAAGAAACTAGTAATGAATGAGGGAGTAATTACATACTGAGTTTGCAGAGAATAAACTAATTACAAAAATATGGTATGTTGTAGGCCATCTGCCCCCCAAAAAAAGAACTGAATTGTCAAATTACTGAGCCAGAGATGACACATTATAATTATACTCTTACTATGCAAGATTTTAATACAAAAATCTAACAACATTTTCCAATAACCACCATTTCTCTTTCCTGTTTGAAAATGAGAGTCATTATATGCTATCATGAGATTTGATGCTGCTTGTCAGCATCCCAACGTGTTGGGATAACTGCATCACCCATCTTTGAGGAAGGAGAAATCCTAGTGACAAACCCATGGAGGCACGTGCCACATCCAGCTCAGGAAATTAGGCAGTTTCAACCCAGTTGAGAGCACAAAGGAGTCACCTGATCATCTCAGCCAAATTATTTCATTCTGTGAATAGGTGCACAGAAATTTAACAGAATACATCAAGCTGGCTGGGTGCCCCAAACTTTTGCCTTGCCTTCAGACTTTATTTATCAATTACAGAGATTGTGTTTCCCTGTAATCTGTATGTTGACAGAGCCCTTTCTGTGAGAATGCTCATGGAAATCCAGTTTAAAACCTGGTTTTGGTGTAAATATTACAAACCCCACCATTCTGCCTGCCTTAGGACCACAAGCCCTTCCTGGCAGTAAAGCTATTTGGAACCTGGAGTCGACATTCAGCCAGTAGGAGAAAGTAGTGGTGTAAGTAGGAGGCTTCAGAGGTAGGAATCAAATGGTTCCAAATAGTGAAGGCTTCATTTTATGTTGAAATAGGCTTGGCTATTGCTTTTTCCCCCTTTTGTGGTTCTTTATGAAGTTCTGCACAGTAATTTCAAGTGCCTAAGATCATCTTTCACATAATTTCATTTTGCCATACTCAATGGTTCTTTGGGATTTTAGTTTCAGGAGACTTTCAGTTCCTACTGGTGACTTTTTCTTCCCTGAAGAACACCAAGAGGATACTAAAATAATCAGCAGCTCTTTCTAATGTGTAAAATGATGGGGCAGAGAGGAAAGGTACAGAAAATCAAAATGCATGTGCTCATGCCGGGAGCATCTTAAACACAGCTGCAATCTTACTTTGAAGCTTTGCACAACCATGAGCCTTTCAGCCTCTCAGAGCAGATTTTCATGAGTCACTCACATTTCCCCCAGATTAGGAAAGCTCTTTGTTTCAGGTGAGCAAAGACAGCAAGATCTTCATGCTCTTAGAGTACAGCTGCCCATGTTCCTGCTTGGCTCCAAACACTTAAAAAAGGCATCCAAATTCTGAAACATGAAGAAAATAAAACCAAATAATTTTTCATCATCTAGTTTTGGTCCTTTGAAAATCCAGGTCCACAAATTTATTTGGTGCCAAATACCCCTGGGAGAATATTTCAATTTGCTTTATTTGTCTTTAGATAAGAATAAAATATAAGCAAGTGCAAGTAGGAATGAGAGGTAAGAATGTTTTTAAACAATGTGGTTCTAACCCTAAACTACTTCCTACTTCGCCTAAGGAAGAATCTGCTTAATTTTCTCTTGCTCACCAGTGACTAAAAGTGGTAATTTCTACTTCTATGATACATCTGTAGCAACAACCAAAATTGCTTACAAAAGGAAAAATTCACAAATATTTGAAAGAGTTTTTGCTGATATTTTAATTTCCTGACATACGAAAGTACAATAAATAAAAAATCTCAATCCATGCATAAGGTTTTGATCTATTAAAAAACCACCTCCAAACACACAAACCCCAACAAAATTCACAAGAGGGGGTGAAAAGGAGAACATTCAAAGTTTTTGGATTTTTGTCCCAGTGCCCCTGAGGCCTAAGAGGTCACTGCATACTCTGGGTCCCTCTTTGCCCAGAAGAGTGGAGATGTGGGTTCAGTGCTCCAGCAGCAGTTCCTGTGCTCAGGGTCAGCAGAGTCTGGAATTCAGCCACTGACCCCTGCAGCTTCTCATGAACCTTTTCTGTCATCTTGGAGACATCAGGCTTCGGAGCTGAGTGCACCAATTTGTACAGTTAACGCTTGTTAAAATTAAAAGTGGTTCAGCATGTGATTAAAGTTTGCAGTTTAATAAGTAATTAGAGTGTTCCTGCCGTCCAGCCTGCTGCACTTTTCTGCCTACAGCACTGACTGGAATACAAAACCAGTGAGTCTGTTCATGCTGATGTCTTCAGTCTTATTTGCACGTCCCCAAATTAAACATTTAAGAGGCAGTTAATAAAACTAACAGTTAGAACAGTTAGACAAGACACATTAAATAGAATTTCTGAAGAATGTATTAAAATTTAGTATAATTTTAAACCAAGTTACATTTTCTTCCACTTATTTTGGTTACAAAGAGATTTTACAGTACTCTAGTATTTAGCCAAATCTGAAATAATAGCATTATTTCCAGTGCAACAAATTAAATTGGCATATTCCTGGTCACATATTCACACAAAGATGTGAAGCTGCCACTGGCTTCCAAGAAAGAAAATTCCCCAGAAGTTTAAGGCATTCAGGCTGGCCTTGCTCATTCAGCTCCACTTCCAGGTAAGAAAGTAGACTTTCTGACTAGACTAGAGACTAGACTTCCTTTTATCTGAACATATAAAAATAAATAAATGAATAATAAACATTTATGCTGTATATCCAGCTTATTAAAATAAATTTGTACACTAGTTTTTCCTCACCACCAATATATATGTAGCCCTGTACATACCAGTGCCCCAAGGCACATTCTTTTCAGTTGTCTCTGTGGTCTCTGTGTTGTATCATCACTATTAGAGGCAGTCAGGCAATAATTATATTTTAGAACTGCTTAAGTTGTTCACAGAACAGTATTATTTTAAAATGAGTATCCCATAAGACAGTAACATGTATGTTTTTGGAGCTGGTGTCAAGCCTAAATGCAAGGACAATGCAGGACAGTGCTCCCTCTGTTGCACGTCCTGCCCTCAGCACATTCTGCACTGGGCACAGCCACGGCTGCATTGCTGCACAAGCGAGGAGCAAACCAATGTCACCAACCCAGCAGAGCCCTCCCTGAGATTAATTGAAAAACAAACAACCAACCAGAAAAACCCTGAAGAGAGATTTTGCCCATCTCAGTATATTAGAAGAGGGATTACTCCTGACAGCAACTTGAGAGAAGAAGAAATAAAGGACAGAGAAGGGGGAAGTAGTTTGCAGCATTCAATCAGTATGCAGCATCAGACTCTTAATTTGCAAAAGCTCTGCTGTAGAGACATTCCAGCATCGCTGATGGCCACTTTGCTTCCAATGACTGTAGCTACTGCAGATGAAGCCTAACGACTTCTATAGTTGTGACAAGATTTCCCCAAGTGAAAGTACTTGTTAAAACTTTTCTTCCCCACTTGTAGGTTGGTCAGACAGAGCACACACAAAGGGGAATCTATTCCTGTGATTTTTGTCATGTCCTCTTGGTTAGTGTACAGCATATGTTCAGATTGCTTTGATGAGCTTTTTCTATTTGGTGTGTGCAGAAAAGGCACAATAACTTCAATGGTGTCATTAGCTCCATCTCAGAGCAGCTCTCTGTGAAACACCTGTGAGGTTCCAGGACTCAGACATAACCCTTCATCCTCATTACTCCAGCCCCAGTAGCAGGAGGGCAATATTGTCTCCCACTGATCTGTATTAGCTGAAGCTTGGCAGGGGAGGAGGTTTGTATGGGATCAAAGCTCCAGCCTCCACTTGTCCACCTGCTCCTGGTCAAAAAAAGAGGTCACCTGGCTGTACTTTGAAAATAAACTCAGTATCTGGTTAGCCTGTGGTAGCCCAGGGAATATTTTAATTTCCTTTCACAGAAACAGAGTAGATACTTCTGATCTCCAGGAAAAAAAAAAAAAAACAAACAACAAAAAACAACAATACAACTATTTAACACAGTTTAAAGTAATCTTCTGAATTTCCAGTAAGGCAATATAAAGTAAGGTTTAAAGTCTCTCAACTAGTTTACTCAATACAGACTCAATTATAGAACTATTGAAAATGACCGGGTGACAGCATTTCTGCTGTAAAAGAGGAGCTGAAAGCAGGCAGTGCAGGCTGACAGTGGGTACAGAGTTAATAATAAACACTCAATACATGCCCAGCCCTGTGCTCTGCACTGTCCCTACACGTGGTGAATGCAGTGTGGCATGAGCTGAACCCCAGGTCACCAGGTCCCCCTCTGCTCTTCTGCCCCAATGGGTTTAACAAGTCTTTTCTTTGTTGTTAATGCCAAGCAACTGCTACCAGTATCACTTCAACCTTGAAATGTCTGCTTAAAATGCTGCTCTTCCTCCAAGTAAAACCATTTTGATCAGATTCTGTCCTCTGCACTTCTCATCTCTCCCCTAAACTGAAATGTGAAACATTTAAAACAATAAAAATCACTGTACTGGAAAGCGGCACTGTTTATTTTTCGCACACTGCACGCAAGTGCACCGCAGACCTTTAAGAGTTCTAAATTCATTCTGACCTTCTTCATCGGTTATTTACTTTGAGCCTTGAGGAAATGCTTAGCTTAAATGGCCTTTTTCCCTTTCAGAAATCTAATCTTCCAGAAAAATTCCACTGGACAGCAGGTTTTGTAATGGAATTACTGTAGTTAATTCCTATCACAGCAGTTCCTTAATGAAAGGCTGGAAGAAAGTCAACAGGTACTGTATTCTGTAAAAGGTGCTGTAAATATGAGTGTCATAGTTCAGAAAGGTGTGTCATCTCACCATCAAGATAATTAATGGTCTCTCGAGTCAGACAATTAAAGGTTGCAATAATAATCTATAAGATATCTCCCTTTGTTTCCCAATTAAAACTTTTCAGACTAATTAAAACCATGCTTGTGTCATGCAGTGTGGTTGTTTCCAACCGGGGCAATAAAATAATGGATCTCAGCCAGAGAAGATAAATGCCTGAAAAAAAATTACCCATTTAAGCACCATCTTATGTCAGCATTGATCTATGAAGTTTTGCTTCACATAGTGGAGGAAACCATCTTCTCTTTAAGGTAACCTGCAGTCATTTTCATAAAAGCTGAGAGCCTTGACTTTTATTAGTTCTCTTCAGGGAAACCTTTATCCATTAAAGTTCTGTAACCAAGAGCCAAGTGCTTGGGTTCCACAGAACAAATGAGCCCAATGTAATGTCAATTATAGAAAAAAAAGAGAGACAGATTAATTAAAACTGTTCTGAAGTCTCCTCAATATCATTGTCTGATATGCTTGCTATCAGCAGAGCATGTCTTCCATCTGGCAGCTTCAACAATATAACATTTTGAGGCTGTTCTTAAGGTAATTATATCAAATATACTGAATGTGATAGAGAACAATTGGTATTAGTTTCAGATTAATCTCTGCACATTCTGGCATTCCAGTTCTGTCCTCAAAGACTGAAATTGCTTTCATTGTGATGAAAGCAAATTGATGGTCAAGAGGGCTTCCCTCTTTCTGGTAATTTTTTTTTTTTTGTTCTGTTATCTGGGATTACATGGGAATTCCATGTTACAGCACTGCTGGGGCTCTTCCAGAGGAATCAATGGGGCAGGACACAGTACTGTCACCTGGTCTCTGAGAGGAGGCTAAGAACGATAGATCCCATTATCTGCACCCTCAAAGATGTCCTGTAGCCTTTTCTGTCATTAGTATAATAATTTTTAGGCTTAAACTCCTCATTGCCCACTGCAGAGATCTGGGGATTTATCATTCTTGTGGAACATCAGTGGAGTACAGCAAAATCACATTACTCAGCAGTTACACCCTGAATGACTTCTGTCTCCATTTCTGTCCCTGATCTCACTACTTAATTAGTGGTAGCTAATTACTGTGAATAGCCTTGCATCTTTAACTAAATGAATGTGTGTAATCCTCTCAGGTTTTCTATAAGAAAAAGGAAGGGAGTTGGTGGTACCACACAGATAAATATATTGTGTGGGAATATCTACTTGGCAGATTGCAGGAAATTTGTTCCCATCTTTGCTGTTCTCCCATCTTCTGGAGACATGGGTCAGAAGCCCTGGGACCATGGTGGTCAGAAGCTCTGGGACCATGGTGGTGCTGAGCTGAGAGGTCTAGGGGTGCAGTGAGGGGCTGGTGGCAGCTGGGTGACACTGAGGACAAGCAGAGCTTGTTCCCCTCTGTGTGCAGTGCAGTGCAGCAGGACAGCCCAACAGGAAAGATCTGAACCTGCTGGGAAAAACCTCTCCCTCCAGGACCACAAGCAGCCACAGAAAGACTCCTTCATTTCCATGCCTGATGAGCCACCAGCAATGAAATATTGCCATTCTATCTGTAGATGCTCATGTCATTTACTCCAACCAGCCTACATTTCACTGAGCAGTGGTAAACTTTGCATGGTTTACACTAAAAATCCCAGCTTTGTCTCTGGTTAAAACTTTCTTACATCTTATTTATTCCCTGTCCCCTCTGCAGATCATCCTGGCTCCTCAGGCAAGGGTGTTTGGGGCAGTCCCCAGGTGCAGGACTGATGATACCAACCTCTGCTACCCCTCTCCTTACAAAACCCCTCAGCTCACAAGTCTCCCTGGCATTTGTCAGGCTTCCTGAATTTTACTGTCCTATAAAGACAATTCCTAGTACAATTGCAGATTTGCATCAATGCTGCTATAAAACAAGCAAAAAAGGATCAAAGCTGGACAGAATTTTTCTGAGTCAGATTTCACCTGATAACAGATATCACCTGATAACAGCCAGGAGATGCTGTTATTGCCATGAATTTAATTAATTCAATGTATAAAAATGCATTTGTTCTTGCTCCAGAAAGATAATCTTGATAAAGTGGTCTTAGAATTATACATATGATTCTCAGTTTGGGGGTTTGTGTAGGTACAGCACCAAGTCTCTGAGCCACTCTGAGTTAAATCAGGTTTCTGTTACTTAGATCAGTGATATGGAGCAGGATCAATTACTAGCAATAGCAGTAATATGGGCAATTCCATCCTACCCTCCTTTTATTTTACAGCACTATGCAAACAACACTCATCCTCTTGTAGAAATTAAAAATGAAAACTGGGACATTTGAGAAAAGGCAGTTCACCTTCTTCTGTGGAGAGGCCAGGCCTGTCTTTTAATTGAGGGTTATAGGAGATCAAAGAGACAAACTTTAGCCAAGGGTAAAGTCTTTCACACCCAAACCATGTTTATATTTAATTTCATTCCTGAACCTATGAACAAGAATGAGGTTCTCTTCCAATATTTGACTCAACATGAGTAAGCTATGAGCCTACTTACTTGAATAGAATTATTTCTATTAGATGTTGCTTCTAATACACTGATGAGATCCTTGCTACATCAGGAGTTTCTTAATTAAAATTCAGAGAACTGAGTCTGGCAACTGCACTGACACTATGAGGACTGGATGAATCTTAAGGTCTTGAAGGACAAACAAGCCAATTTTGTCCACTGCAGTCATTGTTCACATGAGCTCAGGTATACCTTGCTGTGGGTGTCAGTTCTGTTCCTGGTTTTTGTTCCTGTAGCCTAAAAGAGTTTAATTCTCTGGTTAGTTACAACCTGAGATCCTGAATGAGAAGCTTTCCCCAGAGAAGTTGCCTTGACCATATCCCCATCTCCAGTGAACTTCCCTAGTGCTGATCAATCACCAAACTGAAAGCTCAGGAGAGGGCCTGAGTATCTGAATCTTTTACTTTCTAAGCAGTTCTGGTTCCTGTTTCAGATGTAAAAAAAAATTAAGATTTCTGTTTCTAGAACATACATCATTAAAGGATCTGAGGGGTTAAATATGTGCACACACAGTTGGTAAGGCAGGCACTCGTATCTGAGCCCTTCAGTGCTCTGGCAAAACAGAGACACCAGAAATCTGCAGAGCCCAAAGCCCCATGCAGCAAATCAGTCACAAAGATGGACAAGGAGGTCAAGATGTTTTGTTAAGAAGTTTCACCTTCTGCCAGTGCCCACGTGGGAAGCTTGGGAAAGGCTGGTTTGGGGAGGCAGAGCAGGGGGATACCTGCACAGCACCCAGACCTGCCACGCTGTGGTCAGCCACGGATTCCTTAAAGCAATGAAGTGATAAGGAAGCAGGACAATCTGTTTTGAACACCAGACTCTCCTGGGATTCAGTGCCATAACTTTTTTATTTCCCTCCTAAAATGTTAATTCAAATGTGCAACTAAGTAAGTGCCAAAACAACTTGTAAAACTTTTAGTAACCCCACATTGACAGAAAAGTAGTATTGCAGAATATGCTCCATTCCCTTTGATCTATGATTTATTGATGCACAGTATGAAATATTCATTAAAACAGACTGCTGTTTCCCGTTGATTTGTCATGTTTTTAATTCATATTTTAACACATTAATAAAACTGACACTATTAATTATTTTTTGAAATACCAAATATATTTGAGATGTAAAACTGGCATGGGTTATGTTTGATATTAAAGTATCAGGAGGAATTAGTTCAAGCAAAATATGATCTGCAAGTGCTTGTAATGATCCTCTATATTCTATCGCCCCAAACAACTCCCTAGTTCCCTTCACTACTTTGAAACAACTTTAAATTACAAATGCAAACTGCACTTAGAAGCAGTTGTAACACTAAGCTCATGCTGGTTCTGCATTTCATAGAAATACATGTGTTCATCAGTCTCTGCTATGGAGGTAACACAGGAATATATTGGAGGGGCACAGGAACCTGTTTTTCTGAAATGATTACTGATCTTGGTCTTCAGTAGTGGTTTTTTCCCAGCAACAGTTTGGTTTAACAATCCACAAGGCAGCTCTGTTCTGCCACTCCATCTGCTGTGTAGCAATAATAGGGAGGCTTATGCATTTTTAAGGGAAATATAGTCTGTCTTATAAAAGGCAGACTCATAATTACAGCTTCCAGCTTGGAGGAGGACATGTTGAAATGTGCCTATGAAAAATTAAAGTTCATACTGGTCAGAAAAACACCACTACCTTCATTTATGTCACCCAATTATTTGGTCCTCTGAGATGAAGTATTGCTCAAAGAATAAAATATTGCTCAAAATCACAATGACCACCTTTTAGGACTGTATTATTAAGCTGATGGCACTTGAGATCTGGCCGTTTCTACTTATGAACATCTTATTTTCTAGAACTCAAAGAGATTTATTAATTTGCTCATTAAAAAAAAAAATTCCAAATAAGTGAACTATTTTAAATATCACATCATATGAACACTCAGTGATCAGCTCTCATTTCTCAATTAATGTTTTCAAGAGCACAAAGCTAGAGAGAAAAGCATAAAAATATGACTGACCCAAGACCACTCAAATGCCTCAAGCATCTTCCACCCTTTTTGTTGCCAAAATTATGCAATTAAAAGAACTACAACTTTTCAGCTTTCACTGGAGCCAGACTTGCATGGTTTATTTGTGTTAATTCTGAAATCTGAGATGGGCACAGCTGCGAATAAAATATTAAAGGTGCCCCACTAAGGTTTGAAAGTTATCTTTAGATCCACGAGACAATTAGGGAATCTTAAATTTAATCAGATTCTAACTTCTGCCCAAGCCTGAAGGGTCCCAGTGAGACAGCAAGTTCTAGGGGTGGGGAAAAGGGCACCACTGGGCAGGAACTGGGAGCCCAGAGGGTGTGACAGGGGCATTGCTGGCTGTCCCTGTGTCTGCCCAGCTGTTCCCTTGCAGGAGTACAGAAATCCACTGTTTGTGGTGCTGCCAGACAGGAGCAGAGCCTGGGACGAGCAGAGCTCACCAGGGCCTGCCTGAACCCAACACTCTGCACTGCTTGCTCTAGCTTGCCAGGTTTAAAAAGGACATGTCCAGCACAGTTTAAGGGTTTGCAAACTTGCCTAGGGATCACTAAAATTGTGTAAATGTGCCATTAGCATCTTCCTCACATGGCAGAAAGGCAACAAACAAGAGAGCTTGCCTGGAGGTTTGAGAATGCTCACAGCAGCTACATTGGACTGCTTTGTGTAGAGAATTCCAAAGGCAGCTTCTGCAATGCTCTGACCTAATGGTCAAAGGGACCTTTTACTGTTATGTGCCAACTCAGGCTTCCTGCAAACACTGGGTGCTGTGTGGGAAGAGCTGTCCTTGAGGCCTCATGGTGCTCTACCTTTGGCCAAGAAAGGAAGAACTGTTATCCACTCATTACACCCATACATAATCTGCCAGTCTCAAATCCATGTGTTTTCTACTGGCAACGTGGAAGTTCATATTTTCCAACCTTTTTTTTTTTTTTTTTTTTTTTTTTTTTTTTTTGTGTGTGTGTGTATTGATTTGTTTTATAACAAATCAGCATTTCATCTGACCTTTAAAATTGAAGTGTCCATGGTTCAGCGGCTCCCAAAGCCTTTGCCATCACATAATTATGGAACTGTGATTCAGGTCAGTTTAACAGCCAACCCCAGGCAGGAAGTTCTTCAAATATATTGTAGCTGCTTCTTTATTAATTATCAGCAACTTCAGTTACTGGATTTCAAAAGACACCAATATTCCAAAGAAACATGAAGTGCTGGCTTGAAAACAAGAAAGAAACAATACAGCAAAAGGCCAGTCCTGCAGACCATTCCACAAGGACGTGCCTATGAAATTCCATATGTTGCATTTCCCACACTGTGTGTGCAACCTCAGGGCCGACCCAAAAAAGAGACTGTATAAATGTCACTTTCAACGTGGTAATGACACTGGAAAGCACTCACTGATCTACAATAAGCATCTCTTTCTCTGTTGTGGAGAAGGCTTCAAACGAAACTAAGTTCCAACCCTATACTGGAATGGAACAGATGCTGGTGAATTATCCTGTCAATTATCATTCTCTCTTTACTAGAACTGAATAAATATGTAACAGAAAACCCCTCAAGATGCACGTAAAGCTTGTTATTTGAAATGCCAGTGCAGATGGAGCACAATCCTTACTCTGGTAATGCTGGCTTTGCAGCTGTATGCCCACAGCTTTTGCTGTGCTGTGGTGTGAGGACACCTGAACACCGCACACCCCAAACCGCAGCAACATCTGGGGGACAGAAGGGATAGGTCAGTAATGAATACATCCAGTTCCAGCTGTGGTGTAGCTGGATTTTGGGGCTGTGCTTGGGGCACACGCAGGTGCCATCACCACGGATTCTCGGGGTGACCTGGGCAGGCCCAGGCAGTCCCTGCACAGATGGGGAGAGGGACTGCCTTGGGACAGCAGGCCAGCTGGAGAGGAGCTGATTGACTGAACCACCACGATTAAATGTTGGCATTAGTGTTCTAGGAGCTCTCTGGGATGGAATTTTGGGCAGTTGCAGAAGTTGCCCCAGGCAGCTCCTGCTGTGTTTAGCTTGGTCTGAATGCCTAAATGTGTTAGTTAACAAACTGGGTGAAGAGCGCAGCCTTGCCCTCCAGAGATTCCTCATGCTGATTTCTGCTGTGGAAGGGATCAAACTGTGCACCACTATTTGTAAATATTTATTGGCATTGTTGCATGTGGGAAGTAATTTGTAAGTAGTTAAGCTATTTAAGGATTTTTTTGTCTTTAGTTACAATATACCAATGAATTTAACATGCTGGAACAATCCCCTGTGACCACAGGCCAGCTGAGTGACAGCAGCTTGGGGTCTCACCTAAACCAGCTGGAGACACTTCTGCAAGGACACCTACAACAGAGATTCCCACCTCCACCCAGGAAACAACCACCCACCCTTTTTGGGAGATTGGGCTTCCCATGTGAACATTTCCTTGTGCAGAGACCCTCAAAATCACCTGCCTTTAAAAAGCCCTGTCTGGGAGTGCCTGTGCAACACCATCCATCCACAAATGTCCTGGAAGGACAGAGACCCAGGGGGACAGACCCATTCTGCTTGCAGTACACAAAAAACCTACTTATAAAGCTTGCTTAGATAACACCAATTACATGTGCATATCCCACAGGAGCTGTGTTGAGCACTGGACAGAGCCAGGGAGGTCCAGCTGACCCTGCAGGAAATATTGGGCTGTTTGCTGTGTATATGCCTCAGTTTCCCTCCCTGCAAAAGTGGGTGATTAACAGCACTAGGAATTTGTGGATGATTTAGGAGCTACATATTTATTATTAGTTTTCTCGTCTGGTTTTAACAACTAGCAATATCAGGTCAAAAGCAAAGCAAGTTTTCATTAATGAAACATGAATCCTTCCCTAATACAGTGGGACTGAGCAGTCTGCAGGATGATTTTGTTGTCTGATATCGTTACCCTTTATGATCTCATATTTTATGGTAGTTAATGCCATTGGAGGAAAACATGATTAGAGCAGAAAGCAGCTTCAAAGCAGCCATTGCTGAGTGCATTCATCACACTTGCTGCAGAGCTGGATTTTTCCTCTCTACAAATATAATCAATCAGTGCAGGTGAAGAGTTAGTTGCAAATAGAAGCCCTTTAGGTGAACTAGTGTGTATCCTGTTTTTATCAGTGTTCTGGGAAGTGTAGTTAGTCTGGGATAAGTTATGTGGTGTGGGCTTAGGCATTAATGAATATGAGAAACTAAATTATTGAATTTTGCAATGCAAATTATTTTTTGAGCACAAATTCTTCACTTTTGAATGTTAAGGGCTCATAAAAAATGTCAATGGTTTATGAATTAGGCCATTAGCATGCAATTTGTGATTCAAACAGTACCACAGCCCCATGTAATAAGTGACTGAATAAAGAGCAGCATTCCTCTCTGCACTTGCAAAATAGTTTGTCAGGAAGGCAAATGCAGGGAGATGTCACATGAGGGACTCATTCCCTCCCCCTGGAGATGCACAGTTACACAGCAGAGGGGTCCTATGTCTATCCCTAACTGTGGTGCCTGGAAAAGCTGTGTTTGTGTGATCCATGCAATCGTGGCAACAGGCAGAGCACCTGTACGTGTGACATGGGCCCAGAGCTCCCCAGTCCCCTGGCAGCTCGTGGGCTGTGCCTGTCCCCTGTGCTGCCACCTCAGCTCATCAGCAATGCCATGGCCAGGGGTACCAACGAGTGTAACTGGCTGGAGACCCCAAAGGAAATAACATCCACCCATGGTGGGAGGAACTCTGAGCCTTTCTGAGTACACACATCTCGAGTGAAAGCAAAATCTGTGCTGAGCAAACGTGTCTGAGAGGTGGGGTACCCTGCACAAGGGGTCCCAAACACAAATGTCAACTCAGAGTGCAAGGACAGAACTGTTGTCTTAATGGCAAATTCCCTGTTCAAACAGTAGTGCTTACAAAGGTAACCAACCAAAAATGCAAAATCCACTATTATGGATATAAAAACTCCTACTTGCCCAAGATGAGAAAAATTTTGCAAAGAAAACACTAATTATGATAATATTTATGACAGGTTGAATATTGCTGTTATCTAAAAGATCTCTGCAGCTTCTCAGTGTTTCAGAATCTGTGCTAGGGTAGAAAAATAACCCAGAAAGGAGGCAGAGGTATGGATAGAAAAGGTATGTTAATTGTTTTTGATATATATCATACTCTCTTAAAATAGTTTATATGCATTAAATGGGATACAATGGTATATGAAACTCCTGAAACTGCCAGTTTGAAAATGCAATTCTCTAATTTGTGCCCGTGGCATCACTGACCCTCCCTTTCTCCACCTGCAAGCTGGTGGCAGGGAGGCAGAAGTTTGCTGCGCTCCGGAGGCTGACCTTTGCTCTGGTCTCTAACAAGGCAGAAGGTGTCAGTTCCAGGCACCTCGGGAGGGGATGTGCCCTTCCTGCAGCTCCTTACAGGGAGCAGCCCTCGTCTCAGGGCTGTGGATGAAGCGGAGAGGGGCTGAGCAGCTGGTGGCAAAAGAGAGGCGAGGAGAGAAGCCTTTGACTCGGGATCACAAAGGAGGAGGGTTGTTGGCTGCCCCTGCTGCTGGCTGTGGCCAGCACTTACAGACAGTGCATGTTTGTCTGTCTGTCTGCCTCAGCTGTGTAACTCACCTTGCCAGGATATCCCAGAGCCTCTCACCTGCCTTTCAAGGCTAGAGCAACTCATGTCCTGGATGTTTTTCCCTCTCCTTTCTTGCAGCTGAACACACGCACATATACTCTATGTTTGTGTGTACTAACCAGGCAATTAAGAGATCCATGTGGTGGGTGTGTTTAAAAGACTGACATCAGGCCAGTTTCAAATTTCTGAACAACACCAGATTCACATTCACTTACCAGTATAGGTTAATTATTAGTCTTCATGAAAAATCAGCATTACACATGCAATTAACTTAGACCTTAAGAATCTTACTCTAAATTAGCTGTGAGTGCACAGCTACCATGAGGATGGTGCAAGCAGTTAATGCTGATTCAGGGTGGCCAAACTTATGAGCTCTTCCCTGTCTTTCTTTTCTTATAATTCCTGTGGTTCTGCTCATACCTCAGCTCTCCAAAAGCAGCTCCAATCTGCTCTGGCCATTTATTATTTTCAGGGGGACAGGGACTTGTTTTGTTTTCACCAGACATCTTGTTTGCTTGCTCTGTGTGGTGTATACACACACACACAAATACATACCCAAAACATATAATTATTTTTTTACTTCATACAAATTTCCCACCCTTTTATACCCTCATTTTTTGCATATTTTACCATATACACATTTCTCCAATACCCCCATTTGTGCAACCATACAATTCCTGAGTGGTTGATTTGTTGATAGACATGATTTTTACATTTCTGCTTAGATTTGCATGTTTGTTTCTTATTTAATTAGTAGTGTTACATCAGGGAATGCTTACACATTATCACCAGATATATTTTTAGCATGCTTATGTCCAAGTTAATAATATTTTACTTGATATTCTTTCACTCCATGGTGCAACAGGCCCTGCTTTGGCTGCACTCTTTCATGTCCAGTGGATCTATTTTGTTGTCTTTTCTTAAAGAAAATGTCATTGCTCTTAAAACTGTACTTAAGATGCTTTTCTCTCTGCTTGTTTTACCCACCTGATGGGACATTTGCCCTGTCAGGAGTGTTCACAGCCTGTTGCTCACCTTCTGACCTCTGTAGTTATGATGTGACTCTCTGTGAGTGGTCACTATCTCTTTTAAAGAAACATTTAAGCAGGTGTCCTTCCCCTCTCATGCTTTAATGGGGTTGTTGTCATCCTCACAAGCAGAGTGCCTGGGCTAATGGTCAGCAGCTGAAATCAGTGATGTATAAAACATGCCAAAACCCAGGAGTGCTGATTTGTGACTCTGCTGTTACCTCACCAATGCACAGGATCCCGTTCAGTATCACAGGAGGCCGTGTACCTGCCAGGACCTGCCAGCTCCCATGAGCAATGCCAGCATCAGGGCACCCCAAGGACCTTTTATGGCTCACCACAACTCTAGATGCCAACACAGACCACATCTCACTCCTGGCAGCAAGCAGGGACTGAGGAGACCCAGCTCTGTCAAGTGTGAAAAGTTAGCACTCAGTACCTCCAGCACTGTCAGGTGTCCATGCCCTGGGCTGAGACTCTCTTCTGGCTGCCTCTTGAAGCTCAATTATTACAAAGGTCAGAAATCATAAAAGAAAACCTTAGAGGAGATGTTTAGTAGCTTGAATTACCAAAATAATCTAAGTGAAGACTCTGATCATTGTCAAATGTTGCCATGCCACCACCTGATCTCTTGGAGCAGTTAACAAAAGCTGATAAACAACCTCTAAAAAAAAAAAAAAAAAAAAAAAAAAAAGCTGATAAGCAGCACCCTTTGCTGCACACAAACACAGTGGGTCCAGAGCTGCTGAAAACCAGCACCTTGTCTGCAGGAAAGGTAAAACTCCGAGCATGCAGGCAGGGGTGCTCCCTGAGCACTGACCCATTCTCCAGGGGTTAACACGCCGTGCTCAGAGCACGGAGCCAGCAGAGCTCATCCCCGGGGCTGGGACTGGGATTCCTGCAGGAGAGGGATGGACTGCTCTGTGCCAGGCTGGGGGGCTGCTGAGGGAGCTCAGACGGGGCCCAAAGCATAGGACTGACAGGCTGAAAAATGAGAATGTGGAGGTGTTTGTGCTGTAACTAACCACAGAGGCACAGAGTTATATTCTACCAATACTATCTCAAATTTAGGTCAATACCAGGCTTTAAACTAATAAATTGTGGGGGAAAGGTTGCTTTTTCAATAAAAGGCAAAGAAGTAAAACCCAGCCTATGGTCCTTTTCATGATTAATCCTGTTCCATGGGCTGTGCTCAAGCTGTAGTTGACCAGAACACATTTGATTCAGTGCAGCTGAGTGGGTTTACATGACTCATGGAGATGTGGCAGTCATTTTTAAATTATCCTGGGGGCTTTCGATTTTTGTGTCATGACCAGGTTTGCATAGCTACCTCTTAACATGGCAGGCAAGCATTTTATTTCTTGTTGCAGTGCCACACAGTAATGTAGAATATGTTACAGTCAAATTCTTATTTAGGGTTAAAAAGGGCACACACTATTTTGAATGGTTTTTAAACTGACCACTAATGAATTGTTTACAGCTGCTGTCTCCAGTGTCAGTTCTGTACCCCATCTCCTATATTCCATGTTTTCCACCCCTCCCTGCTGCATCCTGCACCTCCTTCTCATCCCTGCTGTCATACCAAGCCTGTATTTCTGTACACTGCATCATTCTGCTGGAGTCATAAATATCCCATTCTACCCAGAATACCTGCTTGTTACTGCTGTCTGTATAAAAGTGCATGTCTCCATCACAGACAAACAAAAGTAAACCAGAGACAGGCCCCTGATCAATTATAGAAATTGCCGTCCCAGCTAAACCAAGCAAAGCAAAGGCAGACCAAGAAGAGATCAGAAAAGATGGGCCTGACAGGCCTCAGTCCCAAGGTCTTGCAGACTCAGGACAAAGCTTGTGGCCTATTATCTACAAACACAATTCTGTATTTCTTCACTGCTTCAAAAAAGGAACTATTTGCTCTTTTGTTCCACTGTGTTGGCTTATTCTTGACTTGGAAGGAGCTGCCTGCAAAGCTCAGTAGAGGTGTGCTGTCCTGCTCTGCTCTGCGTGGGCAGCTGCAGTCACAATCAACCATGTGGAAAACTTGTACCTGACCTTGAAAACTTATATTTCCAACTAGATCATCATTTCATCTCATTTTAATTTATGAGAAAAAATTAGTAACCATAAGGAAAAAAAGGAATTTAAAAAAAGAAAATAAAAAATCAGGGTGCGCATATAGAAAGGAAATCTGAAAAACTGGTCTGAATGTCAGGAGTCCTTTCTCAGAAGGCCCAGGTCTGGAAGTGTTGAGGTGATTAGTCACTAAATACATACCAGAACTCCTTCCCTCCAATGCCAACCATCCCAGCATCCTGGCCTTTCAAAACAGCAGTCACATACCCTTCCCTAGCAGTGAATGATGGTTGCCTCATGTAATAAAATATTCAACTTCACAACAATGCTTTATAGAGAAGGAGGTTCATGAATTTTTAAAATTATTTTGTAAATCACTCTGAGAGCTGACAATGAAGGCTAACACCTCTGCTGGTGTACAACTGCCAAGTTATCCTCATATTGAGCCCGACACTGGGATTTGTGGGAACCTTCCCCTCTGATGTGTCAGAAAACCTCTCCTGAGTGGAGTGTGAAAGGCGCTGCCCCACTCAGCGTCGCAACCCAACCCACGCTCTGAGAGCTGCTCGGGCACTCGGGCAGTTCCGTCAGGAGGAGATGGTTTGAGGGTTACCTGATGGGATGTGTCTGTCAATGCAGCAGGGCTGTGGGAAGCACGGGTAGCAAAGCTGCTTCAAGACATTCCCCAGACACCAAACAGGCAGTCTGAAGTGCATTTATTTTGCAGTACTGATGACTACTTCCCTTTGTGGAAAGAAACAGGTGGGTGACTTAGTTTCTGTCTATAACCATTACCAGCAGCGTCCAGATCAGTTTTTGTGGAATCTGAGAAATCCCCAGCACCAATCACTGCAGGAAACTCTCCTCTGTAAGATGGCAATCTCTGTAAAGCACTACAGACAGAATTGTGCATGTGGGAGGAAGGGAAATGCCTTCCACACTGCCTTTCTCAGTACTTTCTGTGCAGCTGCCTGCTCTCAGGCAGCCTGGTGATGGCTGTTCAACAGCTCAGCCAGAAAGGAGAAGTTACCCATCAGCAAAGCTAAAAACATTCATGAAGGTGAGCAACAGCACCTGCAGGAAGGTGGGAAACATTCACACATCATCAACTCAATAGACATCAACTCTTTTAGAAAAAAAAATTAGTTACCATGGTTGCATCTGTGGAAGGAGAAACCCATTCCTGCTAAATGTCAGGAAACGATTGTCTGGAGAGATGTTTTGCTGTGACTGCACTAGAAAACAAACTGGCCACAGTTTTATTGCATGGTGCTACTTAAGTGAGGAACTCCTCCTTGGCCATCCCCAGCAGGGAGGCAGCAGGAGTGAGAGCAGGATTATTGTGCATGGCCCTCCCCGGGTGCTGCAGGAGAGGCTGAGAGCCTCCCGTGCCTGCAGCAGGGCACGCTCTGGGTTCAAACCCTGCTGGTGACCCAGATGGAGGAGCTGTTATACAACGTTCTTTAATTGGCAATTTTCTGCTCTGTTCTCTTCTGCATCTGTTATTTATGTATCACAGCTTTCCTGCATGCTGGTAGACAACAAGGAACTACAGCAGTGGTATCCCCTCATATTTAAAACATTTAGACAGACAAAACCCCAAAATTCACATAACAGAATGGTTCATTACACTCAGAGGAAATTTTGTTGCTTTACAAAACATTTCTCTGAGATGATAAAGCCCACATGGCTGCTGCACAACAACTACTGAACAACAGAGGAAGAACAAAGAATAAACCAAACAGCAAGATGCTTCAGCAAAGATGCTGACCCAATACAGCAGCTTCCAACACGCAGAGCTGCAACCACAGCACCGCCTTGGAGTTAAGTGCCCATGAGCTTGGTGTTATGCCAACAAAATCATCAAGAAGCTGGATCTCTCCTTGTTATTAAATTGGGCAAGCAAACGAATGAAAGGAATCAAAGCAATAACAAAGGGCAGATAACCCCTGGGCTATCTCGTAAGCAGTGGCTGACAGATGTGGATTACTGAAAAAGTAAAGAGCTTGCCACTTGTATGTAATAAAGCCACAGGGATTTCAACAATACCCTTTTTGTTTTAAAGAAGAGCAAAGGCATATATTGTCAAAACCATAAAGCTTGCCACAGTGCACTGCTGCACTATATAAAGACATCACAGGCTTACGGTTTTGAAAGGAGTGACAGCTATTACATGCTGAATTTTTTCAGTGAGGCACTGTGTGGAGTAACTAAGGATCATGCAGGGAAGCATCATCTATTTTTTCCTTGACAAGAACACCTGCATGACCCCTCTGAATTGGTCAGTTGGACCTGGTGGCCTGGACATTTATCACACTGCTGCTTTTTTTTTTTTTTTTTTGTGGGTTTATTTTATTCAAGCAAACTCTAAGAAAGCAACATTTTGGTTTCATAAAGAACCCCGAGGCAGAAAAAAATCAGTTGACATGCTTGTTTTCAGTCCTTGTACTGACCAGGTATAATTTGTCATCTGAGGGTGCAAGCTGCTATTTGAACTAGAACTTGGCTGAATTTTGGCACAATTTCTAATAGAGTTGTAAAAGCCCCACCTGTCACAGTTTTCACTGCCTTGTCAGCTTACAATGCCAGGGAAGCATTAAAGGTGTCTGTAGTCGGCGGTGACGAGGCTGCACCTTAAATCCTGGTGTCAATTTTGGGCTTCTCATGACAAGACAGAGATTGAGGGGCTGGAGTGTGTCCAGAGAAGGGAAAGGATCTGGGGAAGGGTCTGGAGTGCAACTCTGAGCAGCAGCTGAGAGAAGTGGGGGTGTTTAGCCTGGAGGAAAGGAGGTTCAGGGGAGACCATTCCTCTCTATAACCACCTGACAGGAGGTTGTAGCCAGCCTGAGGGGTGGTCTCTTCTCACAAGGGACAAGAGACAGGGCAAGAAGAAACAGCCTCAACCTGAACCAGGAGAGGTTCAGGGTGGGTTAGCAAGCATTGGCACAGGCTGCCCAGAGCGGTGGTGGAGTTCCCATCCCTGGAGAGAATTAAAAACCACACAGATGTGGCCCTTGGGGACTTGGTTAGTGTGGTCTTGGCAGTTCTGGGGGAACTCAATGACTGCAGAGGTCTTTTCCAGCCTGAACCATTCTGTGATTCAGTGGCAAGATCCTGCCTTTGTTGCTGTTGTAACAGTCTTTAAGCCCTTCCCTGTCAAATTCAAACATACACTGTACTTTTCTAAGGCCAATTCTTGTCTTAATTAATGCCTCATTTCAGTTTGTAATGCTATTTTTCTGCCTGTGAAAAACTAAATGCCTTGCATATAGCAGCATAACAGGTAACCTTTTCATACAACATATATTCAGGCATCTGAATATGGCACAAAACAGATTTCTCTCTGCTCCTTCCAAGTATTGTTGTTCAGCCTTTTATATCATAACCCCCTGGTGTTACCACCAGGAATTGTCAACAGGGCTGGCTCCCAGTGATGTGATGCATGAAACATGATTCTAACCCTGAGGAATCCCATGGTATCCAACTCAACATCTCCCCGTGGAGAGTTTTGGCTCTTCTGCTGTGATGATTTGCAGGACAAATTAAACTACAGCAATGTAAACTATTAAACAGTGTAAACATATTAAACTACAGCTTCAAAGTCTCTGAGTTTGTCTGATGTAAATCATAATCCCACAGCTACACGTAGGGTCCTAGTGCAGAGAACCTCCTCTCCTGTCACAGAGAATATGGAAAACATGTATTTAAAAGTTAAAACCACATTGTCTTAGTGTACCTATGGCCCATGGAGTTTCTTTGCACATATTTGGGCAAACAGGTCACAAAAAATTGCCAGAATGGGTCAGTCTGTCAAAGCTGGCATGGTGACTTTGTTGGTGTTTAGATAAAGGCTGAAGGAATTCAGAGGAAGGCAGAAAAGCAGGTTCTGAATATTCTCTTTAAGTCTTATGAGTATCCAGCTGTTCAAAACCCAGATCAACCCAACTTTAAACCAAACTGCAATTATATTTTAATAACTCTCTCCCATTTCAATTTCCACTTTTTCTTGTATGTCATGCCTAAATGGAGCCATGAGATGCCAATTCTGCACTAGAAAATGAATGAAGAGCAATTCAGTGCTAATAAAATCAGGCAGAACAAGTCCTGCTAATAACAAGCTGAAGATTTAGAATTAAAACATTATGAAGTAGAAATCAAAGAATGGTTTTCCACTATATATAGAAAGACTTTACAAAATATCACAGAAAACAAACAAAAAAAGAGATAAGAATATAGCAAGACATGGAGCAATTTTAATACATAAAGAAAAATGCTACAACATAACTTATAGAACTTCTGAATAAAATATGTAAATAGTGAAACACAGAGAAAACCAGACTATTTTATTTATTTTAAAATAAAGTAACAGCAACTATTTATAAAAATTGGTTCTTGGGGAAAGAATGACTCCACTGGAAAATACTGACATTAACTAACTTCAGAATATCTGAAATTATCAAATAAAACAAGTATTACAACCATTTTAATGGGCAAAGTCTCCTGTTTTCTTCAGCCATCACATGATAAATCTCAGCCCACACATCAATTTATTAGAAGGCAAGTCAGAACAATAACAAAGACAAACAGCCATTAGTGGACAAGACAGTTTCATCAAGCAAGATCTTACAAATAATATATCGCTGTTTGTCTTCAAGACACTTTTAATACACCAGAGTCCTTTCCAAAAGCACCTATAATCAATTCCTTCTAATTTACAAACTCAGAAAGACTACGAGAGTGATGGTAATTTCATATTTTACACACCCACGGAGGTTATGACAATTGATTCAGTTCAGCAAAGAACTGTAATGACTTTGAATGCACTTGAAAGATTTTTGCATTTGTTTTCTAGAGCTGTAAAAAAAGTAATTCAAACTCTGCCACATGGGCACGATTTGTAAAGGTTGTACATGAAAAGTATGGATTCAGCTCTGACAAAGACAGCTCTTGTCTTATTATAACCCATCTGCAAGGCATGCTGGGCGCTGCACTAAAACACTTGGCTCCCCTTTGTGTGGACTTTATGCCATCTGAATAGATTTCAGAATTCCTACAGAAAAAGAGGGGCAGTGAAAAATGGGTGACACTTTAAACCACTTCAGAATAACTGGGTTTTAGTCAATTCTTTTCATCAATGCTTAAAGTAAGGATATGCAACCTCTGCCCCTAGATTAACAGCCCCCATAAAGATGAAAGCAACCAGAACCCTCAGTAGCTCAATGCAAGGTTTCCAGACATAAAACAAGACAAATGGCCACGTGGCCTGCCTTTCACTAGCCAAAAGTAACAGCAATGAAACAGCAGCCTTGCTATTTCTGCCCTCAGAATAATATGAAACAGCTCAATTTACAAGATCATCTTGTAAGTGAGTTGTGTTTCTTTCCTGTTGGCACTTTTAGAAAAGGTTCAGTGACCAGAGTCATAGTCTGTGAAGGGCTATGGCCTCAGAGCAAAAAGACATCAGTGGCTCCAGTCTGCAAGAGGAACCAAGAGTTGACTGGAAACACATTTTTATGTTTTTTTCAGCAGTTTAGATGAGCCTTGCCAGATCCCAGCTAAGCAGACAAGGCGAGAGTAAAGAAACTCCTCCTGGTCCTAGTGCCAAAGGAAGGACTTGGTCTATCAGTGCTTGTTAGAGAAGAAAGGAAAGAAAAAGATATTCAGACATCATAACACTGCAATGTGAGACTTTAAATAGCACTTTGAACAAATTGGGGAATCTCTTGGGTGCCAAGTCCTACTTTAGGAGCCATCTCTGAGTGTTTCTTCTTTCCATGACAGAGAAAGATCAGTAGATCTGCAAACATGGACTACTCCCACTTGATGCTTCCAGCAGCAGAAGCCTTCACTGGATCCTCTGGCCATCAAACAGACTATTTTTCATGTGTGCAATCATCCTCCTTTGGTGCTTTATGAGATTTGTAAGCTTTTACTGTGGGGACAGAAGGCCTTATTATTATTTCCAGTGCTTGCCATGAGAACACTGGGTGCACATTTGAGTGAGTTCTGCTTCGTGGGCAGCCTTCCTTTGGATGTGCTCCATCCTCCCCAAGGCCAGGAGGGAGCACATCCCACACACCTGGAAGGAAGGGAGCCCTGGCAGCACCTGAGCAGTTCCACTGTGAAATGAAAGGATGTACAGGGCATGTACATTCAGCTAAGTCATCCTTTGTTAGTCCACTGATATCAAAGGAACTATGCTTGGTATGCTGAAGAACTGATTCATAATTTCAAATGGAACTTTTCATTCATACTTAAAGCAGTTTTGGCTTAAAGATCTCACTCAAGAACTCTGTACTGTTAGGAAGGCACACAGCAGGAGCTGGAAATCACTAACACAGCAATACTTTTTTAATCCTCCTTGGCAGTCTGTCTTGCTCATCTGAAAGATCTTTTGTGGGGGGGTCCCCAAAACTGATACTGAGAGATAGTGGAGCTTCTGCCTGTCATGAATGGGATCCCATTGGAGGATTTTATGCTAAAAATGGATGCTACAAAAAAAAAACCAGACACCCCACCCCATTTAGATTAATGCTTTAAAATATGAAATCTTTTGTTCAGAGAAGACGATGGCAATTCTGCATTGTATTCAGCAGTTCTAGAATTTCAAGTACAGTGTTTGGGGGTTTAAAAGCTTGCCTGGTTAGACAGCTGATGAAGTGAGGAGCAGAAATTGCTGCTTTCCTCCAGACCAAGGGAATCAGTGTCATGGAAGACAGTGTAGTAGCAAAGAGATGGTACTGGTGAGGTAACACACTTGAATGATTTTATGATTTATATTCTCCTCCTTATCTGTGACAATATCCATTCTCTGAAGATGAAACAGGAAACATACAGCTGCTGCATATATATTTATTTTCATTGTGTTCTAGCTTTCAGAACAGTGCGAAGGTCCATGAAAATAATAACCTAAGGCAGCAAGAAGAAAAAGACAGGGCTGAACCTGCCCCGTGTTCCCCTCGCAGCCCTGTCAGGGCTGAGCAGGGGGTGCCTCGGTGCTGCCAGCCACTTGTGCAGCTCCAGTGCAAGGACAGATTCCCTTGTGCAATACAATGTGCCACTCATTCATTGTTTGCTCTTTGACCTTGTTGATATGACTTACATCTTTACATCTTTACCTTGTACAGTTTGCTAAGACCTGGTGCTGAAAAAACAAAATTGCCTGCCTGGAGTCACTGATGAAAAAGAGGATAAAGACTCATGGTAAACCTAAAAAAAGTCAGAAAACAAATTTAGGAGCCTAACTAACTTCTTCCTGTTGGAGAAGAGCTACTTCATCCTTCCTGAGGGCGAGACTTGGGCCCTTGTGCATTTTGGGTACTTGAACAGAGGTGCAGTCAGGCACAAGGAACAAATTCACCATGATGGTTAGTCCCAAACATTGGCCCCTATATTTAACACATAGACTTCAATCAATCTAAGGTTGTTGATGCTAAATTTAATTGATAACACAATTCTCAAATAATTATTATTATTTTTCTGTATGGTTAGGTTGAATGTTAAAATAATTACAATCTATGATTAGACAGACAAAATATGACCTTGTTTGAAACCATGGTAAATAACTCATTTTCCCCCAAAACTCCTACAAACAAGTACATTAGTATGGATCTCAATACAGAATCTCAAGTCTGAAAAAACATTCTGAGTATATTGGAACTTTTTTCCTTCTTTCCTCAAGACACATATGATACTCACAAGGCTGTGTTAAACCTTTCTATCTTGGAACCTATCAGAAATACTTTGATAAATGAAGAACTTTAGATATTTCTCGAAGATCATGATATACTCACAGAGTGAGTTCCAAGTCTAGTTTTAGTTCTAAAGATATTGCACTGGCTGGAAAGTGGTAAATGATTTTTATTAGCCATAGACAAGAATCAAATTTGTGCCTCAATCTCCATCAATCTTAGTAAGACTCTGATGCAGTGATACTGTTTTATTGGCTAGACTAATGAACACTGGAGTCAGTTCCTTTGTCCTCAGCTGGTTAAAAAAGTTATTCAGGTCCTGTTCTCAGTTTTTTGAAGCTAATGGTCTGATTTCTGCCACCACATTGATTCCTGAGAGAACTCCACTGATGTTTTCTTCCTTTTCCTTTAGTTACAGGTTTTTCTTTGCACACAACACAAGTGAATGAACTGCTAAATTTTCCCTATTGCAGCACCATTCACCCTGTTTTTGCCAAAACTGAGTGTGCATAGTGTGCATCATTGTGCTGTTTTGTGACTCTGTCTTGTGGAACTCAGCTTGGGGCTGGGACTTACGAGAAGCAATAACAGCCAAGGGAGGAAATTGCTGTCCTCAGCCTCCTCAAGCACAACATGAGCACTGAAGGTGATCTATGTGAACCTGCTTTACTTCATAAAGGAGCAGGTGCTGCTACATCACCTGAAATTGTCACTGAAATTCATGAGAAGAGTAGTAGCTTAAAACAAAGGGCAACTTGGTGTGACTCAAGCCCTTTACTTAAAGGTCATATATTCTTTACAAAATGAAGCTCTTGCCACAAAGGGGGTCCCATATCTCAGTCTGGATGGATATCCTCTCATTTGCAGGCTATTTCAGAACAGGAATAGAAATGATAATGTGTTAATTCTCCCCATGGGCCCTGCTCCACCCAGGAGCTCTGCTCCTGCCTCCTGAGGCTGTGCACTGGGCTCTGTGTTCCTACAGCTTTGGTTTTTATAGCCTGCTGTGTTTCCAGCATCAGGCACTTGTTTTGCTTTGTTCAGAGTGGCCCCAACAAAACCCCTAGTCCTGCATTGTTATTTCTGATCACTTTAGAGATAGATCCTACATCCTTCTTTGCTGTAATTTATGTGGCAATTCTTTACCAGCACTTAAATCACTACTAACTACTTCTAACCAATCATTTTTTTGCCTTGAGATGTTTAATTATTACAGGATAAATGGTACTAGTGAGGGATTCATGGGGAAACAGTAATTAGCAGTTCCATCTATCTCAATAAAAGAAAATATTATTATTAATTAATATCCATACAAGGAAGCAGAAGGAGTTTTTAAAAATCTACAATAGAGATATCTACAGGGGCCACATTTGCTCAGAGTGTCTCTTTGACAGGTGCCCATTTATTATTTTAACAAGCTGAGATTGTCTGCATCTTCAATCACAGGAGGTCAATCCTTCATTCCTGTCAAATCTTTGATAACTAAAGTGTCTGTATTAATAACTAAAAACTGGAGAGAACAAGCTCAGATAGCTCCAGCAGGGAGTCACATTGCTTGAAATTGCCAAATGCCAGTCGCTTTGAAAAAGGAAAGAGTTTATTAAAGTAGGCTGTGGTGGTGATTAGTTTAGATTTGCTTTGGCACAACTTGGCTGCCAAGCAGCCTTTTATGCCCATGTAACTCTTATCTAGCACAGCACTTCAGTTCTGCAGAGGAAGCTGTCACTGAATCCAGGAAGGGAAGGGAAAGGGGTTTTTAAAATACCCAGATAACACTGGAGCTATTGCAAATATTTGATGTATGAAAAATAATCACACATCAGGCACCTTATATAAGGAATGTAATAACCAAAAGTTACAGGCCCTCCTGGAGGAACAAGTGAATGTTCTATCCAGATTGTTATATTATTAAATTGTGTCTCAAGGGGACAGTTTGCAACTGCCCCAGGAGGACTAAAGGATGGCAAACACATAGATTTACTCTGTCCTTAGTGAGAAATTTTCTTTCTTTTAAGAAAATGGCATGTGAGTTTCCTATGCCCTGGCTGGTTTTGGAGCTGAGAGATTTGAAAGAAAATTTATGAATGTCTATGCTGGGTCAGAGGTTCGTCATGGACAGAGCTAAGAACCAAACCTGAAGCTATGAGCACCTGGAGAACTTTGTGTACTCACAGATTCTCCAGACTGACTCATCACACCCATCAACCACACATTATCATCACTGGTGTGTCTAAAAAACTCAAAATAGTGTGCCAGAAAAAGAGACCAGACCCTGGTGCTTTCCATTTATAGGATACAGTCTGAACAACTTGCTCACACAGAACTCCTCTCCTCCTCTCATGACACAAACTCATGGTGACAAGAATTATCTCAACTCATCCTCTCAGATTGCACCCAACCTTACAAATTGAATGATTCTGCAATTTGACTTTTAGATTTTCCTAAACCCTGCAGATTCTTTCTGCTGTTCCCCTCTTCATCTTTACAAGCGCCACATTTCTCTCATGCTTAGAACAAAATATAAAAGCCATTGGGTTTTCAGAACCTCCCTGGGTGGCTGTCCTCAGGGATGGGCTGTACAAGTGCAGCTCATTAACCTCAGCCCAGGCACAGCCACAGCTGCTGGGGGCTGTGGGGTCCCCAGCCTCACTGCTCTTCAATGCTCAGCAGTTCTGGTGAGTACCAGCAGCTTCTGAGCATACAGCACAAAAATAACCCAATATCTAACACAGGGTAGGAGCAGGAGGAAGCTCAGTGCTTTATGTGAACCTAGTTATGATGTCCTCTAGGCTTTGACCTTCTAGGAATTCAGAGTTTAATAGTGGTGGAGACTTTTTATTGCCCCATTAGTCATTGGCTGGATGGAGTTTAGCAGTGGGTGCGCTGACAAAGGTGATGTTCGTGCTATGAAGCTTAAAGACAGAAACACAGCACCACTGCAGAGGTACAAATGTGGTCGGAATTAGAAGTGAACTTGAAAAATCTTGGACTGATCTACACAGGTGAAGCCTCAGGTTTTGTTCCTGACTTGTCTTGTGCAGCCAAGCAATTCCTCTGTGTGAGCTGGTCCCTCCTTTGCTCCCTAGAGCAGCAGAGTGCTGATCTCTCCTGCCAGGCTTTGCATGAGAACTGGCTGCTTCCACTGTGGTGCTAAGGATGGTGCTTGTACCACAACTAGGGATTTCTTTTTAATGGTCTCAAAATGTGGTGAGTATTGTACGAACACACAGACAAATACAGTCCTACACCTGAATTAATAAAGTGGCAATCTGATACAGAGGGAAAGTTTATTCTTAAGCATGTCTCAGAAGAGGAGGAGGATGAGTCTGCGTTCAAAGAGGGTGGAAAAGTCTATGCAACCACCCCTATTTCTTTATCTTACAGGTTTGATTTAATTTGATTTGGAAATCTCCTGAAAGAAAATCTCCCAGTGTTTGACAAAATTTCCAAATTTTTCCATATACGTAAGTTTTAATTAAAAAGTGAATCTGAATTTATTTTAACATGGAACATCAACTGTTCTACTCTAGGGGGAAGAAGATAGAAATAAATTGTCCTTGTTCTTATGCTGCTCAGAAAGATTTTGTCCTTCTCATGTCTCTCACATTACCTGCTCCTCTCATTTCCATATTTTTGTTTTCTCCTTCGTTTCGCTCCATGGCAGCAAATAATGCTGAATACCAATGTAGTTGTATTCATCCATTTACAGATCATTTCTCTGAGCACCACACACAAGCACTCAGCTTTTCCAAATACAAATCAAGGCTGGTTACCTTAATTACTCATGGATTTCTGCGGTGCACAGGTGAGATGGGCTTTCATTACCCTGCCTATGTTAAAAGAAGCAGCTAAATCTACATATTCTTTCAATGACTGCTCAGTGTTCAGTACTGGCACAGATGAATCCTTGTCAGGAATAATTCAGTTTGCCTGAACAAGGAGTTTCAGGGAGTGACATTACTTTTAAGTCAGGAGATGAATAATAATCCAACTGATTGCTTTGGGAGGAACATTATAAAAAGAAAATCCAGTGACTTTTTCACCCAATTTACTGTTTCTGGGAGTATCAAAACACAATTTAGACATGCTATCATAAAAAAAAATTTAGACATGTTATCTTTAAAAAGAGACTCCGGCTTCTCTTTCAAGTAAATTGGTAGCAGAGTATTAAAAAAAATTCACCAAGCAAAATGGAAATGCTAGCAATGCAGCAGTGCTTAAATTTTATGAGAGTTAGATTATCACTAGGTACATAAAAATGAGCGGGAAATCTGCAGTCGACAAGAGCTTGGTGCATAATTACTTTTCCTCTCTCACCAAATGGCTCCAGGTCGGAACACTTCATTTAAACACAAAGACAGTGACAAAAGTGCTGACTTGTGGCAAACGTGTGCAACACAAGCAGATTTAACACTGCTAAAGGAGTTAAAAGAAATGTGAGACTGTAGAGGTGTTAAAAAAAAAAATAGTTTCTCCACATAATCGTTCCAGCTCAAAGGACTGGCTCACTGCTCCCTTCATCCAAGACTGGTTTGCTGTTCCTTGTGTCTGAGACCCCCAAAGAACAGCATGCACTTTATGGGGTTGCATGGTCCATCTTGATGTTTGTGTAAAACGGGCTTGTCCGAGGAACAAACTAGATTCTCTCCCATACTTCTTTTCCAGACAGGAAAGAAATACTGTAATTTGCATTACTCTGAATAGAGCAGTATTTTAAGTTCCACATAAACAACTCCCTCCAGTGCACCTCTCAGTGTAAGCAGATGCTTAAGTCCAGTCTGATTCAGCTTTAAGCGTGTATCTAAGTGTCATTGCCTTCAGAATGAAAGTTAAGTGTGTGCTGCTATGCTTTGCTGAATTTTGGCCTCACGCTATAAGAAAAGGATAATTTGGCTCATTATATTTTGTGAATGACACAATGCCCCTGAACATTAAAGTTTATATCTATTTGCATATATATGTGCAGCATTAGGTTTGGCTCTCAACTCTGTAGAGATCAAAGTACGCAGGGATCCTTAGAGACTATCAGACAGCAATTACACTGCAAAATAAATTATAGTCTCCCTCTACATGTCGCTATGTCCAGCTGCACATTTCCTTGAGTTCCTTTACTGCCCTTGAATGTGTTTTAGTTTTAGTTATTGCATAAGATTCTCTCAGATGAGGGCTTATGAAACAACCACTTCACTCCCAGTGGTGCAACAAAGCTCAGTTTCAACAAGAATATTTTCTCAAAGTTGAAAAAGTAAAAAAAAAAAGGAGAAAATTATTTTCTCATGGGTTGTGTCCAACTGTTTCCAAAGGTCTTGTTAAGGCTTTTAAATAACTTTCTGCAGAGGACAAACAGCAGCTGCGGGGCAGTCTCTGAACAAAGCATTTCTGGGTAGATTCGATGCCTTTTTGCAGCTCCTGATTTCTGTGAGTGTTAATTTATTTTGAAGCTGTCTGGGTTAGTGCTCAAAGGATTCCTGTCACAGACACAGCATGCGCTGGGTGCAGGGTTCCACTCTCACTCATGGAAAGTGCTTGTGACTGGAAGTGTGAGAAAGTCAAGTCCGAGTTACTCCACTGCAATGCCTAATTGAGGAATGTCTCTGTGTAAGGACTCTTGCCTGGCACACTGATGGGCTCTGACATTCTTTTTCTCTATCAATGTCAAGTGGTTATTTGTGACTTTAATGACAAATTACCAGTATTGGCATCGTGATTATATCTGACTGCACTTGGGATGGAGATTTAAGAGCAGATTGAAGTACCGAGATATTCAGCTCCTTTCATCCATCTTTATGAGGTGAAACACAGCATCTGAAAACTCTGAGCTCAACTGATCACAATGTTTAGCTGGTTTTTGGAGTTTTTTTTTTCCAGTGAATTGTTAGTCTGTGATTGTGATCCCAAAGAACCAGAAATTATCTTTTCAGCTGCTGAAACATATTGATCAGGAAAGAAATGGCCCCCTTCCCCAGTTCCATATGTGCATACCAGATCAGAATAACAGGCAATGGCAGCTGAGAACTGCAGATTTTGAGCCACCTGGAAAAGCAGCCAACAAAAATATCTTTTTTTCCCATTGTTTTGAATATTTTCCTCCACCCATCCCACTCACACCATGCAGACGCTGGCAGTGGCAGCAGGAGCAGCAAACCCTGCTCTCCATCCCAGCTCCATCCCCAGTCCTGGGATGAGACCCCCAAACAAGGAGCCAGTTCTGCTCACTGCTTAGGAAACTCTGAAATCTGACCTCTTATTAATCCCCTACAGCTGGGTATGGGTGTTGGAAATTTGGCCAAACCAGGTCAGCCCTGTATTAACACAATTCCATCTAACAAAGGCTGGAAAGGTGTCATGGGTGATGCTCCTTGCTGTCACCAATATCAAATCTGTTATTTCTCAACATGTCAGCTCCTCCCCAAGAAAGTTTAGCACCAGTTCTGTTGCCTTCCAGCCACTCACCAAATGTATTTCCAAATATCCCTTAGAATGAGAAGCAAGCACACAAACCACACAAACCCCACTGTAGCCTCCTGATACCACTTAGATTTTTTTCTTGCCCTCCTCTATTTCTCCCTTGAGATGCTAATTTGAAGTTCTTTGAGAAGAGGAATACTTTTTCCCCTTTTAATGTACAATGCCTTGCCAAGTTGTGTGCTGGAGTTTGATTAGAGCTTTAAGCTCTATAACAATAGAAATAAATCAGACTAAAAGAATGAAATTCAATATTTAACACCAATGGTAATTTTTGAATAAATCAAAGTTTAACCCAACCTCTGTCTAGAGAGAAGCTCTGTGAGGCTGTGGTATCTAGAGGTACCTGAGAGCCCATGTGATTTGTGACCCTTTACTTCAGGTTCCCGAGTTTTCAAACTTGCAAAGTGTGAATTCTTTCTAAGGACAAATATCAAAAGATGAACAGGAACAGGGTGATTTGTGATGAATAAATCTCGAAAAGTTCAGAAGCTATGCTCTAATGGGATATGCACCACAGATTTTGAAAAGCTATCTGAAACTGAAGCAAAATTCCTATTTGGTAAAGTGGAGTTTAGGGGATCACAGTCTTTCTTGCCCAAGGTGAATTTGGTTTTGTCATTCCATAGAAAGCATATAATAATTTAGATTAATGCTCATGACTGAGACAGAAACAGGTAATAGTAACAAAATAAGGAAAGTGAATCTTGCAATCTAAAATAAGATTTCAATTTTCAGTAAAAGCTACAGATAATAGAAGGAATATTCACATGCTTTATTATTTTATTCAGAGTTTCCCACCTATCCCTGGAAAGGATTTTTCTTAATTTAAGAGACAAAGTAAAAGAGCTTTGCATTGAACTGCATAACCAGTGAACCAGACAATCCCAAACTGCTCAAGCATATCCGACATCTGCTCGAAGAACTCAATTGCAAATAGCAGGAGAGAGTTCCCATTACAGTACACACAGAGCTGGGCTGGGAGAAGCAGCATTAGAAAGTGTGATTCCCATTTAGTAATTATGTCTTGATTGTTGTTTATATGTTTGCTCTACTGTAACTTGCCTGCCTTATGGTGGCACTACTGCTAGAGAAAACACAAAAGTAATTTAGTTTTAAAGGGGAAATGAAAGTTTTAAAGCAGTTTAACATTTCTGTGAAACTGTAATGGTCGGAGATGACTGGATTGAGTCGATAAAAAGTACTAATTTCAATAGTAACTCACGCCTTAATTCTCCTCACAGCAACAAACCTCCCTTCCTCCTTTCTGGCACACGATATAAATACTCTTTACACTGCAATCAATAGAACCTGGGAGAGAAAAAATATTCATTTTTATTCCTCAGAGGCTTCATAAAGACCAAGTTTCCCCTAAGCTCTTATTTACTCCTATGTAAATGACATTGGTTTTGTAATGAGGTGTAATCACCAGCACATCATTCATGTTCCCTTCCTGTCTTCTAGATTTACCACCCAGTTTCTCCACTGGTGCCTGGGATCTCAGAGTCAGGAAGTGGCAGTAAGTCTGCTGCAGGCAATGCCCTGATACCAGTGATTACATTTAAAAGTCAGTATTTCCAAGACACAGCCCTGCAGAGGACAGTCAGGGACACCTGGTGGGAACAATGCTGTGGCATCAGCTCTTTGCATTCCCAGAGAAATGCAGAGGCTGAGTGGAAACTTCCTGAAGGTCTCCACACTTCCCTGCACACCTCACAAACCCTTGAGCATGGTGTGCTGGGTGTAGCACTGACCATGCCTGCTGGGTAGCTGCCATTCCTCACTCTGCTTTGGTCCAGCTAATGGGCATTTGCTCAATTCCACGTGTTCCAGCACTTAGCACTTGGCCCCAGAGAATATAGTGTGATTAATGCATCAAAAGACTTGTCTTAAAATCCTCCTCCCCTCGCTTTCCAGCATTTTATTCTCTCAGTTACATTTTCTCTTTGTTCCTTTCTGCAAACCCTAGTGTAAATGTTTTTTGAGTAATTAATGTGTCAAATACCAGACCTGAATTTTCATGGGCAATTAGTGGGCTGAGTAAAGCCAGCAAAATGCATTTCAATTTTAATAGTGAATTGTGGCTCATTTGCTGTTTTGCAGAAATGTATCCTGGAATACTGAGAGCTTCATATGCCTGTATATTTTTTATTTCTGTTTCATCTACCAAAGCTCCCTTTCCTTTTCTATTTTTCACCACATACAAGATGCTGCTTGTAGTCTATTAAAATTTGCATATTGTCCTTCTGCCTCATCGATAATTGATCAGGTTAACATCTGCTTTCTGCTGGTTCCAGGAGAAATTTGTTTGTTTCTACAGGACTCTGTAATTCCTCAGGGCCCCACAGAATTGCACTTCCCAAAAGAGAGGTGCCATGTGTCCCCCACAGCAGCCCAAGGCACACAGCCTGCCCACGTGGTTGTCCCTCCCCGAGGAGCTCAGGAGAGGCTCCAGGGCTGTGTGAGGGCTCTCATGGTGGCACAGAAAAGTTGTCTGTTGTAGGCAATGCTAGAACATTATAAATAGGATTTCAGAGGAACCTCACACTCCCCAAAATCCTGCTGAAAGCATGAGGCACCCATTGTGAGGAGAGAAGGTGAAGGCTCAAAACACTGCCTAGGAGCAGCACCAGTGTGCAGCTTTACCAAGGGGACGTGTACTTCCAATCAATTTATAAGTGTGGAAACTACATTGCTTTGATATTGCAGGGCTATTAGAAAGACTTGTATTCTCTCCACAGTTTCTCTCCACAGTTTGAGGTGATTGGTTCAAAAAATACCAGAACCAGAATCAGTTCAGCTTGGAGACAAGCAGTCAAAATGATTAGCAAGGCAAGGAGCTGGTTCAGTCTCAAGGACACAGCATAGTAGTCTGAGTAGCACAATCCATCACAGGTTGGATGTACCATAATTGTACACCACAGATTTGTAAATAATCTCTTTCTTGGTGTCTGTGTTGACAAGGAATAATATATGTGAGAGCACCCTTGGTAGGTTACCTTCTGTCTAAACACACCGTGCTGACACTGAAGTGTACCCAGTGCATCTTCAGGAGGTTCCTGAGGAGCATCAGTGGAGGATGAGACTGAACAAGGCAGTGTAGCAGAGGCATGCCATCACCTGGAGGGCAGGCTGACCTTCCCACCCACAAGAGCTGCCTTTCTTGGGCACAGCTAAAAGGATTAAGATTAGGACAGAAGTATGCACCACGGTTTTCAGTGTGCTGTTCTATTCTCTTGAATACACCGCCTTAGAAGGAATAGATGTGCTTTCATTAAAAAGACTGCCACTCTTATTGGAACCTACAATGCCAAGCATATATAGATAAACCCCTACTAGCACCAAAATACAGACTATCACTGCTGCACAGTACTGAATGCAATGTCCCATCAATGCCATGGGACCCAAATTGCTCTCAGCCACAGGTAGAGTATGGGAGGATTGTCACACAAGGAGTGCACAGGAGGGACAAATGTGCAGATCATGTTCCAGTCATCCATAACAAAGAATGAAGATCAAAACTACAGTTACTGAGGAGAGCAGAATGAGACAGAATTTGTCAACCATCAGTACACAATGCCACATGGGATGACAATTTCTAAATGCAATTGGTAGCTTTGGGTGAACAGTTTGAGAAAAAATGCAACTTCTATGTTGCTTTGGAAGGTACCATGCACCCACCTCAAAGAGTGGTAGGTACCTCTACTTCAACTTGCCTGACTTCATATCACCAGCCCAGGGTCCTCCTGTGCAGGACACTGTAACTGGGCCCTTTGCTCACCTGGCTGAATTTGTTCCTGTCAATTACCTGCTGTTCTAGTGTTATAAAACTCCTGTATCTTATATATACATGGATACTAAGGACACTTTTCCATCTTTCACCTACACCATGCCTGGCAGTATAGCTGCTTTTATTGATACTCATGTTAAAAACCCCAGAAATTCATTCCAGAAAGAAGATCTTTCTCCTCAGTTCAGGTCTTGGATTCACAACCCACTCCTTCCTCCCCAAGACCTATACTGTAGGCAATAGAACCTCTAATAAGCTTAAGGGAATATAAAATACATCAAGAAGGATCAAGAAGTGCTGCAGCAGTCAAACCCCACACCAGACACGCAGGCAGGTCCCTGCTATGAAGCCAAGAAAGAGACAAAGAAAAATGAGTTGTCAAGGAGATGATTCTACTGAAGAGACTCCTCCTGGAGCTGGACATCTGGGTGCTTCACATGCCAAGTTTAAATCATCAGTCAGCTGGTTGGGGGGGTTGAGGGGTGCAAAACAAGAGTAAATGTTCATTGCCAGAGCTGGGAAGGGGGTGCTGCAGCACAGACCCCACGCTGCAGCTGCTGGCTCCCTGCCTCCAAAGTCTGCTCCTCCTGAGGGGATGGGGCCAGAGCAGTTCCCCAGCACCTCACTTGCTCCAAAAGGCTTTCCAGATGCTTTTTGCAGACCCAAGTTTCATTTTAAGGCTATAACTTTTGAGTGTTTCCCCACCATGACAGCAGGTCTTATATTCTATTTGAATTGCACAGACCTGAAGCAAAGCTCATTTGTATGGATTACAGGAAAACAAATACAAACTCACATCCTGAGACAGGCAGGCCTCCTAAAGGAGAGCTCCAGGACAATTACTCAACCCTATGTCCTTCCATTTTCCAAATTATTCTTTCAGAGCATTTTCAATGCTCTTTAAGGACAGCATATTTCTAGACAATTAAGACAACCAACTTTATGTACAGACTTTCTGCAAAGAAACTGTCTTATCGGCCCATCTTTTTCACCTACAATATAAATTTTGAGTACCTGGTTACATGTAAACTTGCATGCAAGAAGCTTCTGATCATCACATGGATATCAGCAATGCTTGAATTTCTGGAGACCGGACTGGAGTCCCAGCTTTACACTCTCAAAGCCAGCATTTGAAGGAACAATAAAACACAGAAAAGGTATTACATTAAAACATTAAGGAAAATGAAAATGCATGGTTTACTAGGATGTGCAAATCCATGCACGAGTTTAAATATCTTGATAACTACAACTAGAGAAGAGAAAAAATCTATAGGAGGGGAAAAATATAATGGTTAGCACTTGAACTTTAAGTGAAGTTTACATTTCTTTCTAGGATGGCAGGATATGGATGTCATTCATCTTCAGTTTCAGCAATAAGCCTGAATTTGCTCTGTTTTCAAGCTTTGTTCATCACATGCACCATGCTCAGAGCTTGTGTTTTTCTTTAGTTTACTGATGGTCTTATTATATCCTTATTCGTGAGAGACAGACTTTATTGCCCTGGTATTAAAATTGTCTCCTGTGAAAGGGGAGAGGTTCTGAAGTGAGATATAATTTACAGCTTCAGAATGCAGAATAACTTTGGGTATAAATCTGTAACATTCATGAGTTTTCTGCCTGAAGTCAGAGAGACTCACAACCAGCAGAAGAGGAAGGTCCCAGTTAAGCTCTCCAGTTCCATGCGGGAAGACTGACAAGCACACAACAGGGAGAGCACTACTGGCCCTGAAATATGCCTTGAAGATGAATTAATGAGAGGGGCTTGGAATGACTGGAGTTGTCTACCTCAATTTCACACGCCTCTCAAACCCAGCAGTCTCAGTTTTCCACCATATATATCTGCTGATCAGGTCTCAGGTGAAGATTTCTGAGCACTTCTATTCAAAAGGAAGGGTATCTACAAAAAAATGACATTGGAGTCAAATACACATTGTCTAACTCAATGTCCATCTGACTAATACAACAAATATGAAGCTTTTAAGGTGACCTGTAAAGCCAAGAAATTAATGGTTGCTCCTTAATACTGCTACAATATTTAGCACAGTCCTTAGCCAACATTTCCAATGAAAACAATGGGATGCTCCCTTTGTTCCAGTCCAAGACCAGCAGATCCTCTGTCCCTGTTATTGAACCCCCATTAGAAAGAATCTGAAGTCTGTTAAATTTGTCTGGCAAAACAGAGCCAGTTCCCGTTGTGAGGACAAGTCACTGGAACCATTGGTTTCTGGCCATGAGCTGTGTTTCTGTGGACTTTATTTCACGTGTTTTCATAACCTTTGAGTTTCATTTTTGTTTGAACTCAGACCTGTCAGGCTTTTAGTCAGGTCTGGAACCCTTGTAGTTATCAGCACTTCATCCCACTGACAAAAATATCCTGGAACTTAGAAAAATATATCAGGAAAAAAATACCAAAACTGCTGCCTACTGAAAAATATTTCTTCTACCTGTATAGAAAAACACCAGACTCTGATAAAAAAGTTCAAAGACATAAATCAGACTTAACCCTCACTTGCACCTTCTATTAAGGCTTAAACCTGAAACTATGTGCTATTAGCTTGGGTTTTGGTTTAAAAATGAGCTCGCAATGGCAGTAGTAACCAAGCAACAGTAATTGCTTCTCTGAGATTAAACCACAACATGACATTAAAGCTCTGCTACTGAACTTCCCTACAAAGGTGCAAAATTTTTGCAGGCAGAAGTTAATTATGTAGAAGGGCAATTTCAATTTAAGTTGCAAGAGTCTCTGAGCTGTACAGAGGCAGGAAACAATGAGGTCAAGAGTTCAGCCTACCTGAGTTTTAAATCTAGAGGAGGATTATTGCAGCTTCCAATTTATAATTGATGCATCCAGCCTCTCAAAATAATTTCAACTAAATCAAAATAAGTGACCTTTAAATAACTGCTATCCAGTAATATTATTTGACTCCATAGTTTTTTACCATGCCTGTCGCTGTTAGAATTCCACTTCAAAAGTGACAATACTACCATGAATAAGAACTAGAGGGCATTGCATATCTTCTAACCAAACTAGAAAGTTCAAGCTACTCTTTATGAACATTCAAATCTATTTCCAGATAGGTGTTTACAGATATGAAATGACTCATTTGAACTAATTATCTAAACTTGAGAGTACCATCACTTTACAAATGATATCTATCTTTTCTATCAACACATTTGGATCCTTTCCTTTTATTTATTCTTAAATACAAATTAATTAAAATTAAGTGTCAAGCAGCTTTCTTATTTGAGTGTTACACAGGTTATCTCATTTTCAGGTATGAAATATTTAAAGCCATATCTAGATTCTAGGACAATTTTCTGAGAATAGCTGGAAACAGGTGAGTGACATTTTGCCATCCACAATATCTTTTAGTTTGATATAGGGGGATGGAACAGAGCAAATATAATTTGGAACATTGGCTGAGTGTAGAGGAATTGAGAAGAGGAAGGTGTAAGGAAACACTGAAGGCAATCTAGCATCCTGGAATAGGTAACAGCTTATAAAACTTGGACCTACTTTGCCATGGTTTTCCTCCATGAGCTTTGACAAAACTATCAGGTATTTTTATGCCTCTGTTCTTCATCTGAAAAATGAGAATATCACATCTCATTTCTCCCCCTCAGAGGCCAGGGTGAAGATAAACCTTACAGAAAATGCCATGGCCATGAAATCTAAAGTTCCTGAGACAAGATGGACAAAAAGATAAGACAAAGCTCAAGAGATCTTGAAGAACAGACACGTCTCAGAAATGAGGGAGTGGCTGATGGCTTTAACACTGCAATGCAAACTGACCCCACTTTGGCACTTGCAAGTCAGTGACATATGCTTGGTGTGGGGTTCTGCTAACTGAGGTTGTGGTGGATGGAGCCCACACCTCTGCCATGGCTGGGGCCATGTTGCTCTCCACTGAGGACACCACAAGTTTCCTTCCCCCTGGTGGCAAATATTCCAGCTATTTCTCATAGCTGAGAGAGCAGGAGTGGCTCCTACAGCACATTGAACCATGCCAAGAGTCTGTTGCTTAAACAGTTTCCTCACACCAGAAGGCACAGAGGCATTTTTGTCACTTGCACAGCAGTTGCCATTAGGAAGTCAATGTTTGCCAACATATCAACCCAGTAGGCTGCAATTGTTCCATATGCTTAGAGTATGGAATTTCTGTGGTAACCGTCAAATATCCAAGTGCTAATAGTGACTGTTCTCCAAATATTGTTATTTTAGCTCTTTTCTCAGAGCCAAGAAGGAAATGGACTTCTCACCTAGCTCCTTTTCACCTGCTGCCCCCACTGGTTTCCAGTAAAATTCTATTTCCTTTAACAGGGTTAATGATGCAGTAATTCTACCTCTCCCTGTTGTCACAGTTCCTTTTCATGTTCACTTTTAACAAGACAATAATCACTTTGCTTCTGGAGTATGGGGAAAAGAAATCAATGTGTGTTTTTCCTGATAGTCAAGTGATAGGATGTGATGAACAGATGAGACCCAAAATGCTTGGCTGTGCCAGGAAAGTGAACATTATGTCAAAAGCAAAGCAAGTACCCAACATTTCTCAGCTGAATATAGATTATAATGTTTAGCTTTAAAGAGATGAAACATCTGGAACATAGCTCCAGATCCCACATACTAAGCTCTGACACTAATATTAGTATTCCAGTATCAAAGCTAATTTGAAGATCACTGTTCTAAGAGAGTTTGACTTAGGAAAAAACCTAACAGCAACAAAATTATGTTCTTGAAGGCAGCATGGCCTTGTGGCCTTGCAGGGAAGACTGAAGGAAGTCAGTCTCTCAGGGGTGTGTGTCTGCTCACAGATATTTGCCTTTCAAGAGGTTAGAACAGCAGTGAAATCTAAATGAGCTCAGATGATCTCCTTGCCATTACTCTGCACAGATGTGAACTGGTCCCTCACTGGCAGCACTACGGTCAGAAACTGAACTCACAACATTTGCTTTTCTACAAAATGACCAGAACCTTCTTACTGATATTAAAGCACCAAATTTTAATTATGTTTTCTTTTATGTTTCCCTTATTATCTGCATATCAGGTTTGTTGAGTTTCATATTTCCCCTCCTTCTTCCCAGAGGTAAACTGTTCAACTTAAATTTTGAGCACAGATTGCAAAAACATTCCCACTGGACTTACAGACAAGTAATGCTCTTAATTAGAGACAAGAAAACAGATTCAAACTAAGTACGAACCAGCCCAGATTTCAGAACAAAGTTTGAAGGGAATTTATTATTAATGAAAATAATTTTCTGCCCAGACTCTCTCATTTTTGTTTGTCCTCCCTGACCGCCCAGTTATTTTTGGAACACTTTCTTTGTCTGACACACTGTAGACAGAACATCCAACTACTTTGTTCAGTAATATCTTTAAAAGGTAATAATTGTGATATAAAGTTAGATGTTTCCTGGGTCACTGGTTAGAACTCACTGTCAAGAGCATCCTGGACATTTAAATTCCTCTGAAGTTATGTTTACTCCATACATTCTTGCTATTTACCTGAATGTCCAATCTTGTGCTGACTCATGCTCCTGGCCCTATCACAAGGGATTTAAGTGATAAAAATGGGTAAAACGACTCCCTTCTGCTAAGGTGTTTGTTTTTAGTATCACATCAAATGCTGTAAAAGCTCCTGACACTGACTCTCACCTCCCTGAAGCTTGAGGTCTGCAGAGAAGATGTGGGATTTAAATACAGTGACTAATATATACCATGTAAAACATGCCAGGACTTTTAGGAATGGAGTGACTGAATGAAGCCATGTTAATAAACATACTGAGACCAAAGGAACAAAACATTTTGGATTTATCTGTCCCTTTCTGGCCAGGTAAAATAATATTAAATGGCTTGGGATGTGGGGCAGACAAAGCTGGAAGTGTGCATCACAACAGACCAGACAATGGATGCCAAAACCTTGCACACAGTTTCCACCCTCTGCTTGCTGTTTGACCTTGAGAGTCTCCCTGCCTCCTTCCCCTGGCAGAAAGACTTTCACTGTCTTTTCTAAGCCACTTCAAGATCTGCATAGGAAAATTGTTATTATGTAATTCCCATTCATTGAAATATAAGCAAAATCAAAATAACCATCAATGTCAGATTATAGTTTTATAGCATGACAACACAAATAATGTTTGCGCTCTCTGTAACACAAACCCATAAATCCTCAGTGGATTAACCTTTCAGAAACCCTTGCCAACTGTTCCTGCCGCTACAGCACAATTCAAAATCTCAAGCTGCCAAAGAGCTCTGTTGCTGTTTTCAGAATGCTGCAATCAATCATGTTAAGGAAGGGAAGATGAGAGAGCAGATTAAGCAGACACAGAAATGTTAACTTTAGAAGTAAGCTTCTAACTTTAGGTTTTACTGGAAAGAACCAAACATAATGCAGAAAACTGAGAAGCTCCCTCAATTTCCCCTGCTAGGGTGGAGGATCATTTCAGCTTCACTGGACTCCAGCTCATCACACACATGTATCTGTCCTAGAGCACCACTTGTGCTCTGAAGCTGTGCAGCCAGCACGAAACCCAAATGCCAGACATGAGAACAGCCCCTGCAAAAGCTTCAGCTCCTGGAAAGACCAGGAGTATAAATTCCTCTGGAAGGGCTCACACTCAGAAATGCTCTGAAGGGTGCTTGCTGATGCTACATTTGAACTCTCCCTGTGTTTAAATTAGTGAGCCAGCAATGTAAGTGTGCCCAAGGAGCTCAGGGTGAGCTGCAGATCCTGCCCAAGAGCTGCTGAACTACTCCAGTACTGCAGCCTCTCATGCCAAAGGGAACTCCCTGGATGAATTTCCTGCAACCTTGCTGTGTTTTTTTATAAATCTACTAATTTTCCTTTGTGTTTCATTGGTCTATAAAGCAAGAAGGATTACAGCCCAAATCTCTCTGTGTGTGAGTGTAGGCTTTGTATTATTTATGCTATGCATAAAATCTGTGCAATGGATGCACACATGCCAAGACCTTGGCTTTCTAATTTTTATATAGAGAAAATCTGCATATACCTGTTAATTTACACACACAGGCCCGTTAGACAGGGCTCTGTGAATATCAGTATAAGTTAATTACTCTTAGGTAATGATATTTCTATGACTGAAGGTATTTTATTTTATTTTTCAGATATAAATACAGTATTTTCTTGTTTAAAGCACACATGGGCTCTCCATACTTTCATCAAATTTTTATATTCCCTTTCTCCCTAGGGCAGAATGCATGAATGTCACTGTCATAAAAATTAATGGAAAGGAAAAAGAAAACAAACCAAACCTGATTCCAGCCTGGTCAGACTAATGATGTGCGTGATGTTAAATGAAACCAGAGGAGTGAACATGCAAAGGTGACCAGCACTAAAATGAAATCCCATCTCCAAACCCCTGGTAAAGGCTTTCACCAGAGATTCACTACAGAGCCACTCTGAGTGGGCTGAGGGCTGGCACCAGAGCTGAGGCTCATGGCAATACAGCCCAAGAGCCCCTGACATAAGCTCTTCTGACAACTTTCAATATCTAACTTCTAGTCTGTGTGCAAGGGGGAAATTTCATATGTTTACTTGTCCCATGGAGTGATCACACAGCTAATTTCATTAAAGCTCACCAAAGGCTTAAAAATGAGGAGCAAACACTATATAAAAAAATAACTATTAGGCCTTAGAGTCACAGGAGTATGAGGGAAGGAAGAAAGAGTAAAAGACTGAAAGCACCTTCAGAATTTTTTAGATGTGCTCAGATTACTCATTCTGATTATAAATGAGCATCCTATAACACCCATTGTGTGAAAAAATCCCAACAAAACCACACCACAACAATTACAATCTGAATTAGCGATGCGAAAACTACAACATTCATAATAAACTTTGAGCCATCCAAAGTTTACAGTCTCTTATTTGCTCCATTTCAATATCAAGAAAATGTCAGGGGCTGAAAGGGAGTCACAGGTTCTGTAGGTCCTGCTTTAGCAACCCATTAACACACAGAGCTGATCCCAATGAATTCATTCCTGCTGGGATCTCCAGGCACTGAGCCACGGCTGGTGCCTAAACCTGCAGGGCTCAGTCAGTCTGCTCGAGTGTTTCAGCAGGAGCTTGTCCCTGTGCATTCCCCAGGTACCACAGCCCCCTCCACAGCAGATCTAAAGCATGCTATTCATTGCTGTTATCCTGTGTCACTGCAGAATAAACCCAGCTTGCTGTAACCAATAAACAGCCAGCTAACCCTCAAGGTTTGTATAAATCATGTCTATCTGCTTTAAAATTCTCATAAGGTCAAAGAAATAGCAGAGATACTATCTAGCAATCTTCATGTATTTCCTGTTTTCAATGTCCTAATGACAGTCCTTGCATCTGCGGATGCAAAATTTCTCACACATTTGCTTCCTTGTATTACCAAGACATGTTTTAGCCTCTGCCTGTGTTTCCCATCTGCTCTGGGGGATGTGGAGGCCGTGGATGGAGTTTGGGAACGGCTGTTGGGATGCAAACAGCAGGTCCAAATGCCTGTCACAGCTGCACGTTGCACGCCGTGAGGAGCTGTGGCAGGGATGACCTGATGCATTAGCAGTCGAGAGGAGTAACCTTTGCATTCCAGTGCCCAGCACTTATTGCTGCTGTCAGGCACCTCTGCACTGATTTACAGGCACTCAGCTTTGATGGGAGTGCAGGAACTTGTTTCTCTCCGAGTCACACGGAGAGTAAGCGTGAGCTTACAAACATTGATCCAAAACACACTCACAGAAGGCACAGGAGAAGGACAAAACACCAATTCAAGCTATATCCCTTGCTAGGAAATAGTTTTTAAGGCTAAAAAGAAAACAAACCTCCACAGTCTTATCAAAAACCGTGGGGAAAACAGCAACATACTTGCTCACATGGAATTGGAGCTGTGATGCTAATAGTGGAAATTTCATGTTGAACATTTCATGTTAAACATGGAAACCATCATTGTAATTTGGACTTCGAGAATTAAACAAAATGTATGCTTTGTTCTTTGATTTGTATGCAGCACAATAAAATTTGCCATCTCAAAAAAGAAAAAAAAAAAGATATTTCTTAGCTGAAAAACAAAACAGTAGCTAAATCTGCTCACAGCCAAGTGGCTGCTCTTGACTGCAGTGATTTGGACTGAAGGCTCCAGAGAACCACCTGCAGAAATTCATTGGGAGGCCTGAGAAGGAGGAAATTAGTTTAGGGAAACAAGTTTGTACTTGGCAGAACTAAATCATCTGGAGCTGATTTGAAACTCCAATCCTCCCTGCTGGCAGATGGAACAGGAGTGGGGGTTCCAGAGGGGAGCACAGAGCTGCCACAGGAAATGGTGAATTCAGGTCATACTTATGGATTACTGTAGTCAGAAGTTTCAAACAGTCTTTCAGAAGCTTCATCTGTCATTTCACCGTTTCAGTGGTTTAAGAGGCAGGTAACGAAGACTCAGGGACAGAATCTGTATCACCCACTCCTCAGTGGTTCTCTCTATTCTTTAAATGCTTCTAAATGAATTTCCACATCTAAATTTTAATTGGTCATATTAAATTGCTTTTGAAACTGTCTTCTATGAAGACAGAAATATGCTACCACTTCTATAAAACAAAACCTGTTCTTAACAACCCTGATTATCTTTATTTCCCAACTGTGCAGTTGCAGAATCACTCCATCCAAGATCTTCCTCCAAAAACCACTCTGATTTCCACCACCGTACTGCTCACAGAGTAATTGCTGGCACTGATTCTTTACCTGCCTTATCTTGCAGTCTCACCTACTCCTATACAATCCTAATATCTGTAAGCCTGAACATGAGTTAGACCCACGTGGATTTATATGGATGCACATGACAAAGCAGGAAAATATGAAGCTCTTTAAAAGAGACTGTGAGCACCTGTGCAGCTACACAGCCATGGACCCCTGGGGCAGACACAGCAGGAGGGGCCTGAGTGGCACTGCTGCACAGCCAGCTCTGTACGGTGCTGCAGTCCTTTTGGCACACCACAAGCACCACCCTGTCTCTCCAGCTATGGCTCCTTTTTATCTCTTTCATCTGGGGCAATTTGTGAGGATTTATTTTCCCTGCCTGCACTCTTTCATTTGAAAGTTACCTAGGGAAGTCTGAGACAGATGCCAAATCCAAATTTGGTAAGTAAAACTAGAGCAAAAAGAAAAAAAAAATCAAACAAAATAGCAAAAACCCAAACCCTGAAAGAAAACATCTTCTTGGAGAAATGAACATAAATTGTAATAAAGAAGAGAACTACTGGATAAATGAATGAATATGACTATTTGGTAGAGAATTTAACACAGCTTTTGCCATGATCCTCAAAGCTACTGCTGCTCAAAGCTCCATGCTAAGAGTTCTTTGAAGAAACCAACGAGCACAGGGGTAAGGGAGTTTGAGCTGATCTAGTCTTTTTGTATTTCCAAAAGATATCTGACAAGGTCCCTCATCAAAGCCTTTTAAAGAAGCTGTGCTGTCATGGATCACAAGGGAATGTTCTTGTTGGAAAGTCATGGGCCAACAGCAGGGCAGCTTCCCCAGTGCAGGACATCACTGGGGGACCAGATACCCAAACCTGCCCAAAACAGAGTCACAAAGGGCACCAACAGTGAGAAACTACATGACAAAGTTTTCTCAGGATACCACCTTTTCTCAGGTAAAACTATTTTTTCCAAGGAACTTGAAAGCCACCTGTGGAGATGTGCAGGAGGCTCTTGTGATACTGAAAGGCCAATCAATTCCTATACTGATACACACAGCACAATGCATATAGGAAAAACTGCTCAGGTTTGCATGCACAGAAATAGGTTCTGAACTGTTCATTGCTGAGAAAGAGACCTCAAATTGTGAGAAACTGGTTTGGTGAAAGAGGCAGCCCACTTCTCAGTCACATCCCAAAAAGAATTCAGTGAAAACAGACAGAGAATGTACCAAATGTTTTCAAAAGTACAGCTTCCACACACAGAACTGCCACACAGCCTGACTGCCACGATCCTGCAGAAGAGCTGAAGGAAGGGAAGCCTGTAAAATCACGCCTAGCACAGAGAAAGAGCTAACAAAGGAAGCCAACAGCTGCTCCATCTCTATTCTGCTGCATGAGGGAGGGACAGCAATAAAAAAAAAAGACAAGTTTTAGAGAAGCAAAAGGAGGTATTACTCCCCAGAATATGTAAATCTTCTGGGATAGTGATTATACATATGAGTTCAAATATCAGATAGAGAAATTATTGGAAGAAAAAGTCACAACAGTTTGTAAAAACAAAGGAAAACATTAAGCCAGAAGAAAGCAGGAGAATATGCCAGGATGCATTTGCCTTCTTTCTGACTTTTCCTCTGCCACTGAGCTGGGCTGCTGCTGGATTTCCAGCCTGCCCTCCTACAGCCTGCTCTGTAAGGCTCCAGTGGCGTATGTTTTACTGAAAACTGATACACCAGAGAAGAACATAAAGTTTTCTGACAGCATTTGCAGTTGTAGGAGGAATGAATCTGACTCCAAGAGTGATGACTCCTTTTTCACCCATACCCCTTTCCCTCTGCATTTGCTCAAGGTGCTGGTTTTTAGGGAGCATCAAGTTCCCTCCTTGCTCACACCACTGAAATCAGTGGGGTTCTGTGTTTGGAACAGAAGGCTGAATTGAGTGGTCATTGCTCCTCTGAAAAATTATTTGGGTAATTTATTAGTTTTAGTAGTAGCATGATGTACAAAACCAACACAGCTCGGCTCCTTAACTTTTGGAATTGTGCTGTTCTGTAATGTTGAGATCAGAACATAAAATGAACACTTAGCAGTTTAATTCACCATAAAGAAAGAACTTTATTGTCATGAAATGTTCTTGTTGGAAATGTTGTTTCTTCTTCATTTTGTGAAAATAACAATACCCCAAGGGGAATGTAGAGTGGTGAGAATATAAGCTTCAGACTTAAATAAATAATTCAACCCAAAAATAGTTCTTTACACTGATAGCTCAACTCCACAACGTAAAGGTGTTATTGTTAATACTAATTTTAAGACCAATCTGGATGATAATTCAGTGGCTTTTAATAGTTCACATAAAACCAGATAATTGACATCCACAGGGTATCTGATTGGTCTTTATCCAGTTCTTTCATTTTTTTGGCTGTGAATTAATGTCTATTTTCTCTACCCGAAGGAAGTCTGATCAAGACAAAACAGAAATATAGAACCTAGAAGAGTGGATTCATACTTGTCTCAACTATGGTTTGTTGAAGATTTCCCAGCACATGAATTGGGCCAGTAGTTTTATCAGCATTATCCTAAGGTTCATCTTGGAGTCAAGTCTCTCTTGTGTGAAGCCATGGATGCCAGCAGAATCAATAATACAGTGTAACCACTCAGAATCAGAGTATGATCTCAGTATGCTCACAGCTGGATCTCTCTGGTCAATTATAATGAAAAATATTTCTGTGGTATTTTTCTAGAATGTACCTGAAAAAATGCACTCGATGTTATTTAAAAATTTTTTTTTTTAATTTTTCCTCTAGAATTATCAAATTCTTGAAAAAGTCTGTGCTTTGCTAGTGGTTTTTATATCACAGCAGTGTGTTTTTCCTACTGACCAGTAAAAAAGTTATTCTTCATATTAAAGTATCTCTTTTCAAAAGACAAAGGAACATGTTGTCTGCTTCTATTATGAGCAAATTAAGAGTAATGGCAAATGCTCAGCTTCATATGCTCATAGAAATTCATTGTTCTCCTCTTATAACTGAGCCTTTTATTTTATAACAAACAAGGACAGTCATTGGTATTCCAGCACTGTTATTGCCTACCTTCTTAACTTCCACAGCATTCTTCTTAATTTATGGGAAGCCTTCTGATAATCCTTGAAGGCCAAAATTAATTGCTGTCTGTTTTTCCAAACTCTTTTCGGGTCCAGATTCATAGCACTGTGATAAAGATTCCTTGCCCTTCTTCTTGACTGAAATATATCTATATTAGTCTGCAGGTTGACACTTAAGTAAATCATTTATATGCAAGGCTGAATATGCTAATTGTAGAATAATTTTGAGACTTTCTCCTCTGCAAGATAATTATTTCAGTGTGTTTAAAAATATTTTAAAACAGAATTTCATGTGAAATTCCTATCCACCCTCAAAATCGTCTTTTAAAATCGTATATTTTGACAGTTCTTGCATGGATAAGGATGTTGGGGTTTTAGTACAAGATAAATAGAATTTAATACATTACACCCCAGATAAACAGAATTAAAAAATACTTCTGTGAAGCAGTTTTTATCTTTCAGCTCATCCTTGTCTTTTCATGAAACAAATGCATTTCCTCTACATCAAGAAGGTAAAAATGTAATGTCCAAGCAGCATGAACCATCTCCCAGATGGATTTCCCCAGTTAAAAGGAATCCTCAAAGAACAAATCAGTTCAACAATAGTAGTTTCTTTTAAAAGATATTTCTTTGCAGTTTCCATTCCCTTTACTACAAATAATCCCATGGAAGTCACAACTCTTTAGCAGAGAAATCTGTAGATACTCTTAAAAGGCAGAGGAGAATCTGTCAAGCAAAGATGAGTCCAGAGACTAAGAGGTACTATAAACAACACAAAATGGACCTTATTGCTACATTTTTGTGATAGCCAGAGCTTGCACAGTGCAGGGGTTTATGGCAACAGGACTGGATCCTAAACCTGTAGATTTAAATCAGAGAAGGAAAAAAAAAGTTCTGTAAGTGGCTAATTAAGAAATCCTTTGTTCCAATAGATGTTCATCATTATAAGGATGTTGAACAAAGCAACATTTTGGGTCACAAATAATTAGAATTTTTAAACCAAAAAAATAATTCTGACTGCTGGCTCTAGGCAGATGCCATTGGTTAACAGTGGTACAGAATTTATTACACGGCCATGGTCATGGCTTCAGGTGTCATCAGTGTTAACAGTTGTGCATTATATAGATCCTAAAAAAAGCTCAAGTTATCTTCACTGCATTGCAACAAAACCAGAGAAAGATGTCCCATTCCCATAAAGCTTCACAAAGCTCTCATTTCCTGTGAGACAGATTTCATTGTTCTCTTCTGCAGTAGCTTAAATTTTTCCAGTTTTCAGCAAGGGAAATGCTTAGTCATCTGTCATGACCACATTTCATTTTAATGCATCTTTCCATGAGTTTTTTTCCAAATGGCCATGCTGGTCATATTTGTTGTCCTTCAACAGATTAAAATTAGTTTATGATCAGGAGAAAATATGCTCCCAAGGAAACTTTAGGATGCAAAGTTAATGGAGTGTCCCAAAAGCCTCCAAGTGTCCTGTAGAGTATCCATCAAGCAAACCCCAAAGGTTTTGTGCTGTTTTACTTCCAGAATGATAAACAACTCCCTTGCCTCACACCATTCTGCCTTGGAGTTCTAAAACTTGTGCTGATTACGGGTGCATTTTTCATCAGCTTCACATTGTCTTTCCAAAGTTCTTCAATAATTTTTTTTCCTCCTGTGCTAAGCAATATGAATATTCATCTTGGTACTCACAGTGAGGCTGGGTATCTTTGAAGCAGCAGTCATTTACGACTGGCAGTGACAGGTATTACAGCATTAAAATGGAAACACGATCGGTTTGATCTCTGCCAACTTTGTTCTTTCCTTTGTAAGAGCCAGTGTGGACGTGCATCACTCCATTGTACTCAGCATTATCTGCTCTTGCTGCTTCCACAGTACAAAATGTCTGTCCTGTCAGTACAGTAACAATAACTTGATTATGTTCATTGTCACTCATTTAATTAACATCAAGTCTTGTTCTAATCTTGAAATTTCCTCTGTGTGCTATTTTTCTTTATATCAAGTCTTGTTATAAGCAGCAGTCACTTTCTGCAAACAGTTTTCTGTATTTTCTCTTTTCTCCTGTCTTTGCACTGCAGTAGCACAGAGGAAAACTGATCTGTGGCTTGGTTCCAAGATATTCTTATGTTATAAACAGTGACCATGTATGGAGAGCTGAAATCTGTCCATACACGTAGTGGTTTTCTTTGAGAGGCAAAGCACAAGATTTTAATTTATTTAAATATTTCCTAAGTCTGTACAAGGTTGAAATTTCCAGAAGCAATCAGTTTGGCTTAACTGCATCCCCATCAAAGATCCCCATCAAATCCAACAGTGGGTATATTAGATGCAAACCCAGAATAAACTGCTGAAAACATTATTCACTGATGTTATAAAGGAGTGAATTTCCTCAATATTCAAAATTATATCCAATTTCATTCTTAAGATGAGAAAATTATGACCTATCCATGTTGCATAGAAAAACCCCTCAAACCTAACCACCATAGATCTCATTCCTGTTTGTCACAGCCAAGTCTCCCAGCTAATTGAGTAAAACTAGAAAGGGATTCCCTACTTTTCAATTTTTACTAAATCTTACAATTATTTTTTTAAGAATGCATATAACACATATTACACGGCTTGATTTAAGGAACCCTAAAAGGGAAATGTCATAGAGAACTGTGTGAAAATTCATGTCAAAACACTACCCAGTATATTTGATCATACACTATCACTTAGAAAATATGCCTTTCCAGTTTTTTCAAAAAAAAAAAAAAAGCAAATGTCCATCTGGAGCATCTGTTTTAACCTTTTCTGGATTCTGCATGCAGGAAAAACTTTTCAAACAAGCAATGATATTTACTTAGCAAGTTCACAAAGCTTATGGAGTACTTCAAATTTATCTCCACTACAAGAAATTAAGCACAGTGAACATTGGAACAAGTTCTTTTTTCCCCTTTCCTATAGTTAGCCAAGACATGGTTGGAACTAATGCTGCTTTAACTGAAGCTGTCTTTGGTTTTTCATAACTTTAAAAAGTAATGAAGATCACCAAAACCCTGAGGAATCCAATACAATTTATTTGCTACAATTGTAAGGATTGCATATAGCACATTAAAAAAAGGGCAAAAAACCTATAAATAAAAATTAAAGAAGCCAGTATCTAAAGAACTTGATTTTTCAAGGTTCTTAAAAAAATTAATGAAGAAAAGTCAGTGCAATAAAAGGAAGATTAAATAGAAAAATGATTAATTTCCACAGACATTAATATTCAGTGTGCATTTATAGAAATAAGATAAACCCAAAGTACATTTTTAGTAGGACAATGTCTCAGACTCCCTCTGCTCAATACTGGGAAAAGAGCAGGCAACAAGAGGGCCAGAAGAAAAGAGACATTAGTTTGACACATTTCAAAAGCAAATATATGAACTGTAGCACTGCTTTCATATTCAAGGAGAAAGCTCTGGATGCTGTCCTCCACATCAACTGCCCATTACCCTGTGAAATCTAAATATAGGCCCCATGTGACAAATAGATTTGACTCTAAAGAGAGTCAGGAGAAAATATCTATCAATCAATAAGTTTTAAATGTGGTGCTTATACAGGTTCCAAAGCAATGAATATACACAGGACAGTGAGGCTGTCCTGGAAAAATGCACTTTTTTTTTTTTTTCAGAAAAAGTGTAGCATAAATTTTCTTCTGATATTTCATGTCATTCCACTTATTGATTGCATACCAAGTCTCATGAGCAAGCACAAAATTTTAATCAACTTCTGGACTCAATCCCGCCACCACAGACTTCAATGGAAATTGGATCAATCCCATTATCTACCATATGACTCCACAGGGCTTCCACAGGGAGAACCTCATTTCTAGCTCCTGCCCGCAGGGCCCCCAAGGCTACATTTAAAGCAGTGAGCAATGTGAATACCAACTAGCCTAAAATAGCATTAAATGTGCTTAAATAGGCCAAGATAATTTGGACAGCTACAAAAGCGTAATCCGCACTGAAAGCCCACCAATATTTCCCAAACATTTCTTATAGAAAATAAGCTATAAAGCCCAGATGTGTTAAAAATATATCACATGGCCTCCTCCTGGCCAGAAGCATGTCAATGGTTGAAAATATTTCTTGTTGATTTACTCAGGCTCTCTTTGTGCCAAGAGTACAGACAGCACAAGCTGGAGAACACCCTGTTCAGTGAGAAGAGGTTCTACCTGCCTTGTTCCATCGTGGTGCCATGAGTGGCATTGCTAATCAGAGCAGGGAACCTGCAGCAGCACATGCAGAGCTTGGTTAGATCCTCAGCTGGAGAAAACCAGCCAAACTTCCCCTCTGGCCCAGCTTTCCAGAGGATTTTGGAACATGGGAAGCCACGGTGTTGAGAATGGGCTCAACATAACAAAACCAGGGCTGGCTTCCAGCTAAAAGGTTCTGCTCTGACATCAGCTGGGCTGGGCTGGAGGGGGAACTTGCTGGAACCTTCTCTCCACAGCCCCAAAGGCCTCTGGCAACTCCACTGCAGGCAGTGGACAGAAGGGGAGCCCCAGCACACGGTGTCCCAAATTCCCAAATGCTTGGAGAGCAATGTGGTGCTTGGGAAACGGTTTGGAGCTGCATGCAGGAGAATGCAGTGTTTAGTGCCCAGTCTGTTTGGTAACTACAGGACATACAAATGAAACCCTTTTCTCTTAATAAATCCCAAAAACACACAACAGATACCTGGTCAGTAAACATCAAACTGAGACACAAAGTACCTTGACTGATCATTACATGAGAGTGGGAAAGGCCATTATGAACAAACCCAAAATCCAATGTTCTGAGTGGTTTTAGTGATAGTACCACAAGAATAATTTACAAGCCTAAGATCCACTGCCAGGTTTAGACCCTTCTGGAAATTAAGTGCTTTTGACAATTTTATTTTTTGTTCCAGCTTTCTGTATGACTAAGTATGTAAAAGAACTGGAAATTTCAACTTCTGGGACTGTATGAACACCCAGAAGTGAAATGTAGTCCATAGGATGATTTGGAGCAGGTTGCCTCCTCTGTCCTTGAGAGAAAAAGGGAACAGCTGTTTTGGCAGCTCCCAGCTCCCTGGCAGCCAGACATTCCCCACAGAGCCTCTGCTCAACACCTGGGACATCTGGAACTGCTGCCACTTCCACACAGGGAAAATGGGCTGGTGTGGCACAATGTCCCCACCTCGGTGACACCAGGCAGGCCCTAGGAGCTGGGCAGAGAAATCCTGCCAGGCCCAGGTACAGCATCCCAAACCCTGCATGATGGGAAAGGGGCCATGCACAGCAGCTACTGCTCATTACTCCAGATAATGGCTAGAATTAAATGAAACATTTTTGTAATACTCTTCAGGAACCTCATTCAATTTACCAATCCCTAGAAATTAATGGTATGAACTTGCATTAAATCAGTCTGTCATTAGCTTGGCTTTCTTTATGGCAACTCATTACGAGGCACTTCCTGCCAGCCAGAAGCCAAGAGAACGTCTGCAGACACAAGTTAAAAAGCACCATGGTACATTAGCTCCCTGCAGAGCTCAGCTTCATCCCACAGCACATGACAGTCCCCAGGGATGAACACAGGGTGACAGACTGGGGACACCACGGCTGCAGACCCAGCAAAAACCAGGATTTTCCCCCCTTTGATTAATTCCCTTGAGGCTTTGAAATGGGATAATGTGGCCTTGTGCTCCCTGTTCTTGCAGCTCTGAGTTATCACAGGGACAAGGAACCACCTGAAATAGGCATCATCCACTAGGGGTGTTCTCCCTCAAAATACAGGTCAGTGGGATGAGAACCCCACTATTTCTCAGCACTGTAGAGAGGGGGACCCAGACCTAAGTAAAGCCCTGCATCTGCTGGCAGCCCCAGTGACTTCAGCAGGGATCCAGCCTGCCCTGGTGGTTAAGCCACTTGGAACATTTGGGGACTGGATGTCAAGGCCCTTGTTATTTGCAAGGAAAACTGCTCCAGAGAAACAGTGCAGTTCCTGGGGAGAGTTCTGCATGGCTTTGTGAACATCAACATCAGGTCAGACAAGATCATGGAAAGCAACTGGGCTTCACCAGGCTTATGTTCCATAGCTCTGTGTGTGTATAGCTGTGTACACCTACATAAACAATATTATTGTTCTAAGGAGGTTTTTGCATGACATTCTAGAAAAAAAAGGAAGAAAGAGTTTAAAAATAAGAAAAAGGAACTAATTTGTAAGATCCATATAGCAGGAGATGTGGGTTCTTCCTCTGCCTTCTATAAGGAGCACACAAAGGGAGTTGAACCAATCCACCAGCCCTCAGTAACCAGCTTACAACACAATTCAAATTGTTCAGATTTCCTTTTGAGGCTTGTAATTTTATTATTTATTATACACAGTGAAACTTCACTTACCCTAATGTCTTATCTAAAAAAACCACACTTGTTTGAAATGAGGTCATGTCCCTTGACATACATTAAGGGATGTGGAAAGCCCCCATTTATCGTAACACCCATTTATCCATTTTAATACCATTTGAATAAAGAAAGTTTCCCAATATGTCAGGCTTTTCTTTTTTTTTTTAACAAAACTCAAAGTTAATTAAACCAAACTCTACAATATTTATGACTTTTTTGGTAGCTCAATGTGGTTTAGAAAGGTGATGTTAATATTGACATTAATTAACGTCAATCTTAATGTACTATTACATTAATAGGCTGGCATATCATTCAGCCTAAGGCAATGTACTGTGCTGCTCAAGCTATTTATAACAACGTATTTTAAACAGCTTTGCCCCCCACTAAAAAAAAAAAAAAATCAATTTATACTAAATGTTGTTGCAGAATCAGATTCATCACCGTGGGGATTAAGAAAAAACGAAAGACCAATTTAATGACAGGATTTAGTTCATTATTTATCTTCTAGCATGTAAATTATAGATTGCCATGAATTTTTCATCCTTTTGGTGCCCACTACCTAATTCATGCGAAAAACATAAGTCTGTGTTACAAAGAGCGAGCTCCCCAGCTCTGTGTACGAGGAACATCTCCTCTGCCTTTTGACAGACGATAATCTGTCAAAATGAAAAATTAATGGAGGCTCCCTTAATTCATCATCTTCTGCCTCTCTTCTATTAATGGATTTTTTTTTCCCCCTCTATAACTGTGGTTGCACTGAATAGAGCTGGTGGGTGGGGGGAGAAGATAAACAGGTCAGCTGACTGCTTCAGCTTCTGCAGGGCACCGTAATTCAGCTGATGGATGGATGACGTGGTATTTATTGAATGCATTGAGGAATCCTGTGGTTTCCAACACAGTCTGTGAGCATGCTGAGATAAAGCTCATACCAAATGTCTCACCACTCTCAGCTTGGTCACAAAGACAATTACTTTGTACAAATGATCACAAAGGAGTGGCGTGAGCTAAGTGTGCTGTAGTGCACACAGCTCAAGGCATCCATGGAGCAGTCAATAGAAAGAATAATTAGGATTCAGTTTGATTATAAAATGCATGTGAAAACAAATCAATCCCTCTCTCAAATTACCTTTGATGAAATAGTTTATGATGTTCAACACTCCACTCCTCCCAGGGTCTTAGAGCACAAAAAAGCATATGTCCAGTGAACAAATATGCCATTCTAAATACTCTTCTTAATTTCCCTAATCACTGAAATCTAAAATCAGAAAGCTGCACCAAAGGTTTTCTGCTTTTCACAACTCATCTGCTTCTGCATGTCTGATGCTTTGCTATGGTTGTGACAGGATAAAGCCCAGGAAAAGCATGCCTCATCACAGCCAGGGCTCTCTGACAGTCCCATGACATGATTGCTAAGGACAGAGGAGCTTTATGGAAATGGATCAGCCTACAAGTGAAATGAATATTTGCTAGGAAGAGCAGAGGGAATTATAATAACAGAAAAGCATTTCCTTTTATAAAGCACATGCAGTGCATACCCATACATGCTTTGATAGAATCATTTTATGCTATGGAAATCCCTACTCAAATATCCATTTTGAACACTACTGTAGCATTGTAACTCCAGAGCTGTTTCACAGAAAATAAAAACCCCTGTAGCCTGTGTCAAGCTGCGCAGTACTTTCAGAATTAATTTCTGAACTAGTAACCTGCAAAGCCCAGAATTAACGACCTCTCACATATTCATTTTAACCTGCAGCCAAACAGGACCATTTTCATGAGAACTCTCTGTTCCTCACAGAGCAGTATAAATATTGCAAACAAATCCATTTATCACAACTGGTGGAATATGATCCCAGCACTGCAGCATGGCCACGTCTCCCCAGTGCTGATGGAAAGATGCCCACAGAATGCAGGATCAAGCCTTGACCCACATTTTGCAGCTTTCTCAAACCAAATCTACTTGATTAAGGTAGAGCCAGATTGAAACTAAAGAATCTTGGCCTGGCATGACAGAGGCCAACCTGACAATCCCATTACTGAACCATGCTTACTGCAGATACAGCTCCATGTCATAGGCACTAAATATGATGAAATGATATCTTCTTTCCCTGTGATGGGAAAAATAAAAATGGTACGTTACTGGTTTCTCAAAATAATTCCATTTATTTGTAAAATGTCTTAGTTGAATGTGGTAACCTTTTAGAGACTTTTCCCACCTCCCAAAATAAAATTATAAAAACCTCACAAATATTGAAGGAATTCTAATCTCTCTTAATGGAAAAAAGGCTAATTTATCATTACCAAATGATTTGCAAATTAATTGACTCTGCACATTCAAAAATGGTTGCAAAGCAAGACATCTTCACAGGAATGGCAGGACAATGGATCTGGTACATGAAATCTCTAGGATCAAACCTCATCAAGACCTGAAAGATGCTCTGATAGCCTTCATAGGTTCCACAGGTGACCATTTACTTAATGTGTCATGGCACAGAAACCACCATTAAAAAACCTAACCAACAATTATTGTTCCACTTTCTTTTTAAGTCTCAACTTTCTTTTTAAGTCTCAACAAACATCCAACAGCTTTGAAGCCTGGAATATTACAACTTGTTAAAGAGAGCTCTCTCAACCAAGTGCAAGAAGATGAAATTTTTATTGCTGCTCTCCATGCTGTACTTGGCCTGGAAACCAAACACCTTTCTCCAAAAAAAGCTTATCTGCTATCCACCTAATCTAATTATTATTTCTTAATAAAGCACTGCTGTACAGGTAAGATTGCACCCATGCAGCACAGCTATTTGCCTTTAAATTCTTGATGATGGAGGATAATGCAAAGGGGAACAAGGGAATCATATTCCAACCTGCCATGGGTCATAAAAGGAGCCCCCAACAACTTCTCTCGTGATCAAGTATTAAATCCTTCAGATACCTAAAAATTATTATGCTGATATGGCTTTTAAGGTCAAGGTTTAAAGTATAATGTGGATCTTAGAAGAAATTCTAGTGATTGATGTAACACATCAGACACTTACCTTGAAAAAGGTATTATTCAGCTGCCTCCACAAGAAGATTAAAAGTGGGGGGAAAGAAGTTGAAGAACTGGTTAAATGACGAGTGGTTGTTCTCAGTGGTCAATGTAGCAATGAAATTACTGTAAAAAATAGCTACTGATATTGAAACTTGCCTGCAACATCTTCTGATCTCTCTAATACATGTCCTCCAGGCAGCAGCTCTCGCCTCACCTCAGTAACCTTGTTACACCAGCTGGTTTCAAATATTAGCAATTTTCAAAATCACGTCTGAAAGATGTTTTCTGTAAACTCTGCATGTGAAGTTTCTGAAACTTTCTGACAATGAATCAGGCTCTGTTTTCATTTGCTTGGAGCTTGAGTTACTTGCGCACAAATTGTTCCTTTCTGTTTTCTGAAATTGTATCTCATTATTTTTAATGGTTGCAGAGAGCTTGTGACCACCAAGCTTTCAAACAGCATTAAGATAATGACAACAGAGAAAACTGGGCAGAATTTTGAAGAACACACAGAAGGTATAGGGTTGTGGGATGAACCATGCTTTGTTGAAGTCTTGGTTCACTACTGGTAACAGCCTGGGGTTTTTCCACAGCCTGTGCTTAGCAGCTTATATCAATTTATATCAAAGCTCCACTGCTTTATCAATAGTCCATCTTCTACTTAAACACCAATATTGTATACATTATATAAACACCTTCATCATCCAGCCCATTACAGAACACTGACATTGTAGAGATTATTTGCCCTAATTCTAGAGTTACATTTCAGAACATTACCACTTCCACTGTGGGACAGAAAAGAATAGAAAAGGAAAAGCCTCAAAATCTCCACAGCTGGTGCTGCTCTGATGTGACCCTGGGCTCAGAATGGCAGTAGGAGAACCTGATCCCCCTCCTCAGCAGCCTCCTCAGTCACATTCATGCCACAGAAGCTGGGGGGACAACAGAAATATCTGCCCCTTGATGCTTGGTTTACCCCTAGACACACCCAAATAAAACAAAAACTAGAACAAAAAAAAATAAATAAGAGAAAAAAGTCTTCAATTCACATGACTGGAAAAATTCAGTTTCAGTTGCATAAATTTAAGTGAGTGAGGCATTGAAAGTAAGTCCCTAGACAATGTGCTTTCCAGCAGAAAGTTCACCTTTTCCAGGTACTGGATGGACTTTGAAAGAATGAAGTTGAAATTAAGTGGGAGAGGCTGGGGAAAAGTAAGAGCTTTGGCATCCATAGGAAACCTGCCTCAAGGCTGCATCAGTTTAAGTTTTTCTGCTTCAACACCACAGCATTACCAGACACAATGTTCCACATTAATAGTTAGGGTCCTTTACACCACTTTTGCTACAAAGTGACATAAATGCAGCTCTTAAAACCCCTTGAGGTCTGTTCCCTCCAGGTTACCTTTGTTCATACCTGCCTGTGCCCTCACTGGAGTTTATCCTGATTTGCAGCTGTGTCAGTGGGAGCAGGATCAGGCCCTATCCAGAATCAGGATACAACCATGTTGTGGCCACAAGATGTGTTTATGACCAAGATTAGCTTCATTAAAATACAAACTCACAGAAATAAAAATATGAGGCACCTGATTTTTGAATAAATTACCTTCATGAAATTATGGTCTTTTCTTCGCACTGCAATATTCACAGGAAATTAATGAGGTTGTCAGACGAATTCGATGAAGATTTATGTGCTGATTAGGTGACATGTCTTAAAACAAAATAAAATAATAAAGAACCTCTTCCATTAAAAAATCAGCACATTTAATTTGAATTCAATCTTTTATCAGATTACTTCTGTTTAGTGGCAAATAGTTCCTTTGTTTAAAAACCCTTCACAAAGACAAAGCCTCAGGAAAACATTTTGTAAAAGTATTCTGAAAGTCAAAGTCATTTTGACAGAAATCAAACCAGAAATAATTTCTCCCTGAAGGAATCCTGCTTTATTTTAATGATGTCTGGATTGTTTCCATTTAAATAGAGTAATGGGAATTTTGTTAAAAAATTTGATTCAAACTGTCCATTTTAACAATGATCTTTCTTGTAAGCTTAGCCAGTAATTTGTCATATACATTTTGTTCAAGTGGAGAAAACAAATATTAAAGGAAAACAATTTGACTAAAAACATCTTCCCTTCATTAAGGAGCTTTATGTTCTAATGTCTGAAAGTGAAAGTCTGCTTTAATGGCTGCTGGGAGCTGGGGATCTCTCTGTCAGACACTTACCAAGGCTTGCTATCTGGGTAATAGAGGCTATTTATGGGGCTTTTCATGACCTTTCTTCTTGGTACTACCAACAGAGGAATACTGCAGGCATCTCTTTTGCATCCACATATCTGCTTGCTCACGGATTATTGTCTCGATTGTTTTCTTCATTTTGAAGAAAAATGTTGCATGTAATTAAAACAAGAAAGCAGCACAGGGCTGTGTGTTCTATCACACATCTCCCCAGTCCCTGCAGTCATTACACACACTAACGTACATTACACTGTGGAGACAGATAGATTGAAACTAAACTCCTGCCTTTATCGCCCGTGCAGCTCGGAGCCTGGCCCACATTCTGGAAGGTACTTCCTCAGTGACAAAAGTGCTTCCTGGCTTTTAACAGTACAAGACAGCCCTTCTTCTTCTGAAAGAAGAGCCCCACTCTGTAATTGTTTACCCAGATCTCTGAGTCTTTCCAAGTTAAATTGAAAGCCTATTTACTTTGAGTAACCCATTTAATTTTGCATTGTGAAAACCAGAATTCTCTGATTCAGAACTGAGTTCCAGAAATCCCCTCCACATAAATATTTGTTCCTGAAAACTCCTTGCCTTAGCTTTAAACAGAATCACTCAGAAGAATAAAAAAAAAATTGCTAATTTTGGGGATTTCTAACCCAACAGCAGTAAACCTCTACAGAGCTCCATCCATCAGCTGTATAGACCCACGCTCTAGAGCCAGCTTCAGAATGCCAAGGAGTCAAATTCCTGCATGTCACACCAGCACCTGTCAGCTCAACTTTTTAGCAGCATTCTCAACATTATTTTCTTTTACAAAAAGGATTTGTACAATGATGTGCAGTGATTTATGAAGTTTGGTTTTGGTTTTCAAATTTAAGAAGAAAACAGATATAGTGCATTCCACTGCAAATGCACTGATAGCACACTTTAAGTAGAAAAAACTTACACATTGCTATTCTGTCTGTTAGTTAATAGTCCTTTGTCTAATGATAATAAATTTGGACTGAATGTCTGAATTGGCCTCCAATACCCAAGTGCTAGAAATGAGCCAGGAGTTCACCAAGTGTCAGCACTTGGGTTTGGAAAAGGTGTTTTTGGGTAATAGAGCAACCAAAGGTTGGAAAAACAAGCTTCCAAAGCAGCCCCACTGAGTACAACCTCCACTAAAGCAAAACCTGGTTATATAAGCTATCAGACTAGAGCAGCACTGGGGGTAATTGCCACTATGTCCTACTGCCCAGGTTTCCCCTATGGTTCCAATTTGATACAAAAGTTGAAAGCTATATGAGGTTCTGAAAAATAAATAATTCCGAAGGTTATTAAAATTGTACAGTTCAGCATGCAAAACTTTGGAGGCATCAAGTAGCTGGTTCCTTTTCCAACCACCCGAGAGAGGCTGTTTGTGTATACATCTGTAATGAGAAAATAGTCTTGAATTTCAAGAAATAACTGATCACAGAAGTCTATCAAGCGAGAAGGACTCCTCAAGCTGGAGTCTCAGAGACCTGGGTACATAGCACAGACTTCTATCTCTGGCTGTGATGAGACGTCTGGCAACAATAAGCAGACTGTTATCATCACAAGGGATCAAGTGCTCCAAGCAGGGACGGTTTCACTGTCTCCCTGTACTCTGGTTCAGTGCTTAACACCATAATTGTCTCTGCATTTGCTTCCTCCAGCTGCCAGGCTAAGTCCTGCGCAGTCCCTGCAGTCTGGTGATGCAGCAGGCTCAACACAGACACTTTCTGGACTGAGTCCAGAGAGCTTTTATTTTATTTTCAACATTAGAATAACCAGATGAGCATGGTTAGGCTTAACAGCATTGCAAGTGCTTGTCTACATATCCCTGCTCTGTCCTCTCCAAGTTAATGCCAAGAGACTTCACACCAACTCAAGATGCTGCTGCCATTTGCTTGCAGAGTGTTGGTCAGGTGTGTCAGAGATGTAACAGCTAAATATTGGCTGGACATTTCTAAAGTAACTTTAAATTTTGTTTTTCTCTCTATATAAATAAAATATCAACTGCTGACTTATACGGTATGACACTCCTGGCTCCCAGCTGAAGAGCCAGAGCAAGCCCTGGCAATCAGCTGGGCTCAGGCCACCTGGAAGCCTGGCAACAGCACATCTCAGCCCCCAGGGCAGTGCTGGATCAACCACGGGGCTCGCTCCCACCACAGGAACTGTAGGCTGGACTAAAGAAGGAACAGTTCTGGCCTGTGGACATCTGTGAGGCACACAGAGAGAAGATGTGGATGACTGTGGTCTCCTTGAGCTGCCCTTGCAAATTAAACAGATGTTGGATGGCCATGGCCCTGCACAGTCCCCCAGAGGCCAAGAGCAGGAGCTCCCTGGGTTCCTGGGACTGTCCCAAAGCACAGCAAAGTCAGGTCAAGGCTCTTTGGACACTTCTCTTGGATTGTTAAGGAGCTGAAGAAGACTGATCTCTGATGTTAGAGCAAATCTCTCTGCCCATTTTTAAACAAAGAGAAGACAAACATTTCTAATTAAATAATTGAAATATTTTGTTTATCATGAGGAAAATCTCTTCCTGTGCTCAGATTTCTGTACTGTTGGATGTTGATGAACTACTTTTTTCTGAAAGTTCTCTAAAATATTTAGCCTGAAGCAAATATTTGCATAAAAACTCTTAGTTTGAATAATTAAAACCTGGCAAGTGAAAATGCCAAATGCTGGACTACCTTAAGAGTAAGCAGTGTTACCAACTCCATCTGCAACACACACTTGCATAACATTTTATGAAACCCTTTAGGGCAGGAAAAATTGCACTTTCTCTGCTGACATAATAATAATTTTGTATATGAAAGTGCTACAAATCTTCTAAGTTAGAGATGCCACTGGTAAAAAGCAAACAAGGACCAGAAAAGATCATAGCTCTACTTCCCAAACATCAGGATATAACTGCTGCACAAAATCTGTGTGTAAAATGCCTCTGAGAAAAGCAGAAGAGCAGCCTGCTTTTCAGACAGCAGTCTGCAAAATAGAGACACGCTTTTTTGCTTTTATGAAAAAACCCAACCAATTTTGAATGAAAAGTCTTTAAGTTAAAGACTTTTTTTTATTTTATTTGAGCACTGATTTTATTAAATGTGGATGTGACTTGATTTCTAAGTGAACAATTAAATGTTATATGTATGAGATGGATCAGAATGGTACATATACAGACAGCACTTAATGCACCAGTGAATGTTGCCAGAATGTTACCATAGGTTGCCTAAGGTTAATAATCAAAGAACTCTGAGCCATTGACTAACCATTTATTAGGTTATATAGGAATAAATAATTTATAGGCGATGTAGAAACATATTTCTATCACCTGCAATGAAACATTTGATGTATGAAATGAGTCAAAAAAACTCCACAAAACAACCAAACTAAAAAGAAGCTGTACAGGAAGACAGGATAAAGGACAGGGTTTATAACCCAGGCCTCTCCCCAGAATTACAGGTTCTCTTTAAAGATGGCTTAGATAAATATCTTTCATGAAAAGCTTAAATGTCTTGCTGATCCTGCCTTAGGATAGGGGAGGATTAGCTAACCCCCTTGAGGCTGCCTTTCATCAGAACTGTCTATAAAGCTATGTTTGTAAAATGTTAGGGATTATCTTGGCAATAAGACTGTCTCCTGTTAGAACAAGACCTTAAAGAGACGAATTAATGACTCTGACTAATTGGATAATACAGCAAAGGACGGGTCACATGCTGTATCGAGGTCGAGCCCCGGTCCTGTTTGGGCTGAGCAAGCTGGCACAGCCCTGCACTACAGCTGGCTCGTGGCTGCACAGACTGAGAAGCTGCGGCCAGCACTGGTGGTGGGGATGCTGATCCTCCAAAGGTCATTTCCTAACATGATAAACGCTGCAGGAGGACGGGCCCTGCCCTGCCCAGTGCGCCGAGCTCTGCTCGGAGATAAACACGGCGAATTCCTGCACGTGTGGGATGGAAATATTGGAAATATCAGCTGGCTCTTTGATCTGCTGTGGCAGTGTGGGAGGTGACCTCTCCCCTGGCTTGCTCTTCTCATCATCTGCTCAGTGATACGGCAGCAGCCGAGGGCAGACTGGGAAGGAAGCAGCCCTGGCACGGCTGAGAGCAGCTCCTGCAGCAGCCAGCTCTGCTGGAGGTGCCCGGCTGACCCTCGCTGACCACTGACCAGGGGTGCCCTCGCTGACCACTGACCACAGGGGTGCCCTCGCTGACCGCTGACCACAGGGGTGCCCT
>QUSF01000022.1:8714086-8831513 GCA_003676055.1 Chloebia gouldiae
CTCGCTGACCGCTGACCACAGGGGTGCCCTCGCTGACCGCTGACCACTGGGGTGCCCGAGCAGCACAGCAGGAGCTCTGTTTCCTTGCCATTCCCTAGGACAGGTGTGTGTTCTGACCTGACCTGCTCGCAGTGAGAGCACAGCCTGGCTGCAGCCCAGGCTATTCTGTCCTGACACAGGCCAGGGCAGTGACCCTCTCAGGCTGCCTGGCACCAAGGCTGCAATTAGCACCCAAATGACTGCAGGGCAGACTCTCATGCTGCTCTCATCCTGTCAAAGGCTCAGTGCAAAATGCCCTTTTCTCTCCTCAAGTCCCAGCCCAACCAGCCTAAGCAGAACCTGGCTAAGCAGAACCTGGCCTTGAGCATCCTTGAACAGTTGAATCTATTTCTCAGTTATTCACAGACAGCACCATGGCTCTTAACTCATCACCTCAAGGTCCTTTCCAGAGCCAGGCAGGCTTTTTTTGCAAATATATCCATTAACATTTGACAGACTGAGCCTTATAGCAAATGTTCTGCATGGACCTCAGCAGGTGATCCAGTATTCCTCCCTCCCACCTCAGGCTCTGCTGGCCTTACAAACACCTAGGTAAGGACCCCAAATCTTAACTTCTGTGCCATTATTTCTGCTGTTTTCAATAAACCAGGGCCTCAGTGGGGCTTTTCTTACAGGCACTTGATTGCATTTAGCCTTTTACCGCTTTTACCGCTTTAGTGAACTAATTTTCAATCAACTTAAAAATGAATTCCAAATGCAGGGTCCATAATTAAAAAGAAACAGTTAATCCTTTGTGACAATCTGAGTCCAAAATTATGCTTCTAAATTATTTGGACAATCATTTGGGGGGTGGAAAATCTCTTTCCCAGGTCTGATTACATCAATGCTCTAAAGAAACATTTCTTCCTTAGGACTGATTTCCCTGGTGGTTGTGATATAAACCCTGAACTTCTTAAATGTCACTTAATTTATATGATTTTTCTGTTTACCCTTTTAAAATGACAAGTTGTTCTCTAGTATTTATGTCTGTTTGAAAATTAGATATCATGGGCAATCCAGTACTGCAGTTGCATTTCTGGTAGCTTAAGCTTAGTAAGCACTTACCATAAAAAGAGAAAATAAAAATATGCCTACTCTTACTTTTTCACTCTTTCCTTTTATTTTTTTTTTATTCAACGTCCACCCATTCTAAACAAACTACTCAACTAACTTTTTATGGTTTGATTCCTAACAGGGTAAGAAATTTAAACAGGTTACTACTTTGCCTTTGGTGAGCGATCGAAGGAGTTAAAGGTCTGCTTTTAACTCTCCATTGCTGCCAAGGGTTAATTAATTTCACTTCAGCATGTGGTCCCCACTGAACTCTCCTCCTGTGGCATCACCTTGCAGTGGGCAGTGGCTTACAAACATTATAATCTTTCCAGAAGACCTTTTGACAGTAATGAAATTAAATTGACCTGTGTTGCATCTGGTCTCTGAATTAAGATGGCAAGATTTGTAGACATCAATTTGGACTGGAGAAGCATAGCCCAACTCCCCAGATCATGCTGAATTTAAAACAATCTTTTTTTCCTATAATAATTTTACAGTCTTTCCAAAAGGCCATCTCTCTTAACACAGGAAAGGCAAAACAAGTTAATCATACTAAACAGGCACATATGAATTACCTCAGTGTTTATAACCTGTGCTTGTAGTTATTCTATATCAGTGAAACAAAAGTGAGTTAATTTTGAAATTAACCTGTATGGCAAAATAGTTTTGGAGAGCTGTAGAGAATGTCCACATTTGAGTCTGGAAACATACATCAGCCAGGAAGAGAACTCATTAAAATAAAATGTGAAAAGATCTTGTTATTCTTACCTAAGGAGAAAAGTCTTGTGTTACTGCACTGTCTATATGCCTCTAATAACTTCTGAGACTAAAAAAGTTCCTTTTCTAAGTTTATAGCATGGGGCAGATCTCTGGGGTGTGCATTCCCAAAGATTTGATAAAGAAGGAACAAAACTCAGTATCAGAAAAATCATGCATGTGGTTCTTTCTCTGGTCAGTGATCACTATTATCAAATCTCAGACTAAAGAAAATAGGTTCTTCTCCATCTCTCCATGCAATTTTAAGTCTCAAACTAACAGAAATTCCCACCAGTGTCAACCACTTAATTCTACCTGATTACCTGCTGTATTAATATGATGATTTGCCCATTTGAACCCATTGATCTGTTGATTCAGTTTTAATTGCAACCTTGATTTGATCACTGTGTTGCTCCACTCCTAATTACCTCAGAGATACTACCTAAGATTGGCTCAGTTATATGCTGTTTTCATTTCATAGCTCCTTGCTTATTCTAAGTTTTCAATCCAGAAGTGGGACACTAGGCTGCAACACAGCTCACAAAGGAAAAAAAAACTATTTGCAAGCCACTGGTGATACTTCCAAATGAGCATCCACGTCATTCTCATAGCTCTGGAAACCATTGGAAGCCCCTTCTATTTAATTTTTAAATAAGGAACATAAAAAATCTGTCTGAACCTCCCCTTCTTGGGAACGTATTTGAAAATTAGATTTCCACTTTAGGATTCAAAGGTAATCCAAATTTTAGGCAAAGATTTCTGAGTTTCATAAGCAGTAATCCCAAGATTATTATTCCCTAAGAAATAATACATAAATAAAAAATTCACTTGACATAATTTTTTACTCATACTGAATTCTTACATAACCCTCCCTTAAGATAAAATTAAAATTTCTGCTGAAACACAGATAAAAAGGAAATGAAGTTTGATAGAGAACACCTGTTGAATAAAAAAACCTTAAGGTCACTTTTTTTTTTTGGTGTAGATGCATATGAAGAGCCAAACCCCCCAAAGGACCTTACATAATTAACTTTCATTGTCTCAAAGCCCAGGGCAGAAAGAAATTGAACCAAGGGTAAGAAAAGAAAGGTCAGAGATAAAGCATTGCATGAAATGTCACACGCGACGCAAGAAGGGCATGCTGACACGTTTGCCAGTTTAGTGAAAAGGCATAAATGATCATTTTTCACCTCTTGAACACAAGGGCAAGGAGGAGGAGAATAGTGCAGGATAAAGCAATGAGAACAAAAGGCCTCTGAGAGACCAAGATGCCATCCAGTGTGCTTTCTCACCTGGCATATCTAAAAACCAGTAGCTAGTTCTAAGGTGAAACTTTAGAAGTTTGAGACTTGCCACATTCCATGAGCACCAAGATATTTTGGGAACCACCAAGGAAGAAACTCTAACAAATTTTAAGGCAAGAGCTTCATCACAGTTACTTTTTTGTGCACCAGGCAACACACACCTCCTTTAGTACTTCCTTCTGTGAATAATTCAATGCCCCAGCCTGCTGGAAAACCAAAGCAATTGGAGCATCCGAGGCAGTGTGCTGGCATGTGTGTATCAGTCTGATGGAAAAGTGAAATTAAACCAATATTTATTTGGTTCACTAAAATTAACTATGTGACCTTGCCTTGGTCATATGACTAGGATTTCCTTAATTTTATATATATTTTGCCTGTAAACTTTTGTATGATTTTTCACCTCTTGAGAATATCTGGTGGGGATTTCTCCTCTGAGCTAAAACAGCGAGATGGAACCTTGGGACCTGGGGTGTAACAAGGGTCCAGGGCCATTACTCAGTTACAGGATGTGAGGGTGACATCTGAGCTACCAGCAGCTTATACAGGGGCTTAACCCAACATTTCTCAGCCTTCCTCAGTGGGAGCTGCTTCTGTCTGTCCCAAGGTACTCTGTGCTGCAGGAGGCTGAGCTCTGCTGCCCCGGAGCAAGGTGGCACTGGTCCTGCTGCTTGCTGGATCCTGCAGCCCTGGGATGTGCTCACAGAGCAGCCCCCACCTGCCCTGGGCATGCTCAGGCTCTTCAAAAAGCACAAAAACTGTCCCCACATTTCCTCTGCCAGGTCTTCCTCTCTGTTTGTACCTGCCTGGCATAATGGGGTCTCCAGGCACTGCGCTGCTAATAATAACTTCAAAGTACCTTTTTAAAGTTTAAGAGTTGAGCTTGAAAACAACTCCTACACATGACATCTTTTAAAGATAGCAGTCAGTGGACTAGAGAATATTGACAATTGCGGTACTAGGATAAGCAAACAAGTCTCTGTGGGTTTGATAGCCCAATAAATATCCATTATTGCTTGTTGCCAGGCTATGTGCCTGAAAATGAAAATGAGAATAGAACAGTTCTTAATGGCTGATAGAAAAAATAATCGAGTCTTATCTAAATCAAACTTTATTGGCCTGGATGAATTATTTTTGGCCTCCTGTAATCAAAGCTGAAAATTCACCTGTCAGGCACAGTATGGTAAAACTCATTAGAGCCTCACCATGTGCTGTTATGAAATTGCTCCATATGGCAGTGCATGATTGTTTATTTACTAGATTCAAATATAGGTTTCAGAAATATTAAAAAAAAATATTTTCAAATTCCTTCAAGGCAAAAGTGTACATGCTGAGGTTCCAGACTTCTATAATGGAAATATTTCACTTGTAGAAGGAATTTTGCCTCGTGCTGCAGTGAAGCTATTGATCAGGCAATTGGCAATCCTCAAGTGGGAGGACTCATTAAAGCAAAGGTATATGAATCATTTTTTAATGACATCTCTTTGCTTTCAGCAGCTTAGCATGTGTCCTGGTTTCAATGGATGCACTGTAATTTAGGCAAGCTGTCTACAGACTTCAGCCATTACTCTTACCATATGTTTTCTTCAAAAATTACCATGCACTGGGGCCTGCTCGCTGCTGTCGTGGAGCGAGGTGCACTCTCTCTGCTGTATCAGCACGTTAACATTACTTGAAAAAGCAAGAGTAATGTGCTTATAAAAAGAAATTCCCAATTAGCAAGTTCAGTGCATGTGTGTTAACTTGGATTAAATACATTCCAATTATGGGCAGCTCATTATTAAAACTACAGCCAGCTGTTTGCCAGAAATGTGAGATCTGGTAAACAAGTCTTTCCCATTTCCCTGCAATAGATCCCAGGTTGTTTTCCCTTCTTGGTGGTTCCCAAACAAGTGCAACACTGCAGTACAAAAACTGCAGCTCTGCCATAGCATGTATACATTTCAAAGCAGAAAAATGCCAGGAAGTGTGGTGAGTTGGTTAAAATATAAGGAAAGTCAGATTTTAAAGTCCAGCAGAGCTTGCAGGCTCAGGCACAATTTTTTAAACAGGCTGTTAGCAGCTTCCCTTACTAAGAACACTAGAGGAAAAAAATGTACTGAAACGAGGATTTCATTCTTCTAGTTCCATATATTTTGATGGCCTCAGTGGCTCAATGTGCCTGTCTTGGCTTTATTGTGCTTAACAGCCTCAACTTTCAGGTATCCCAGTTTCTTGGGCTTTCAGAGTAGGCTCAGATTACAGAGAAATCTGCACTTATTAAACCTTGAATACTAAATGTTTTAAAAAGTGGGCACAAAACCAAACAGAAAAAAGTGAAGGATACAAGGTATGTTTTCTGTTACACCCTTACTTCATTGTGTCACCTAAATAATATCTACTTTAGAATACAAGCCACATTTTCAACTTATTCCATGATCCAGTTATCTAAGTGGAAGTTAATTACTCAAGTAGGATTTAAATGCTTCTGAACTGCAAAATATCCTTGGAAGTTCCAAAATATGACCGGTGTAGAGTGAGACAATTTTTCTTTCTCATTTTCAGGCATACATTTTTGGGAGAATGGTTTTATGCCAGGAGGCCACCAGTAACATTGACTTTTGTGCTGCTGTATTTACAGGAAAACAGGAATACAGCTCTCAGAGAGGACAGGCAGTCTGAGTGAGGGGTTGGAATCTGTTAAATTTGACATTTATTCTGGCATCAATCAGATGAATGGCAAAATCCAGGATCTGTTCCCCACTGCTGATACAACAGAAGCAGAAAACCAAAGACCCTCTCTCAGTGTGGAGATGGAAGAGTTGGTGGCTGCAGGGAAATATCACAAACAGCAGCATACAACACTTGCTTTTGATGCCTGTGCTCACCTAAAGTCCAGCTAAACTTTAGTTTCTAGAAAAAGGATTTGTTTCTCAGCCTCTCACCTGCACAAACAGCCTGGCCGGGGCTGTGCCAAGCTGAGCCATGCCAGGAAACTGCTGCTGTCTGTTCTCAGGCCTTTTAGATCTGTGATATTTCAATTATATTTGTACAGTGCCAAAATCTAACAAAAGAAAGAGAGTAGATGTAATTAAATAGAAAAAAAAATATAAAATTGCTCATATAGCACGTTTCATTCAGATACTGCTTTAAGCAGACTCAGGAACAGAGGACACATGGCCAGCTCAGGTGGAGGTCTCAGTTTGGTGCTCAGGTGACCTGCAACCATCACAGCAGTCCATAACTCCCAGAAAAAAACAGGAAGATTCTTCCTCACTATTTAAACACAGAAAAAAAAAATTAATATTGTATTCCTGGGTCCTACCCTCAGCATCCTGTACCTGCTCTGTGTGGCTTCCTTGTCCCTACCCTTGAACTGAAGTATTATTGAAAGAGGAATTTCAAATGTCAAAGAAACACATGGAAAATGGATGGACCTCTGTGCTGAAATTTTAGGACACAGAAAAACATGGGAATTTTTAAATCTTCCATGAGGAGTCAGCAACTTCAGCTGTCTCCAGGTGTAATTTTGCTCTGACAAAAATACTCTTATTTCCAACAGGAGATGGTTTAAACAGCGTGTGGGTAAGACAGATGCAGAATCTGTCTTGAATTATGGAATACCAGTTCCTTGTCTTACTTGAACAAAATCCCCACAGGCAACCAACACTTTCCCAAAGCAAAAGAAACCTCAACCCAATCCAAGTTAGTGATAACTGAAACAGAAGATACATCTGAAGGACACCTCTATGTCTTCTTTCTGTTGTTAAGCAAAAAACTCTTCTCAAAGCCAAAAGAAAGAGGAAAATTAAGAACTGCAAACGAAATACCACTCATAAAATCATAGCACTTGGGAGCTTATAAAAGAGGAGAAAAATACTTGTATCAAATATGGACTGAAGACAGTGCTGGAGGGTTAGGGAAAAGACAATCCTACTGTGACACAAAGTGTCACACACTTTCACACTGTCGTTAGGAAATTCTGTTTAGTAGACAAAGAGTTTAGTGGCTCAAGGGAAACTGCTATAAAGGTTTTCAGCATTGTTTGTGCATAATCTACGTATAACATTCAACTTGGGAATGAGATATGATGTTGAAAATTGCTTTTGCAGTCCTTGAAGCCAATAATTTAGCTCTGCGACCTTAATTTATAAGGGAAAAAGGAAGGTAGTTGGAACATGAATTTGGATCGCCGTCAGATTTAGGAATGAAAGTAATTAATGCTTCTGTGAAACTCCCCTGATAGTTATTTTTGGATTCAAAATCTTTAAAGAAAAGTTTTAATTTAGGGGCAGAAGCTCATTATATTCTCAAAAGAATCCTGCTGTACTAAATCATTCTGTCTCCAATCCATAGCCCACACTCCCTCTGTACATACAGCTCCTTCACTGATAAAGCAGCAAATTATTTCCCACCTCAACTACTGAAACTTTGGGTCTCTGAGTTGTTCCAAATTGAAATTGCTTGCCCTCATACACCAGGCCCTTGCTATTACCATGGAATGATGGTGACCAAAGCCTTTCTTTCTGCTTCAGCTCAACATTCTCTGCTGGCTGCCACACCCCCATATTCTGAATTTCCTAGCAGCTTTCCACACAACTCCCTTGGAAAAACACTGTTCTACACCACTCCTCGACTCCCCAAACCACTGCTAACTGCTGTTTCCCTCTGTGGTACTCCCAAAACATCATGGGGTTGTAAAAAAAAACCATTGAGGTGACAACTTCATGTGATTGACAGCTGTGAATTTCACCTCTCTGCTTTCTCCAGCTCCCCCCTGTATCAGTCTGTAATTTTATCTGACATTTTTCACTTGTGGATTGTGTGTATCTCCAGACTGTCAAATGTTCAGGCCATGTTTGGTGATATTATGATATATTAGTAATAAAGGACAATGGAATTGTACTCCTGGGGAAGGGAGAGTCAAGGACTTCAGTGATATTTAGGCTGTGGGTTTGTTTTTTTATTTTACCGTGTTCTTTAATGCCCTCCATGACTAAGTCCCGGGTGATACGAACTGGGCAGAAATTAATATTTAATCCTACTCCAAATTCCTGAGTCCTTCAGCTCTGTTAGTTCTGTAGGAGTCTTCATTTGCACTCAGAGCTACAGTTCCAGGGATCAGCACAGGTTCTGCTAAAGGCAATGGAAAGGTTCTGCTTGGCTACAAGTGGCACTGAAAGAAGGGCTCGGACAACTGAACAGAGCAGCGAGTTTAGGAAAGGTTTCATCTATTTACTTATTCCCCCTTATTCAAAAATCACCTTTCATCTTTGGTTATTTACATTCTCCAAAGCAAGTACTTATGACAGACAGCTGCAAACAAAACCCAAAGGTTTTGGAGCTGAAAAGCAAGCAGCTGTGCTCTGCCACTTCTATTGGCATGGGGACACATTTTCAGATTCCCAGTCAAGCCTACAAGTGCTGTTCAAGGTTCACACAGGGATAACTGCAGTTTGAAAACTTCCAAAAGGCCAGCACAAACACTGAGGCCTCATCCTTGCTTTGAAGCCAAGGGGACTATTTATGTGAACAAATTTAAGCGCTGAGCAAGCTTTCACAGGTTTGTGTACTGATATTGTAATCCCACACATGAGCAGAATTATTAATTGTCCTAATTGCTTGGCTATTTTAGTAAGAATAATGCAAGGAAAATCATATGCATGCTTCAGTATTAGCTTAGCCTCTCTCTTGCTGCCACTGATAGCTCTTTTGACTTAGAAATGGTAGCCAATGTTTGCTGAAAAGGATGGCCACACCATTCTCATTGTTAGCCCTTGAAGAATGTTTTACTTCAAAAACATCCTATCTCTAAGATTTGGGTTTTGTGAAATGTCTCTCTTGGAGAAGTGCCACAAAAACATTTTATTCTGCCTTTCTTTTTTTTTAAAGCAAAATTTTCCACCCCTGTTTTAATAGGCTGTTATAGCCTTTAACATGCCATGAAATTAAATGCCTCCATTGGGGATCCATAACTTATCATAACAATAGTATTTCTAGCACTTGTTGGAACTATGAGGAAAGTTGGAAGGTGGTATAATAATAAGTGTAGCATTTTAAAGGACTACAGAATTGTCACTGTACATTACTGAGCTCCCATAGTTAACACCTATGAATTAAAAGCATATAAAAGTGATAATAGCTGGGTTTCTAAAGAAATGACTGACACTTGGTGAGATTATCTCTTTGCTGGAATTAACCTGTGATCCGCTGGGAACCATAAACCCCACAAAAAATGTGCAAGCACATTAATTTGATAACTGACCCTGCTTGAAGCAGGAGGTTGGAGTAGCTGACCTCCTGAGGTTCCTTCCAACCCAAATTATCCTATGATTCTAATCACTTCTACTAATTTTTGCTAGGTATCTGTAATGATACATATATTAGGTATGTAGCAAGAACAGATCACTTTCTTCTTGCTTGCATAACTTTACAAAATCTCCAGTGTAAAATTAATTAAAAACTGAAGGCCAAATTATGCCAGATATAATGGCCTTTTAAAAGAAGGGAACTGATATATGCACCCCTTTCTGGCACTGCAGAGATGCACATTGTATAACTTATAGAGGTGCCAAGCATTTACAGTCTCCAACCAAATTTCTTTTCTTTCAAGAATAAGGGAAACTCTTCAACCAAGCAATCAGCATCTCCCAGGGAAGGAAATAATCTGTGAGAGTACTCACAGCTCTGTGTGTTTCAGTACTTTGCCCAGAACCAAAGCTTGACTCGTATTCAATCCTTCAAGGCTGCAGCAAATAAATACTCAGCATAGAATCATTTAGGTTGGAAAAAAGCTCCATCAAGTCCAACATTTAATCCAGAACTGCCCAGTCCACCACTAATCCATGTCCCAAGTGGCACTTCTACACATCTTTTAAATCCCTCCAGGGGTGGTGACTGCACCAGTTCTCCAGGCTGGCTGTTCCAGTCCTTGACAACACTTTCAATGAGCCATGTCACATCTTTGCTGTGCTGGTTTATCCAGAATCACATGAACCCTCCTCGAGCTGTGTTCAACCCTGTCCTGTTTGCTACTTGGAGAGGTCTTAAAGAACAGGCTGTCATTGCCAGTCTTTGAACATCTTTGTAGTTTTCAGCACTATGGACACTTTGGGCTGATTGGTTTTTATCACAAGAGAATTTCACAACTCCTTTTGAAAGAGTTAGGAAGATGCCTACACCTCCTCAAGGAAGGTGAGAGACACATTGCATAAAACCATTTTCACAATGACCAGAGATTAGCAGAGACAAAATCTGCCAAGCTATAAATTTAAGTAAGGCATTTGCAGGAGTGAGATTACTTAAGAAAGCAAAATCAGTGATAATTTAGTTAGATTCTGAGAGGGAACAGAACAATCACATAGAGAACTTCCACCAGCCTTAAAATATCTTAAAGAGAATAGGATTTATTTGGACACAAATATCAAAATAAAAGAGAGTAATTGAGGGTAGCCACAGCAGAGGTCAAAAATCTTCCTAAAGAGTCTAGGGCAAATCTGTTTTTATTAGAGGGAAAATTGAATGCTCGTTAATTAGCATTGCCAGAGATCTATCAACACTACTGGAAAGATATTAATTTTCTTGACCTAAATGATAAAGCCAAGTTTTTCTGTAGTGGTGGAAATTGGGATTAGAGCCAGTGATGAAATCTGAGCCTGTCTGCATTGGAACCCTGAATATTCAGAGTCTGAGACTGCATCTCAAAAAACGTTATTTTAGGGTATGAGAACTACTTCCATTGATGGCTGAAGAGGCAAGAACAGGAAATCACATATGAAATATTTGCACAGTCAATTGTCACCAAAATCTTGTTTGGTATCCCATTAGAGGAGCATGAGGGGGGTGAAAAAAAATCACCAATTCCATCCCATGCAGGCACCACTCCAATATAATGCTTGAAGTTTTCAGGCCATCTGAGGGTTTGCCCATCACCGAGCACAGCTGATGGCTCCACAAAATGATAGCTAGGACTTGTCAGGATGAAAAATACGTAAGGAGTAATAATGAAATATTAATGTACACCCTGTTTAATTAAATGACAATATCATTTTCTTGTAATCCTTCTCTAACTCTGCTGGAAGAGTACAGTGTTGACATGATAATTTTATAAACTTCCTTGACAGTTCACGTTAAACCATCCTTCATTACCACAGATTGATAATTGGCACTTACAAAGGAAATGAAATGTCTGAAAAATTCATTAAACATGCCAAATATCTGAGGAGACCCAGTGCAATGGCAAAGTTATCTAAATCACTGTGTAAGCAGCTAAAGGGCTGTTTTCCTTTATAAATTCTCAAAAAAACTAGGAAAAAGTCATTACTTCCTATTATATTTTTAATGCAATGAAAGTGAGGCAGTTACTTTGAGACAGACTCAAGTCTTCCTTCTACCAGGTGATTTTGGCAGCAATTTCAGTTAAGTCAATCAAGTTATAGTATTTGGCTTTAGATCTCCTCTTCCCTCCTTTCACCTTCCTCTAGGAAATAGAAAAAGGAGATAAATCCTTATTTCTGCAGCTATTCCCTTCATAATCTATTACAACAGAGCCTTGTCAGAAAGCCTTATTTGGATATTTCCAAGTGATCTATTTCCCCTGTACTGGTCATTTCATCCCTCACAGTCTATGCAGGCCCATCCAATAAACTGCAGACACCCTTCCCTTTAATGTACTTTGGCATTTAAATTCCCCATGGCTGCTCTATCTGTGCAGTTTAAACTGCTTGAAAAAGCAAGAACATTGTTTAATTACAGAAAGCTGCTAAATATCTGAGCAAAAGAAGTTCTTGAGGATATGACAAATATCTTGGCCTATCCCTCAACCCCTGCCAGGCTCAGGAAAAACTAAGAAACTAATAAAGAGTAAAATTTCTTTTGTCAAAATTAGTCTTGCTTGGCTTTTCACTGCTTAATGGAGATGGAAAAACACCTATAAAACTCATACTTTTTGCTAGCTATACAGAATCATGATAATTTCCCAAACTCATATAACAGGGACAGAAGGTAGAGACAGCTGAGCATCAGAATTGCCAGCTCCCTTTGACCTCAGCCTGACCACTGGAACCCCTGAGACTGCATCATCCCCTGGCCACAACAACTCACTGAAATCTTGACACAACAGTGGACAAGGTACCAGACAAAGTTGCCAACTGCCTGATACTTTTGGTTCCGCTACAATCATTTATTCTAATGAGAAATCACAGCTACCCACACAAGCAAAACCACCATCTACCTTTACATGCAAATAAAATGGCAGAACCAGATTTTTTCCAACTTTAACATGACTGAAATTTTCAGTTTCTCTTTCTCTAAAAGGATAAAAAGAATTCAATAAATTAAGTATTTTATCTACAAAGGAACATTTTATGAAGCTCACTTGTTTCTGTTGAGTGAAGCTGGATACTTGGTGTATCAAACAATTCAGTGATGAATTAGAGATGCATTTCTGCTGTCACTTCCATGCTCCACATCTCAGAAGCTTAATATTCTAGATAAGTTGCAAGACCTTCAGCATAATTGACTTTAAAATGGCATCCTGACCTCTGAAAGCAAAAAAGAAAAATTTTTTTACATTGCCTAATGTAGCGAATTATTTTCTCAAACTGTTTAATTTATCTAATGAAGCAGAGGACAAACCACTACTAATATACATTATAAGATGAAGTTTGATAGAATTTTTTGAGATTATATAAATAGACTTCTGAAAATATAGGTGAAAGGAAGATCAGTATGGTAGATGTAGACAACAAAAAAATTCTGCCATGATTGTCTTTCCCTCTAATTAGCCATCAGCTCTTCTCATTGACAAGAGGAACGTGAGGTATAAAACACATCCCTCAGGAACTGGCCTAACTTCCACAGAGTTTGGAAAGTTGTGTAAAAGTCTTTATTAGCCCAGGCCTCAAGGTTTATGAAATCTCAATGTTTACAAGGTTTGGCTGAGAGCTGTAGTGCAAGGATGTGTTCCCTGGTCTCAAAATCCTCAACAGAAGCCTCCTGAGTGGGAGCAGCCACCCCCATGCCCAGCTCTCACAGCACCAAGACAAACTTCTGGGAAAAAGGCAGTGAAAGTGGCAGCTCCACACAACACCCATGTGAGGCAGTGTGAATTTATGTTTTAAGGTGTTCTAGGATCTTGTAAAACCACAGAATAAATTATTTCCATATTTCAGTTCTGACCTTACCATAAAACTTTTGCTCTATGAATAATCCCATTTCATTATTGCAAGGTTGCATTTCTGAAGGTTGGTTGTAAATTATATCTATAAATAATTTTGCAAGTTACTGTTTGCAAGTTGCTTGTAACTTTTATCTTTAGGAAGGTCTGTCCTTAGACCACCTCAATTCTGGTCCTTCACCTTTTCTATTAAGCTGAAAATCCAAAATGTATAGTGATGGCTACTTGAGTTTGTATCCGTGCTGTGAATTACCATTTAAATTTCTTCCCTAATGACAACAGAACTTGCCCAAACAATCTGAACCATTAAGCTACTGCTCTGGACATCATATTTTTATTTCAACCTTTCTTTTCTCACAGCATGCCCTCTGACTATCAAAGACTCAAAGGAAAAGGAAAGTTGGAGTTAGGTCAGATAACTGGATTCTAATTTTTGTCACCTCATAGAAAGATCTAATCAGCTCCTTTGTGACTTGCCCAAATTCCATGGAAATCAATGTAAAGACTCACATTGATTTGACAGGGTATCTTTGCCAGGTCTTTAACGTTTCTAAAACAAAATTTAATAGGATGCCTAATTAAAGACTTAATTAATGCCTGGATGATGTTTTCTGAAAAAGAACTGAAATTAATGCTCATGGTATTCACTGTTCTCCAACCAGCCTACTGATTCTATGCTGATTAAAATCTCCTGAATGTATTATATATTTAGAATTACAGAAATCAATAATTTAAAAATATCAAAACAAAGCATATTCATTTAGAGGAGAAAAAAGAGCATTCACCTCCTTTCTCTACCTTGTAGGTGCTAAGAGCTTACTATAAACACTAAAGCCCATAGAAATTGATGTTTTTATTTACAAAAGGCTGAATGCTATGAAAGATGCAGAGTTCTTTTCTTTCCTTGTTTTTTTTCTACACTTGTAATAAAGATGATGCTTTTTTCTTGCTTTAGCCTGAAACAAAATAGCTGATTCTCAGGTGGAAAAATAATTAGTAACATGGGAAGCTGAATGAATTTTGAGATATTGAGGAAAATGCAGTTTGAACTGTCAGGTTTACTCACTTACCCATAGGAACTACAAAGCAGCAAAGAAATAAAACCCTCTTAGAACTTAAAGCTTTCATCGACCTATTCCCTCTGGCTGATTTTTTTCCCCCAAACTCTCTTTTCCCAGTGGTTCCCATTAGAAACACAAATAGTTTGCCTCTCTGCATAGTGAAAAATGCCATACTTACTTCTTTTAAAAAGTCTATTAAACTATTATTACCTTTTAATATGAGGCTAGAACAACTATGTGACCTGTACAGTGAAATCCACTTCACAGGAGCACGTGCACTGCCTGGATTGGCAGAGGAGATGGGAGCTGCCACTAGTTCAGGTGTCACTGCTTATTAGGCCAAAGGGAGCTGCCTCTGTTTGGCAACCCCAACCAACAGAGGTGCAGGGCCTGCCAATAACAGCAGGAAAAGATCCTTGTATGGATTGGCAAAGAGGATCCTTGCAGCCTCTCCCATGCTCTACTGTGAAAAATTTATGGGTAGAAATTGATTCTAGACGTTACAATTACAAAAGAATAAGGAAGATCAGCACCCAGTGCCTCAGCAGGACGCTGAGTCTTTTGTTGTTTGTGATGTTTGTACCTTTTGTTTTGGTTGTTTGGTGGTTTTTTGTTTTGTTTTTTTTTTTCATCCTCTTCAAAGTCAAGAGCCCCAGGTGTATGTGTATCAATGACAATGACAGGGCTCCAAGAGGGGAAGCTGAAGCTCCACGCCTGGTCTGAGATGCGTGCTGTCATAGGGATCTCAGGAACCTGCTAGGAAAACTTGAGAGGCTGGAAGGCCACAATGGATGGCTACAAACTCCTTTGTCAACATAGGATGGGAAGAAGAAAAGGTGAAGCTGCATTTCAAGTAACAGAAAAATTTAAACTTACAAAGGTGAGCTGAGACCACAAGAAGTCTGTTGAGTGCCTTTGGGTCAGGACTAGTGGGATCATCACCAAAGGGGAGTTTAGCTTTGGTGTTTGTTACTGGCCTCCCAATCAGACTGGTGAGGCTGATGATACTTTTCCTTGGCTGCTGAAGGAACTCTTGGACCCACAGAACCTGGTCCTCAGGAGTGACTTCAGTTACCCAGGTACTTGTGAGAGCAGCACAGCCTGGCAGGAGCAGCTCCAGCTGTGGCCTCTGACACACCCTCCCCCTGTTTCGAGCTCCAGCGATGGAGATGGCAGGATCCATCCCCCTCAAAGTGTCTGCTCCTTTGATCTGATGCCTGCACTCTCACCAGAATTTCTGATTTGAGCCTGAGTTTGCCCATCCTGGCAGCAGGGGTGCAGTGCCTCCCTCTGCCAGCAGCCTCTGGCCATAGGGGTGTTTGCACCCCGTTGTTTTGTCCTTAGAGCTCAGCGCCCCAAGCCAGAACAGGGTTAAGGGCTGCCTCCTCCTCCTCTCCCCACATTCGGTTCCCTTCAGCTGCCCTGCTCTCAAGGCACTGCCTGCATCAGGAGCACATTCAGGGAAGCACTGAGAGCCCGTGTGAGGAGCTGCAGGAGGTTCACAGAGACAACAAACTACACCAGATTCCTCAGTGAGAACCACTAACCTGTACACTTTGAATTCATTCTTAGAGGGAAGAAAATTGCTGCAAGCCAGGGCACATGAAAAGCACAGTAGATTCTCCAGACTGAAGTATTTGCTATTTATTTTGTAACAGCCCCTGTCTTAACACTCCCCCTCAGAAGAATTTAAGTGCCCCAATTCCTTGTTAAGCCGTGCCCAGTATAAGCACCAATTTCTTTGTGCATTTGCTTTAGTGATTTGTAGCTGAGCCCCTCTCCTCATTCAGTCCAGCCTGCTTTTCCCAGGGGATGGAAATGGCTCTGACTGCAAATTCCATTGCACTGTGAGCCCCCAAGGCTCAGTGCTGTACCCAGCCCCTGCCAGACTGGGCATGGAGGCTCTGAGCAATGCCAGCCCAAAACAGGAGACAAGCATGCTACTGGCACACAATTCAGAGCTGTATTTCTTAATTTTCTTTTGCAAGTCAGTATTTTTTTTTTAGCATTGTTGCTTGTGTCAATCATATTTAGGAATCATATTTAGGAATTCCCATTCATATGTGTGCTTTTGATTAAACACTAACATCATAATCCTTCAGGAAGAAAAAGTGAATTAAAATGCTGTGCATTAAAAGGAAGAATGGGATGATTTCACTTGCTAAAATCTCACCTGATTCAGCCAAAGATATTAAAAGCACATGAAGTAGTGCTAGCTTTAACCTTCCACTGAGAGATGCTGTTTGTATAGAACATTAATAAACAGAGAAATAGCTGCATGGATGTGGAAAGTCTTCATCTTCACTGCCAAGTTCCTGGAAAGTAAAGAAGTCTAAAGCAAGAAGCTCCAGAAAAGTGGAAGCCTACAGGAAGGACGGGAAGGAAACTTGTAATGGAGAGATTGCAGATAGTATTCCTACCAGAAAAATGTTGGGAAAGTAATTACAGAGAGATCCAGGTCTTGGCAGATAGCAGAACAGTTAAGGGAAAGTCATGAGGGAACTTCTCAGCACCATGACAAGCACCAACCCTTTCCATGGCACCATGAAAAGTGGAAAGCATAAATGACATTCCCTAATTACTTCTATACTAAAAGACACTGTTAGAGGGGGAAGAGGGCATGAAAGCATCAGGGCAAACCAGAAATGATCCAGAGAGCAAACTCGATACTGGGCACGGTGGAGAAAGGAGGAAAACACATTTAAGAACAACTTATTCAAAAGCTATTAAAACAGCCAATCACTGTTAAATTGTGTAAAGGAGGAAATATGCCCTGGAGGGAGTGCAAGACACAATGATTGACTTCTTAAATTCACAGCTGTGGTGGAGCAATCAAATAGTCCAATGGCAGCTTTTCCCTCAGAGGCGAGACAACCTGGGGCCATATGACCTCAACCTTTGATACGCACAAGGAAAATTTAATGAGAGGCTTGCTATAGAATCTGGTGTCTAGAAGTGACAAATTGCAAGCTTTGCTGACCCCTTGTGAAGGCAAAGTTCCAAACTTTCATCAGCAAAATTGAGCAACTAGGACGAGCTTGGAAACTGAGACATGAAAGGAAAAGAAAGCTGGCTGCAACCAGAAACAGGTTAACAGGATAAAAGCAGCTTAATTCTACATTCTTGCTAGCTAAAAGTGAGATGGCAATGGAGGAGCACAACATAAACCATAAGAGCATCAACACACAATTGAGATGCCATCATTGGCTGGGAAAATCGATTTGCTTCCCCCCAAATCAACACTGCTTGAGAAGAGGTGCTCTGGTGACTTAGTCATTGCTAAATTCAGGTAGAACCAAGAGGGACCCAAGTGTTCACAATCACAAGAAAATAAATTAGATTAAACTCTCCCATGCTGTCACAGCTTCCAAAAAGGCTTACTTTGGATTTTGGTTACAGGATAAAACACAGGCACAGCACAGAACAGAAAGCTTATCTTTAGGAGCTTGCATCTTTGTAATTGCCAGAATGTTAACTGTAGGAGATTGCAGCACTCAAAACAAGTCAGTTAATATTTCCAAGTGCCAGAGATTTTACCCAGATTTCTGACACCATATCTCATGCAGTTAATAAGTTTCACGCTGATTATTAAACTGAACAATACAGAATATCATGCTGTTGGCAAAAGTCCCCATTATCATTAATAAGATTAGAAATTTGCCTCTAAAAAGGAAGAAACAGCTCTAAGCAATTGATCTGTGCCTCCAGAAGACTAATAATATGACAAAGCAAGTGATTTGTCCCATCAGCCTCTGTTCTAGCCCCTATTCTATCAGCAAAAGAACATTTCTGACAATTAAAAATCTCTACAGATGGAGCAAATGTTAACTTTGAGCAGTGTTTTTTTTGCTAGATCAGAGCATGGTATCTGAAACACTGTCCCTTACAGCCATCATCATTGGCAGCTTCAGAACAGAAAGTAACAGAGAGTCAAACCCAATGACTTGGGGGGGCTCTGCTGGAGGCAGAGCTTTTCTAAACAAGCTGAATATGTGTGTGCCAAGCACCGAGTCTCTCTGGAATGTCAAGTTAGGTACCTGAAGGCACAGACACCCAAAGTCACTAGCAAAGCTTAAAAAGCGTAGGCATAATTCCCAACACCCACACAATCTCTCTCTCTCTCAAAAAAACCCACACTGGCAAATTGAGAATAAATCACTCCTCACAGAAAGTCTTAAATGACAGGATTTGGCTGCAGTGCCTACAATTCTTCACTGAAATGTTACATCATGTCACTTTTTATTGTCCTGTGTGCATGCAAATGTGTACAAGATTAGTGCTGCTGCTGCAGATGAGGAGATGAACAACTGCTCTTCCTAAGCCTGAATCCTTTAAAAAAATCATTGATATAATGAAATCTAATTAAGAACAAGCTTAGTGTTCTTTTTTTTTTTCTATGAAAAAGGGAAGAAGCAGAATTCAGACAAATCATGTGCCAAAAAAACCCCAAAAATAAAACAAAGAAAAATAAACCACCTAGAAAAATAACCCCTTTTCAGTGCCATCATAGTAACAAAGTTTAAGAAAGGAAAACATATCAGTAGCAAAATGTTTTAAAAGGCCTCACAGTAAAATACAGAAACAAAAACCTACAGGAAAAGCAGATTTAAAGGTTCTGAGTACACTCTCAAACTGAGACCAACCAAAGTGGGGGTTAACAATCAATACTCTTTTACATGTTAAAGTTTCACCTTCTAGCTATAAAAAATCCAATGGTGGCTCCTATATTTGTATGTGGAATTTTGACAGCAGAGCAGATATATCTTCATCAGCACTTTGTGTCTGCCTGCCCCCTCACTTCAGTTCTTATTGTCATTTTGCAATATATTAATGATCCAAATCATCGAGTGATTCCAGTTAGGCTGCAAGAGGTTCTCTGAAGTAGGCAGCACTCCTTATAATGATAGATTGCAGGAATAATGGCCTCTTTACCAAAAGCAAAACATCAGAAAACTGCCTTAAAAATGGCAGAAGAGGAGGGACTGAAGCTAGCAAGTGCTTCATTAGGAAAAATGGAATCAACTCTTTTAGAGGGCAGCATAATTTTATCCTCGTTTCTGCAAGACTTTCTTGTCTTGCAGACATTAAACATCAGACTTAGGAATGTAACCTAGGAATGTAAAATGTTAAGAAAAGATTATTAAGGAAGAGATGGACTTAAATTACCTTAAAACTTAACTCTTAAGAGTTTTTCTGTACACCAGAAAAATATGCAGTGTTTTTATTTCCTTGTAACTCCAAAACACAAGCATGTAAATTTAATAACTTAATTCTAGGGACTCTGGAGACAAGAGAAAATTGTACAGGTACTGAAAATATTTCTTGAGCATGTCCTGGACTGGAGCAACCACCTGTCTTTCTGAGGCTGTCAATGGAAAAAGTCCACAGACAAAAAAAATAGCACACCTTAAACAGTCTGAAACTTGAAGTGTTAAATAAAAATAGCATCACTCATAGGTGCTTTTCTCCCTTCCTCTCCCATTCTCCCTCCCTTTTATTTCATTGGACTTGCTGCAGAACTGACCAAATCTTATCCCTTTCAACTTCCTTGAAAAGCTCTTTAATTGCTTTCTGCTGCTGCAATTAGCAAATGCAACATGGTGGCCATTATTATATTTCCAGGTGCTCTACAGATTTTCTGACAATAAACTGGACTGATGAAAACCATGAATGCACAAACAATATGTAAAGTTTAATGCTTCCATGCATTAGGCTACCAGAGTAAGAAAAATAGCATTAATATGGAGAAGTCCTTCAACTTCCCCCTTTAATGGCTGGTCTTAACTCACAGGTGCCTTTTTAATCTCTCCTGAATTCCTCTAGAACCTAATGAATACATGTAATAATAACATCAATTTAGAATTTAATCCTGATTCTAGTCTGTCTTAAATTAGACCTCAGTCATTAAGAGATTACAGGATAGTGAATGATAGTTAATCAATGTGTTTAATTTGGCCCCATTATTTATTTGATACACCTTCTCACATAGTGACTATAAATCTTCTTCCCCCAAAGCTTGGCCACCAGAAACAATCCTGAAATATTGAGCAAAAAAATATTAGATTTGATGATCCTCTTAAGTGCAGGTTAAACTATAATTAATCTCTCTGCGTGTGCTCAAACCTTTCAGACAAATGCATATATGCACATATGTAATTCATACATAGCAAACACTTCAGGTAGGATTTATTGTGCTTTATTTTTTGTCTCTGTTAACTCTTAGCCCTATCAGTCAAGATTTCCCAGCACTTACCACAGCATTAGCCCTAAGCATCAGGAAATCACATTTCTTGGTGCCAAGGGTTTAAAAAGATTCTAATTCAGCTATTAAACTGGAGGCAGCGTGTGCCAGCCCCACAGCACATTCACCCATTAATTCTGTCCCCTGGAAAAAATGACTACCTCTTGCACCAGGCTGATAAAATGAGGAAACATGCTGATTATGTCTGTGGCAGCTATTCTTGACCCAACCAACAGTGACAGTCATCAAACCGCAGCACCTAGAGCGCTGCAAGCTGTGTGAGCTAACCCAAGACATCATTAATTCTAAACACCAGAGCTCTCGTCCAGATACTGGAGTTCAGAGAAGCTTAAAAACAAATCCCTTTGGTGGGTGGAAATTCTGTGTGCTGCTCATAATCACTTCACTGACGGCATTTGGAAGTTATTTCTCTAGCTGGACAGGTCGAGAAGCAAAGTGACAGTGTCTTTCACTGGATTGATCAAAAGTGGACCTTGGATTCAATTAATAATGTTAGATGGACAGAGATCAAATGGGTTGAGACTAGCTGGTTTTTAAGGGGTTTTTTATCACTTTTACCAGGACAAGATGGAGGAAACAAAGTAGCTGTGAATGCTGCAGACTGGGTGATTTGTCCAGCCAGGATCTGAAAGTGTACATGTGCTGAGTACAGGAAAAATACAGGGAGAAAACCAACACAGAGCCCTTGCAACCTAATCCTATCAAGTCTTTGGGAAGACACTAAGTGTTCAGAGGGGTCTTGGGACCTGAATTTCTTGGCAGTCAATGCATGAGATAGGATCAGGAGGTGTCCCATAGGATTACTGTACATTAAGCTTCCATTGGAGCTTAACGAAGGATTTGCTCCCCCAAAGAGGTGATGGACTCCATGCTGGAGTGTGCAATGTGTGAGCTACTCTTGGCTGGAAAATTACAGCTTACAACATTGTCAAAAGACACTCCCTAAGCCTGGGAGGTACAGTTATAACGTCAGGGCCAGGAAAGGATGGAGGAGAACCAGCCCAGAGCCAGTGGCTTTCTTCTCCTTCGTGTCAGAGAGGTAAGGATTTGGCTGTATTGATTAAGACATAGTTGATATCAAAGGAAAAAAAAATAGTATAGCACATTTTTATATTCTCTTCTCAGGTAGACTCATTATGATTATTTCCATTGCCAGGTTTAATCATAGATCCAAAGCATTCATAAGACAGAAGATTTCTGTATAGCCCTCCCAGAATATATTATTTTGGATATAAAATGTGTTTTTTTTGTGAAGTGCTACCCTAAAATTTCTCATTTGTACTTCTCTGCTCATGTGCAAAAAAAAAAAATTCCTCAAGCAGAGACGTGCATTTTTTTCATGGAGGTAAGTACCAAATGGTATCTCAGAAAGTATTTAGTTTATGGACAAAATACCATGTACAAAATACCAGGGAAGTGCACTACTCAGTCTTCCAGTTTGTGTTTCTAAAGACAAACATGCTAAAACCAGTGGCTGAGTCCTGCATAGAGGAAAAGCACTAAATCTTCATGAGTAAATTCACATCTTCATCTTTCTTTTCAGGTATAAAGAAAGCAAGCAGAACTTCAGGGAAGCTCAGGATTTTTAGTTTGACAGACTGTCCTGCAATACTGGTAATGAATATGAGCTAAACAGCACTAAGCTCCCACAGCAACATTTCAGTCCATTCAGGGCCCACTGGGTACCCCACCAGTTTCAGCTCTGACTTTTTATTTCAATAAATATATTCTGAACTCTTTTGAAAATATGGCTGATTGGAATGGGAATAGAATGAACAATTCAGTACAGAAACATCTTAGGCAGACAAATGGTTTGAATGTTTAATATTTCAATTGTTCTCCTGTAACCAAAATTTTGGGGTGCTGCTTTCCGGTAGCAAGTATTTTAGTTTTGGATAGTTTTGAAATGCTATTCAGATTTTTGTTGATTTTTTCAAAATGGAAGATCTTGTGTTGCCTTAGCAATATAATTTCATGCTGTGTTATTGTCACAATTTCTGCATTCTTATTTATTTGCCCACAGCAGCAGAGCTAAGAGATTTTTGCTTGCTCATTCTCCTTTTAAGAAATTTTACTAGTTAATAAATAAGGCTTAGGCTTGTTGCAGGGGTCCCTCCCTCAATAGTTACTATTCTCTTTCTGACTCAAAGACCAGCTGCAATGAAAACAATGCCCTCTCATTCCTCCCAGCACTTAAAAAGGTTTATAGATCTCCAGCCTCCTACAACTCAGCAGAAAACTGCTCGCACTTGACAGTCTTCAGAAATCAGCATTGTTTCCACCCTCACTAAACCTGTCAGGCACACAAGGTCAGGAAATGAGGAGAGCTGATGTCACCTGAATCATTACTACCTCTGCTTAGACCTCTTGCCACACTCCTCTCTTCCAGAGAAAGCTGCTATACCCAAGAGTACAGACTTTGAAGTCTTTTAAAACTGTCATAAAATAGTTTCTGGAAACTGTTTGGAGGACTACAAAGAACTCTAACACTTCAAATCCGTAAACTCATGAATACTTTCTTGCCAGAGTTGTCAAACTGCAACAGTGTTTTGCAGGGGGCTCATGAATATGAGCACCTCTGCAGTAGCCTCTAATAGGTGTTTTTATTTTCTGGATATGATTCTACAACGACAGCAATAATGATTTTTTCAAAAGTATCTAGACTGTACCTACTAGTCATGCTAATTAAAAAATCACTGTGTAAGTCCATGAGACAGCTCAGAGAAATCCGTTTGCTCTCTGAATAACATGGTATAATAACATGTTCCTAAAAACAATGTCCATAGGAAAAGAGGAAGATTAATTCCATCATATGCCTTTGAGACAGAAACATTGTTTCTGCTCTGTTTTAAAAATCATAGAAGCTGTTCATGACAGAATACAAGCAAAAGGCTTTTTGTGAACCGAGGTACTTTGGTGCCTGTAGGTACTTGAGATGACCTCATGGACAGTAATCAGAGTTCCAAGATAATGAAGCAGTTCTAATTAAACAGGAACATGCTGCATGCCACTGGCTGCCACAACTGTACAAAATGCACTTGCAGATCATATATATAAAACCAGATGGAAATATTATATATATACATATATATATATATATATATATATATATATGTAACTTGTTCCCCTATGACAGGAGCATCATTATTCATCTGAAATCCTGAGCTTTTGCCCCCTAAGCCCTCACATCCACAGGCTGTATCGCTGAGACTTTGCCTTTCACTCCCCAGCAGACGTGGCTGCTGCGTGTCCCTGTGCTGTGCAGGGTTAATGTGACAAAGCAATCACAGCTCCCTGTGCCCCAGCTGCAAGTCAGCTGGCCACCAGCCAGCTCTAAAGAAAGAGGAGCTCTTTGGTTGTGGGATTGTGGTGCCAAGCCCAAGCTTACAGAGGTGAGCTTTTTCTCTGCAAGGCCCGGTGGGGTTGAGTTTAGCATCGTGCTAATGCCCAGAACGTGTACCAAACACCAGCTCTGGTCTGGCATCCCTGAAATCTGCTCAACTTTCCTTTTAACTTGACTTTGCCCAATCAAATCCATATAGATTAGAATTCTCCCTTTGTTCAACAGGAGTTTGGAGCTGATTTCAGCTGTAGTAAGTTTAGAAACCCCATGAATTTTCTTTGGTCAGCTACAGTCCTCCCCTCCCCACTCTAAGCACACCACTTTATAATGCTGCATTCACCCTTTTGTTAATGATAACAGTAAAAAAAGAAATCAATGGCTCAATTAACAATCAGGAATGGAGCTTCCAGGCAACAAGCCCCATGATCAATAACTTATGTTCAGTGAAATTAAAGGTACTTGTTAAGTCAAGTGTTAAAAGCTGCACCCACTTAATATGGGAATATCAGTCACGAACAGTTTGGCAGTTTAACTTGAGAAAATCAGTAAGTACAAAGTTCCCATACTATGTTCCACACCAATGAGTAACTAATGAAGCATAAATATTCACACAAATTCATTTATATAATAAATTCTCTAATCCCCCAATACACAGCAGTAGTGCTGAGTCGACATAAGCTTTCACTTTTGTTTTGAGTTACACTTTTAAAATATGAATCCAAAATGAAGTTGGCAAAACCAAATTCACAGCTTGCACAAAGGTAGTTCCCAGTGGTTTGAAGTAACATCAGTGCATGATGGCCTGGCTGCTGCAAATGACAAAATTTTCTATCAGCATAAAGGGATGTGCTAAGATTTCTCCCAATAAATTTCTCTGAAGCTGCCAAAACATGCTCAAATGAAATAAAATGAATTCATCTTATGGGACAGGTGAAAGCAAGGATTCACAAGGCACGTGATAAGTGACATGAAAACGTTTGAGCCCTTTGGAAGACTTATGGACATGCACTGCGATATCGAAATCAAGAAACCTGTACAGATGTAATCTGACTTATCCTGTTACTAAATTCCTACCACATTTTGTAAGATGGTGGTTTAGGGGGAGATTTTTCAAAGACACGAAGGACAGTGAAATGTTCAACTCTCAGTAGAAGCTTGAGTAAATCAGATGTCTCATTCTCATCTATGCAATCTAAAACCTCCCGCTTAAGTTTTATACATCTGCTCTCAGTAGAGCTTTTCTTTGACAAGAGAACATTTAGAGCAATGTCAAAACTGACTCCTACATCAAGCTTGTGACAAAATTCATCTCATGGTCAATAGCCTTGTTTTTAGAGCTCCACTGATAACAGATGATTTAGCAGCATACTCCTACTCTGGGAATAGCCAAATTGAAGGCTGCTCTTCCGATTACACTGAACTGCTTCTACTCAAAGTAGGGAATATTCAGAGCATAATTTATCCTTGTTCAAAACTTTTAAAAATAAATAAAAGAAATGAAGAGAAATCTCTGCATGGCTCATTTTGCATATCAAGGACTCTCTCTCACTGCAGTGTGCTGTATACTGCACCCTTTTCCAAAGAGCACAGAAGCCTCATGAGGCCTGAATTCCTGAAGCAGTAATGGAGGATATGGGAATGGGGGTATGATGGGGTGGCAGGGTAATTCTCTTCATTTAATACTTGTCCCTTTTTTCAGTGTCTTATGATCATATCCTGGGCACTGCTACTACACTTTAATGGGTACCTAATCAATGAAAATCAATCACCGAAATTGCACAGACAGCATTTCATCTCCATCAAAAATCATCTTCCTATGGAGCTCCATTAATCTCTTCATCATTTTTTAACTCAAGAAGAAACTTCTGTTTTCAGAGATATCAGCCTTTGGTTTTAAATTATAATTAAAGCTGTGCAGTGTTCACTGCAGGAAGCAGCTAAGGCTATGGCAAGTATTTGGTATTCCAGGATGATTTTCCCATGCAGAATTAACCAATGCACCTTGACTACATGCAGAGGAATGAGCAACTGATAAATTTGAGTGTGAATAACCCTATTTGCTAATAGAAAATTACCTTACCCTTTGATCTTGCTCAAGGAGCACATTCTCAGCCCTCATGACCAAACCTCCTGCCTTGAGGGAATCAGGAGCCCAAGCCCAACTGTTCCCAGGCCAGGCTGGGAGGCACAGCCATGACAGATGGGTGGGAAGTTTCTTTTCTACATGATACAGATAAATGTTAGGGTAGGAAGCAAAGACTCCTGTTTCTGAAAGAACAAATCTTTCACACCTTCCTCCCCAGCAGGTTCTCGTAGCCCAGCCTCAGCACCCCACAAACTTTTGGCTCAGACTGCTTTACAGGAGCACTTTGAGCCCTTACTGCATCCTATTCTATTGCCCTGGTCATTTTAATCCAAACCCCATGGTCTCTAATCCTCCTCACCCTCCTCCCCATAACCAGGAATGCTTCAAAGGACATTTTCCAGCGTGGGTGTGGTGTGTTAACCCACAAACAGGGTGAAAGAGGCACAGTGGGCACTAAGAAATGCACCTCTACTGGTTGGTGTGCTGGTGGTGCCTGCTCCAGAATGAAAGGTAAGCCTGGTCTGATGAGAATACCCTGGTGTGCTCAAACAGAGAAGATGTTTGGAAAACAGGTAGCAAAAGACCCAGAAAATGGCATATCTAGGTCAGTAGAAAAGACTGGGAGAGCAGCAGGAAATCTGCTGGCAGTAGGGAAGAAAGCCTCAGCTGATGGTTGTCACAATCCAGCAGGAATCCTTGCTCTGCCCAGTGGCTGCACTGTGGCCTCTCAGCACAGCTGCCCTCCCTTTTCACTGTGCACAGGTTGTTCTGGACAGCAGGGGATTCACCCAGAGAAAAAAGCAACCCCCAAAAATTAGGATTCCATAACTAACCTAGTGGAGAGTGGTACTTGCTGCTTCTCCAGTCCAGATTAACACACCCCAGCAATGTTGCCTGCAGTGAAGATTTACTGTGGTATGGGCTATCACCCACAGGGCCACTTCTGACTGCAGCAGCCCTGGAAAGGCAGTATATCACACAGAAGGAAAAAACAGCCCTGTGACACAAAGCCAGCAGTGGGTTCAGCTGTTTGCCCTGGGAGCTGCACTGATGCTGCCCCTCATGCCTCCCCTGCTAACAAAGAAATGGGCCTGCAGAGGAGTTATTGCCTGCCTGCCCTTTTTTCACAAGCATGGGACAATCTGTGAGCTGCATAACTCTCCACACTGAATATTTAAAACAAAGCTAAGCCATTGAATGAACGAAAACACTGTAAGAGAAATGAAATTTAATTCACAGTAACTGGATCTAAGTTTCCTCTGTCCTCAACTCCTTCACAGCACTTTCGTTTTGAACATAGAACCAATATAGGGATGTAACACATTAATACATCTAAAGGTGAGTTGAAGAGGCAAAAAAAAACAACCCAAAAACCGAGGACCATTGCTGTTTTGGGAAACAAAGGACTGTCTTGAGTGAATCCTGCTTTAATCTTCTTGATATCATCCAACCACAACTACTTGACTGGAAACAGAATTTATTTCAAGCAGCTTCTATATCCAGGACTATATAGGTCAGGATCACTACAACAGCCTTTTCTAAGCTTAAGATATCTAATCAGCACAAGACAAAGTTTAGAAACACTTGGGAACAAAGAACAACCTGCCTTTGTCAATCCTCTGCCACCACGATCAACAAAATTAAGCTCGACACAGCTTTTGTGTATCAAGCTAAGTGCAGAATCTGTTTTTCAGAGCTATACACACCATCTTTGACTGACTTTGACAGCACTTTTCAGTACTCAGTGTTTGCTGATGTACATTGTAATACCTGTTCCAGAATTGTTCATGTCTGATAAACTTTCTGGGAACAAATCTCTCAGATGTGCCTTTCCATGGAGGCAAGAGAGAGGTGATTTCATGCTCAGGTCACTTTAAGCTCCTCCTAATTGTACTTTTGAAAGATTTCTCACAATTTTCACTGCTTAACTTTCAAGTTATTGGGAAACCAGGATACCCTTCTTTTCCTATCCCTATGGCCTTAGTGAGATATATAACTCAGGTGTTTTATGCATTAATTTCCATGTTTCTCCCAGAAAATCTGAGAGAAGGATAGGAGATGCAATTTGGGCAGTATCAAATCTTTGTATGGTGTGTTTTACTGCCTGCCTTTCAAACAGCAAACAGCAGAAGCAATTTCAGTTTTCAAAATCACAGCTGCTCTTTGGGCTTGTCAACACAAGATGGCATATACTTTACACACATCTGACAAGCATGATGGATACTGGAAAGCAAGAAGGTTTTTTTGTGTATTGGTTTCACACTGCCCCCTTACAAAACAGTCTTACTGGAGTTGTTTAATTTATGCTCTGTTAGAAACTGGAAAATCAGATTATCAAAATGCTTTTAAAACATAGAGCTCTAAGTCCCAGAGTCAAACAGATCCTATTTTGTCAGGGCCTTTTCTCAGCCCTTTGCAGGACAGTCCCAGGCTGTTGGCATAACAACCTCCTTCAGGTACCTTGAGAGTGAGCAAACATCATTCCTGGCAAACCTCTAATGTCACAGAAACAAATCAGGATGTCAGTGCAGAAAATTGGGACCCAAGTGCAGGAGCCATAAATCTGTCCCATCCTGATTGAATGAGTTGTGCCCTGAAGGATTGCAGAGTGCTGAATGGCTTTTCCCTGTCAGCTCTCTGATGCAGGCTGAGGGGGAGCAGAGTTATGGAGAGAGGGTAGAGGTGAGCCCTCTTAAGGGCCCAGTGGACAGAGGAGATGAAAACTCAGAGTCTGGACCAGACTAGCTGAAGAGAGAAATCAAACAATTGGACGGACTGGTATATTATTCAATATGATATACTTTGAGTTGGGCTTTTAAAAACACTTAAGGATGTAAATGCATTATGGAAAAGCCTGAAGAAGGAAAAGAGAATAATTTACTTCCCAGCAGAGTCAGGCAGAATTGGCTAAACAGTGAAGTCTCCAGAAAGACAACATGGCAATGCAGCTGTGAGTTAAAACAACAGCTTCATTTTTTACTATGGAAGAGGTATTGCTTATTTTAAGCTACTGTTCAGTAACTGATGGCTCACAGAATGACAAAACTGCTTAATAACAAAGAGCTTCTAGGATATCTCCTGAAATATTTAGTGAGGAATGCATGTAGAGTGAAGCTATCTGTTCTGGCGTGGGTAGTCAGAGCTGATCATTTATTTATTTAGAGAGAAGAGTGGGAAAAGCAATTTGGATCTGTAAGAGAGAATGAGCATTAGGCTTGAAAATTCTTGAATCACTTTGGAAAATAAAGCTTAAGTATCTATGTCACATAAGGCAAAGCCAGACACTCTTGTGCAGCCCTGGTATTTCTACAGCTGATGGCAACAGCCTGCTTGAACACTCCCAGCTCTTCCAGGGCAAATCCAGGCATTTTATTTTAAACTCTTTTCTTAACTGGCTCAACCTAATCCAGTCTGACAATCTGTTATGGTGGCATAGCTAATAGGGATTGTAACAAACAGCAGGGGGTTGTAACATCTTAAACAAATGCATCTGTTCCCCAACTGTATTTGCATGTGATATTATTATGTTGAAAAATTAACCTTGCAATCTTCGTGCAGGTTCTAAGTTCAGGGTTGATATTTTGTGCTTCATGCACCCTGAGTGATGTTAGGCTCTTTGGATTCTTCTTTTCCTACAAAAATACAAAAGAAGAATCCAGGAGATACTATTTTTACAAGTTTAAGAAAGTTACCCCTCCTGCAATTTGAAGCATTAACTAGAACATGGCAAGTTAGTATTATTTAAAATATTCCTGGTGGGAAATACCTCTGGAATAATCAAAACCTCAAGCTTGCTTTCATTACAGGTAACAGAAATTTTGCCATTGACATAACTGGGAAAAGGAAGTCGATTCTAGTAAGGTAGAAGGGGTATCTTTTGGCCAGGTGTTCAAATTCCTGTGTAATAACTTGCATATGTCTAATGGAGAGCAGAACTGCCTGGGGAAATACCTCTGAAAGATCAGAGATGTTATACCAGATTTATTGGCTCTCCAAAAGTGAAACAATTCTTGGGAGCCGCTGAATTTTCACCAATGCCACTGAAGTTCACAGAAGTTTTTTTCCTACCAGCTCACTCTCCCAGACATTTTCTGTGGAGAATAATCCAAGCTGGGCACCCTTTGGGCTCTCAGGAATTGAATTTCTTCAATTTCAGAGAGCCAGGTGTTGAAATGAGCTATATGTATCTCCAGTATAGCTTCCTGTGTAGAAAAGCACAGGAAAGTGGGATCTTGTTCTCTAAGGAGAGCCTAAGGAGTCTGAGGAGCAGACTAAGCAGTCTAAGGAACCTGACAAGTAGCTTCACAAAAAGTTACTTGTATGACACATTAATGCCAGGTCAGGTTGCCTATCCTTGGGGATGAATTGAACAAACAATGCTGTTTAACACTCCTATGACACAGCACACATCCTCAAGAGGAAATATTCTTATCAGGCTCCTCTTATCAACAGCAATTCCTCCTGAGGGCTGAGCACAAACTGCTGAGCTGCAGCTGCAGCCACCACCAGGGATGTCCTGCTGCACGAGCAGCATGAGCAGGAATGTTCTTTACCAGCATCTTGTGAAAACCTATTGGGCTGCACAAACTCTTTTCCTGGGCTGAAAGGAATTAATTGTCTTGAATCATTCTGCATTAACAAGGTTGATTTATTCAACACAAGTCAATTACTGGGCAGAGTAACAACAGCTCTGCAGTCAGCCCAGTGCCTCCTTTTCTGCTCTTGTTTCAGTGATTCTCATCTCCTTGCGTACATCCCTACTACAATAAGATGAAAATTGGAAAGCAATTGGGTTTTGAAAGGACAATGTGCAGAATCATCTTTGTGCAGTTTCTGCTCATGGAAGCCAAAGACTTGCAAGGTACCTGCCAAAGCCTGAACACTGCGAAGGTGGGGCTGGAAAAAGTTCAACAGAGCTGAGCACTAAAACATTTGACATGAAAAGATGATCTTCCTTACTGTGGCAGCTTTTCTGTTTTTGCCTTTTCTTCTGCCAAAGATGTAGAAACTTGTTTCAGATATGCATTTCTAATTATTTCATTATCAAACAACCAGTGAATGCTATGAATTCTTGTTTACTCTCATAAATTTTTAACTTGACATAGATACAATTTTCTTGTTTTGAATGGTGGAACAGAAGAAGAGATCTGAAGTGATGAGTGTGCACACAAGGGAAAACAAATGGACAGACAGGAAGATCCCTCAAGGCTAAAGGACTCTTCCACTGAGAGATACTATCTTTGAAAAGCAGGTCTTATACCAAGAAGTATGTCACTTTGGCAGCATAAAGGGCTCTCAACACAAAGAATTGGACTCCTGAGAACAAATCCTACAAGAAGAGTGTCAGTAATTGATGAAACAATGTCTGAAGGCTCCTCCAGCTTTGCAGCCAATACAGGAATTGGATTAAAATGAAATCTGAATGTACTGAGCTAATGGCATTTCTTCTTCCCTGGTAGCAAAATTCCAGCAAAGGGGCAAAAAGAGATGACAGACAGATATCAGAGAAAAGCAAAGCCTTTGTGTTTTTCCATGTCCAAGTTGAAATCACAGCACAGCATTTTGGTTTGCATTTGTTCTTTGGCCACAGCACTGCAGCATTGCTCAGGAACCTGGTGCAGAGAGAGGACAACCCTGTCCCAGCCCCACTGCAGCTGCAGCTCTGGCCTTGCCCTCCCCAGAGAAACTAAAATTCTGCAATGCCTTGCCTACAGAATAAATTCAACACTGTAATGCAAAGGGATCTCATAAATTCCCCAGAGACTGTCCCTGAATATGGACCCTGCAGAAGAGTGGGGAAAGAACACAGGAGAGGCAAAAGAAGAACTTCCAGTACCAGCAAAATGATTAAAATTTAGAAGAATATTTCTAGAATTATTTTCTTTAAAAAACATCCAGGAAAAACAACAGATGCACATAACAACTTTTAGAGAACAGCATTTTCTCAGTTTTATTATTGCTTATTCCTTTTAAAGAACAACACACATGTTCTACCAGATCTTTTTTTCCTCTTTTCTAATCACTAGCAAATCGGAATAAACTGCTTCCCTTCAATTAAGTTTAATTGACCAAGGGAACGATAATAATAATAATAATAATAATAATAATAATAATAATAATAATAATAATAATAATAAATTTTATATATCTATATATATATATATAGATAAAGAAAACTGGATTAAAGGATTCTGCCTTGACTTTTGGAAGCTTCATTCACAGCAAGTACCCAGCACGTCCAAAGCACTTTTCTGCCTCAACTAATCTCAATTAGTTACTGCTCTGATATAAATATATGATGAGAGAGGAACTTGAAGGTTAAGGTACATTCACCCCAATCTGGACACAGCCATGAATCTGACTGAAATAAAAGCTTCCTTCAGTATGGAAGTTACAACTTAAACCAACAAAACTGTGAATGTTTCTTTGATCTTTTTCTGCCATGATCTAATTATTAAAACACAGACTCTGGTTCCTGTCTTAGTTACACTGACTCATACCAGCAGTAGCAGCACTTGTTTTAAATCAAGACCTGAAGAATGTTCTGTAGTTCTTTTCAGAATCACGGCATTTTTGTGTTTGGAAGGTGTGCTGGATATTTTCCTGTGACCTATAACTGGAGCAAAGCACTGATTTTTATGATATTTCAGCTGTAAAAGAGATTCTAAGACCCTCAGAGGTTTTATCTGTCATTGCATGGAGCTATGTTTGAGCTGAGCAGTCCTGCATGGAGCAGAAAAAAACACTGAAGGTTGGTGGCCATGCAAACACAGCTTTCACTTGTAATTTGGTAATTATTTTCCTCCCTGTCATAGAGCTCCTACAAGATGAAAAGTTTTTCACTTCAATTTTTTTTGGTGGTCACCATGGATATATTCTTTTTTTTTTTTTTGGAGAAGCTGAAACCTGTAGGGGCTGTACTCTGAATACCAGCACAAAGAAACATATTCCCTGAAAAATCAGCCCTGAAGATCTCCACAGAGATCTCCACAAGATCTCCAGCTGGGAGCACAGAGTTGGTTGCTACTTCAGTTTTTGGCTGATTTCAAAGTACATTTGCTGCCTGTGCCAGGTGCCTCTGCCTCCTACTCTTGGTCAGTCTCTTTCAAACACGAGACTAAAACAAATGGCCCAGAATGTGCCAAGCCCCATCCCAGCTGCTGTCTCAGCAGGCACCGGGGACATTTATGTCAGATGATGGAAATGTTCAGGGCTATGGTTGTGGTGACCATCTCAGCTCCATTTGCAGTGACTTGATGTCAGAACAGTTGACCATCTATCACAGAACAGTTGTTTTCCTGTGCCTTGTTTCCTTACTTTCTCCTTCTCCTGGAAAAGTGTGGTTCATGTGTTTGTGGGCAGGTAGAGGCAGTGAGTGACTCCCTAGTTATTTTTGTCTTTTTTTAGGATTCTATAGCAGAGCTTTTGCATTTTAAAACAACCTTTTTTGTTAACTTCTGTAAGATGTGAAGGGAGCGTTTCAACCACTTCAACAACCTTCCTCTTCCTAAATGTCTGTGCTATTTCTTCTACATTAAACTTTCCTGGAGCCTCTCCAGAGCACTTTACTCAGAAAAGCAGCTATCAGATCAAAAGGGACTTCTGTTTATTAGTTCAATCTCCTTCATTAGATTCCCTGAATCATGTGTTTTTCCACACAAACAGTGATAAAAAAATCTGCTAAAATCCACTGACAGCTGTGGCTGTGATAGACTTTTCCTTAATCCGATTAGCTGCCGCCTCCCTGTTCGCACCAGTTTCTGTGAGCAGTTACCATATTACACTCCAATCTGCTGATTTCATCTGCACTGGCATCAGGCAGCATTCAAAGAAAGTCTGGCCTCATAATAACAGGCTTTGAGAGCTAGGAATCTCCTCTCCACACGTACACACAAGCTGCTGTCTCTCAAATTGTAAAAATCTGACTGATCCAGGAATTCAGCTCTGAACGAACAGGGCATTCCCACAAACAGCCACCTGAAACTGCTGTCACCCAAACAATTCTCTGCTCAGGCTTGTCTTCTTTTCAGCTCTTTCATTGTGATGCTTAAATTTGCTGAGATGCTGAAAGAAAAACTCATCCTTGCTCAGTCTTGCGGCTCATGGTAAAAAAAGGAAAATGCTTCTTCAGAGTGGAAGGGAAAAAAGCAGCTTATGTTTGAACACAGAAATCTTGTTCATGTCTGCTCAGCCCCCCACGTGTGAGTGCTTGCACTCACATTTCTTGCTCCCAGTCCAAAGAGATGCACTGAATGCTCCTTCTCTGCACGAGTGCACCAGAAAGGAAAGGCAGGTTTTCAGACTCCTTCCTCACTCACAGCCAGATGCTGGGGAAAAGGCCATAAGCACTTGACAAGAGGGCTTGAACAGACCTTGACTCTACATAGACTAGGGGACATCTGAAGAGATCTAAGTTTAAATAAAACGTATAGATTTAAGGTAGATCTTAAAAGAAAATTCTTGAATTCTTGTCTTCTGATCATAATGATTTTGTCCTTCCAGCCTCCAGCTAAAAGTCACAGAAGTAGCTCCCCCAAAAAAATGCTACTTAATTTCCTTTCTCCACCCACCAATTTTGCAAGCTTTTATTTTTTTTTTCCCCAATTCTTATTGCTTAAAAAAGGAAAAGAAAATGGCAGCACACCAAGTCACAGAGGAATTTTTGGAAGAGATATGGAAATTATGGCTCATAATACAGTATTTAAATGTTGCAAGATGCCAGTTTAGTGGTTAGGAAATAGGCAGCAGACTCATTCCAGGGAAAGGCAATGTAGTCATTGTTCCTGAATGGTGTAATGAAGATTTTTCATCCTGTGCATGCCCTTGGTCTCTTAGCAAGTAGTTTTCTTTTGAATCCAAGAAGCATGGCTCTATCAATAATCCTGACATTGCAGCATTTGCCTTTAAACTATCTGGGCTTTTTAACCCAAATCAGCAAAACAAAAAAAAAGAAAACCAAAAAGAACCAAACCTGTGTAATTTTCAGATCTGCTCATAAGAACCTTTGGCTTTGCTAGTTTGAGCCTTTGAATTTTTCCCAAAATTATCAAAGGGAAAGCTCCACTGAGGATGTTCCACATTGGCCAATTCCGACGCAAGAAACAACGGGATGCGTTTATTGATTTATGCATTTATTGATTTATGCATTTATTGGATCTGGGCAATGCCTTGGCCCGGAGCAGCTGGATCTCCAACCTGCTCAGGAGTTCAGGTGTGGCAGTGCAGTGGTGAAACTCTTTAAAACTTCACTTGCAGGAGAAGAATAAGCACTAGAACAGGAAGGTACAACTGTACTCAGAGGATCATTTAACATTAACAGTTTCTTCTTTGCCATTTTCCACTTCTTCCAAAGCAGTCCACAGCTCTAAAGAGATTACAACCTCAAAATTCAAGTCTAAGTATTACATGCTATCAAGCAGGATGGTTTAACACTGTCAGCATTTCCCTTGTCCTAGTTTTTCGCAGATGGAGAATTTCAGCACCTTTGATAACAACCATTTTAGCTCTGCTAGAAAGGCAAGCTCTAGCAAAAATGGCCCTACCAAAGTGTTTTCTAGCTTGGTCCTAGCTGGCAGTTTAAGAGCCTTAAAATAAATATATAATGAAGCTGAAATATCTTATTGTTGTGAATATAGAATATGCATTATTACAATGTTATATATAATATACGTTGATATAATATACATTCCTGTAAGAATATAATAGTAAATAATTATTAAAATAATACCTATTTTCAGTAGGGAAATGCATATAATGTACCACTACAATTCACCAAAAATGTTTTGACTAATAACTAGATTTATACTTGACATTGAGAATCAAGAATAGAAAAAAGAAATTGAAAATTTCAGTTACATGATATGTTGTTCTTGGAAAAGAAACTCTCTTATTACCTTGTTTTTTGCTCAGGATCTAAATAGAGTCGTTGAAACAACATGTACTGGAGTTATTGTGAGGGCAAAAAGTAGAAAATTGGATACTTATTCCCCATGGGAACATGGGAAACAAATGAGAAACTCAGAAATAAAAAGATATGATTACTAAAACTAAGCACTAAAATTAAATGCTCTGACAATGGAAGGTTTCAAAATAATTTGTTACTTTTTTAATTCCATAAAACAAATTTGTATTTGAGAAATGAGATTCTCTGAATAATCCAAACAAGTCTTTCACTGTAGCAATGATTATTATCCTATTTAAATAAAAGACCTATGTTTCTGTAGTAATTATCATACCATATCCCTAATTAATTATTACTCAAAATATCTGTTAAAATTCTTGCCAACCATTTAGAAACAGGCACAAATTATTCCCTTTGATCAGACTTGCATTGCTAAAGGCACATTAAAAATACAGTGAGAGTCTGGAAAAGCCTTACAAAATTGTCCATAAAGCCAGAATTATTTAACTACTGCAGCAGCCCTTACTCTGCATATTCACAATTAGATTGCACATGAAGACAATTACTGGTTTTGGACAAGAGGTCAACCTACACCCTCAACATTAACTTGTATACAGTTCAAAAGAAAATAATTGCCCTTTAATTTGAATGCATGATGAAAAAAATTAAGGAGAAAAAACCCCACAAGATTTGTGAGCTTCAAATCGTGCTACAGTTAAATAGGCAATAACAACTGCCCAGATTCTGCAAGGCTGAATTCGACCTCTGGATGTTTAGCACACTGCCAAGTAGTTAATGAAGAGAAAATCCTGGCCAGAGAATGTGATGTTCTGCTCCTGGTCCTTTGAAAAACTCTATGGATCTTTAATTCCCATGAACAGAATCTCATTTTTAAAATGATGCGTGTGAAAGACCCATGACAGCAAAGATAGATGCTTTTCACAATTCAAATTTGTGATGCTCCTGGACCCAGCCTTCAAATCTCTGATGTTTCTTTCACTAAACCTCCTCTGGAGTAGCAATTTCTATGTCAGGATCCTCATTTCTAAAAGAAATACAGGGATACTCGCTGTGCATGTCTTCACTCAAGCTTCGAATCCAGTTTCAGAAGGTACTAAACCCACACATGAAAAAGGTGCTGTATGAGAACTCAGTACCATCAGCCTGTCATCAACTTAACACCCTTTTCGTAAAATTATTTTGCCAATTTCCATGCAGATGGTTGCAGATTATTAAACAATTTCTAATACTCTCTAAACAGAGCATAAGCAGACTAAATTGGAACATGAAGCATGCCAGGGAAGTATTGATATCACAGAGCAGTTGCATCTACTTGGACCAAACTCATTTCAGCTCACAACTTACTGAAAAGGTGGAGGCATTGGAGACGTTTTCCTGCCTCTGAATAATGTAACTTTTGAAAATCAAAGAAAATATACTTTAAATCTTATGTCATCTTGTTCAAAAGAAAAAAAAAATCCCTTCATTTAGCACAGTTAATCAAAAAACCCTCAGACTCACACACAGGTTAGATAATGGTTTAAAACATCCAAAAGTGTGAAGAGTACTGATGCCCCTCATTCACTTGTTATATATTCAAATCAAAAATCCCCCACTAATGAAAATATAACCTCTGGAAAATTCCAGTGAGATGCAATCCAAGCAACAAAGTACTTTCCTAAAGTTTATTAAGCCAACTTTTCAACTCAGCAGAAAGAACTCTTTCTTGTATCTAGTTCAACAAAACAAAGCCAGGACACCTCCAAGGCTCTCTGGAGGTCCTGCTTAATTATGCAGATATTTCAGGCTCTGTACTTGAACTGCACAGAAGAGCTGCAATGGACAGAACCCTATTTTAAACCTTGAAAGAAGACGTTACCACAAAAGAATAATTTAATCAGATGCTAAAAAAGTGGTTGAGAGACCGAACTGTAAAAATAGCTAAATACAAATTTTAGAAGGAATATTTTCCTCTAACCACCATTGCAGTGCAGTAATGAAGCCGTGAGATTTGTTTCAATATAGTTACCCATCTGAATCAGTCTAGAAGCAGGTAGGACTGCCCTAAAAAACCCAAACAAAAACTATCAACAAAAACCACACCCCAAGTCTAACACAGATTAAGGGGCTTTTCCCTCCACCCCCCAATATATAACATGTGATGCTAATGGGAGTTTTGTGCACTTCTAGAGAAGCATAAAAAGTAATTCCCATATGCTGCAGTTGCCAAAGGGAATTTGTTGCATTCACTGATGTTAAATTAGGCCATTGTGTATACACTTCAGAAACAGAGGCAGGCCATAAAAACTCCTACATGTTATTACTTGAGCATTCATTCCTCAGTTCATCTCTTTGCTGATATTAAAGTCTGAATGTTGTTCATCAGAGAGTGACTGATAATAAAGAAGTGATTGACAAACTTATTACTCGGCTTTAAAAATAAGTTCTCCCAATTCAAAAGATTCTTCTCAAGTCCAGGGAGATGTGGCTTGTTCTTTGTAGCAGAAGGCTGTAATTGGAAAAAAATATACACAGAGGGGGAAAATAGGCTTGGTTTGCATTTAAACTGCATGAATAACTGGATAGGTGGTTCTTAGTTGAAAGTACCTAGCATGGCTTAGGGACAGAGTAGGGGCTGGGGTTTTTCCTTACTTCAGCATCACTCTGAGCAAGTGGGTCACTCCATGGCACACTGCCAAGGAGCTGCTGCTCCAGTAAAGTCAAATGTGTGCAGCAGCACAATGGGATGTTCCTTACTTGTCACGCTGGGGTTCATAACCCCTGTGCACCTCCATTTGAACCCACCATGACAAAAGCAGTGATTCCCCTCTTCCCTCCCAGCCCTCTCGCCTGTACCCAGCCCCGTTTGGTGCCAGCAGCTGGGGAGCTGGATGGGCTCCCTGGTGCTGAGTGAACAGTGCTGAGGGCAAGAAGGGCTGAGCAGGAGGCTGTGCTGGGACCAGCCTTTGGCAGCAGCAGCTCAGCTCCATGCCTGACTGCTGTGACTCCATCCGTGCCCTGGGGGCACTTCCCAGGTTGTGTGTGCAGCCTTAAGGCTTCGCCTGGTCACAACTGTCTGTCTTTGGGTGAGGACAGGACCCTGACAGTAGAAAACAATTCCCTAGCTATACCACATTTATTGAGCACCTTTTTAGATCTCTGAGCATCTATTGCAGGGTCAGAGAAGCAACAGTGCTGTCACAAGGAAGCAAGAGGCAAGTGCATGAGCTGCAAGGCCAGGCATGCCTGCCTTGGAGCGGTCCCACAGCTCCAGCTGCAGAGGGGCAAAGAATCCTTCAGTGCCGAGGGCCTGATTGAAGACTGCTTTTTGATTCATTGGGCTCTAAATTAAGGTCAGACCTGCTCATTTTTTATTTTCAATGAACTTTTAGCCTCAGGTACCAAGCAGCAAACACTCAGACTTCAGGTGCTCCTTCTCTCGAGCACTGCTGCAGCAAGGTCACTGAGATTCAGGCAGAGGATGGAGAATTCTGGCTGGCAAAATCCACAACCAGAAAGTGCAGCATGTGCATAGGTGTTTGCAAAAGCACAGGCAGTCTTTGAGTCTCCTGACCTTGAGATATTTTCTTAGAATATGCCTCTAAAATTGTAGGCACTTAAAAGCAAAACCAGCTGAAAACAAAACCATGTTTTTAGAAGTTATGTGACGGGATAATGCCAGCTCATTTAATGAACTAAGTTCTATGCTTTCATTCAAAATAACCGAGCAAACAATCTTTCTCAAATCTCTCCCCCACCTCCCATTTTCTTTTAATTCTGGGCCAAGCCCAAATCCCCTGTCAGCCGTGTGCAGCTAACCTTCAGTTTCTGTCAGCATGGTTTACCATCAGCCTGAAATCCTCAATCATGAACCTACACACCGTTACCTGAAGCAGCTGCTTTTTTTCTAGTTAACCTTTTAAACTATCAAAGCTCATTTTTTAGTCAGGGTCATCTTTCCTCTGCTTCCCCCTCCCCGATCCCTTTTTCTCCCTCACCCAATTACTCACACGTGAGCTTAAAAGCATGTTAAATGGATTTATTTGGCTCACCCTCTTTGACTCACCAGCCTTTAAATAAGCAGTAAATGTTTTGTTATTTAAGATAAACCATTGCCTTTCTGCATCTATTTGTCTACTTATACAGCTGCATTTTATTTTCAGTTTGGATTATAATTTACAACTTGGAACTTGGTTGCATAGCAAGAGCTGAATCCATCTTCCTGTTGCTCAGGATTCTGAAGGAGTGTTGCCAATGGCTTTTCAATAGTGTCCTGCCACATTCATACACAAAACTATAAAGCACCTTGTATTACCTCAGAGTGCAACAATAGAAAACTATTTCTAGGAAAGTCTACAACAATGCATTGCTGTCTAGGACTCCAAAATCACAGCTACATCTCAGCAGCATACTTCAGATTTTATTCATCTGAAGGAGACCCAGGCAAGTGCAATGTCACAATGCAACGTTTTGTCACTACAAGGTGTGGTGTGAGCAAGGTTTCTGACAAACAGTGAATTAGCCCTGGAAAAGAGTTTAGTTTTGCCTTGAAAATCAGCACAGATGAGTATCTTTCTTTAGTATAGGTTAAACAAAAATGTACATATTTTGAAATAAGTAGAACCCTTGTCCTGTCTATTCAAAAAGGTAAAACAGTAGACAGTGTTTTACTTGAACCACTGCCCAACCTCTGACTTGTCTTTAGGTGACTTTTATTACTCACAGTAATAAAAAGACCATTATTTTGAAATTCAGGTACACAACTGAGATATTTCCAGATAGTTCAATGACATTCAAAATAAGTGAAAAAATATGCATATTGATTTTCCTTTTTGACAGCATTAAGATTTATTTACTCTTGATGTTGCAGTGACCTCTAGTTTGTCTTGGTCAATACATACCTCAAGGGTTGATAAACCTTAATATTCACCTCCATGAGAGTCAATATCCACTTTATAATATAAAACCTGTCCCATGGGACAAACATTAATATTGTTGAATAGATTCAGTCCTTCACCTCTTTCTTCTCCTAATGTGAAAAATGACTGAGCTTGAATCATTGGCAAAATTGAGGGGAAGGAAAAAAATGGCAATGAATTCTGGCAAACTAAAGAATGTGCAAAATGTATCATTGACCTTTATCTAAAAGGACTCTGGATGAAACAATCATCCAGATTTGGGCATTAGAGAAGTCAGGTTAGTTTTACAGCATAACTTCAAACTTGTAGAAATTTACCTACAACTGAAAACTCAAGATACAACTTGCCCATTTCTGACTGTCTTCTGGTGATGCTCTTCCCAAAAGGCACCAACAGATGGAGTGGGATGTTGATTTTCTTCCCAGAATACAACAGCTGGATGAGATGTTGTTTTCCTAGTACCAGTGTTAACTTCTGGTTGATCGTGCAGCTCCCAAAAATTCATTCTGGCTATCATGAATTATAATTACCAGTGCATGTTTGGGAGTTTCCTACAGAGACAACCACAGTCCAGAATAAAATACAGGAATTTTGTAATTACATCTCTCTTTTAACCATTCAGGTTGGCTGCTTTACCACTGGGAGTATCTTATGCCCTACAGGCTGTGCTCATTCCTGTCAAGGAACGTAACCAAGGGACAGAGTAAGTTTCCACATACTACAGAAGAAGAGTGTGAAGCCACTGCTATTGCCATTAAAATATCAGTTTGTTTTTTTTTTTCCCAAAGCTTACTATAGTAAACATCTGTGAATTCTTCTATTCAGGTAGCAGATACTGTGAGATGAATTTTTTTTTTTTAGTTTTTATACAGAACTGCTGTCTGCCTCTGTGAGTGATGAACTGGCACTAGGCCAGGCTGACACACATCTGGGTGTTCATCTTTTAAGTTGAAGAGAGCTATCAATGCAACTCAACTTTCTGATGATTAATTCCTACTTTTGAATTTTCTGGTGGGGAAAAAAATCCCCTGCAACAGCTGCTGCAGCCCAGAAAGGATCCACTGCAGGAACATGGGCAAGGGGGAAATGTGGCCTGGTGTCCAGACTTGCAGTTGCCAGAAGAGCTCTGAAGATTTTAAGAGATGATTTATATTAGGATGGTTGTAACTTATACAGGAAACTGGTCCAGTGCCCAGGGCTGGGCATGAAAAGCTTAGAATGTCCTCCCACATATTTCACTGTATAATCATAAACTGCTACATTCATGTTGAAAAATGCAAGATTTTTAATAAAACACACGGTGTAGAACCATTTCCAGTTCTGCTTCACCACTAAAAATCTTAGGTAGTACATTTTTTATCAAATATTCCTGCAAATTATTTGGGGTATTTCCAGATCTATTTTTACTATAAATGTTAAATCAGAAAATTTATTTCCCAGACAAATTAAAGAACTAATGAAGTTTTCAGGAGGTCTATTTTAGTTGCAATCTTACTCTTATCTTCCATTAATGATACAGTGCACGAAAGTCTTCAGTTCATCTTTATGCTGATTATGGCATTTTGTATTCAATGGGTACCTCTTGGTCAGCAATAATGAAGATGTAACAATAGAAGTGAAATAAAATTCAGTGAGTATTTTCAGGTATGCATTCTTCACTTGTAATTAAAGCTCCACTAATCTCTTTTAGAAGGAGTATTACCTGCAATATTGCAAGCACCTCACCTAAGTAGAAGAGCTGTAAATCAGATAGTGAAGCAAATCTCATTTTAAAACTACTTGATTCTATGTAAAGCTATTCACTAAACTTTAATACTTACATTGATTCTTCAGAGCAAGAAGGAAAAGAATCAAATCTGAACTGCACTTTAACAATAAGTCCCACAGGACACAGCTGAAGCAAAATCTGGTTTGCGAAAATTGCCAAGTCAATGCACAACATTTTTTATTGCCAAAAGCTGGGGTTTTGTTCCACTGCTATGGTCCCTGACTTAAAGCTCTTCCAAAACTATCCTTGTGATTAGGAAACCTCTGTTAATTTCTAATCTGAAATTACTGATAGCCACTTCAGATTTATTGAATTTTGTTATCATCATTATTTGGTGAAAATCCTTTCCTGGAACAGACCCAGAACTGTTGTGCAGGGTTATTTCCCTCATTGCCTTAATTCCTTTACTCTGCATCACATCAGATTTTCTAGTGTCAGAAAGAGAGGCCATTCATCCCTTCTTTCTTGTAACAGCACCTTGGGCACCTCCTCCAGTTTCTTTTACTTGAGGCCACAGCTGCTGAGTCACAGGGAGAATTCCTGCTGGATTCTCCTCCTTGACATCGGTTTTTATCACCAGGCTTCCAAAAGGGAGGGTTAATTCCTGTCCCTGTGCCACTGATCAGACACAGACACGGCAGCATCTGACCTCTAACACCAACTTTCATCTGTCTGCTCCTCTCCTCTCACAGCACACCTTAGAATTGTCTGTATGTGGTCACTATCAAGTGTTAAAGGTGCTGCTACTTTTCAGTTTGAAACCAATAGTGTAGTTTTGTTTTGTTTGTTTTTTTTTTTGTTTCAATGGTTTCCCATTTGGGCTGGGATTGTTATGTGAAAAAGCTTACAGAAATTAATGAATCTTCTCCTAAAGTTAAAAATAATTATCTGCTTTTCCCCAGGGAAACCAGCACGTTGGCCTCAAATACAGATTTTGATTTTATGTTACTTTGGAAATCACTAGGTTATATGTTAACAAAGCTTAGAATTTTCTGTGAAGCTAGGCTTGTCTCTTAAATATCCAGTACCTCAAGACGAGGTGGTATGTGGTGATTTGGCTCCTTTTTGAGACACAGAAAACTGAAGTTCAAGGGCTTACACTGAAACAGAGTGAGAACATTTGTAAAGTATGACATTTTCACAGGGTAAGATGTCATTTCCTGCCTAAATCCACGTCCATATTCTCTTTTTGGCACAAGAATACAGGAGTCTGAAGAAACACTTGTAGTTATTTTTTGTGATGTGTATTTCTGAACACAAGCTGTGACATTAATCTAATGTATGTCTCTCTGCATTAGCCAATCAACAAATTCTTGAAATATTGCATTCCCAAAACTGAGTGCTGGAGGTTAGAATGTACCTAAAAGGTCTGCTGATAATTTGTTTCTGCTCTTCTCGCTTGGGTGGGTAAAGTCTAAATATTTACACTATTTGATACATAAATTGTATTGTACTTGGATTCATTCTGCAGTTCTGCAGCTCAAATTTGTTCTAGAAAGCCATGATAGTCAAAAAAGTTTAGAGTCAGACATTAAAACATCCACCAGTGTGTGTATATATATATATATATGCAGTATAGATTTTGCTTTTTGAATGCTGGTACTAGTGGCCAAAATATAAGAAAAATCACAACTAGGGATTTTTTTCCCCAGATCACTTTAACAAAGAGCCTGGAGGGTTTAGAAACCCAGTAGTCCAAAAATCTGCTGCCTGTATAACTTGTTTCCCTAGAGATCTGCTGCAGTCTGCTTGTTCTCTTCTCTCAGAGCAATCTTTAAGGATCCAATAAATCCAAACACCACTGAGAACTGCCTCCAACCTCATATTGTAGTCAGAACTGTTCCAAGGAGAAGTAGGTTAACAGGAGAAGACAAAGATGCACAAAACCTTTGCACTCCTGTGCAGCATCTCTGTCAGAATGTAAAAACCAGGAAATGGGACCAAAACCCCACAACTAAATAAATACAGAGACATTGTCACTCACAGTTAGCACTTACACTCAATAATTAACAAGACAGATATTAATCCAGACTTTTAGAGAATTCCCATGTGGCTTTCCATGGTATCTCCTCAGAAAAAAGGTTCTCATGACTTTCCATCCCAGGTGCTCAGTGTTCAGTGCTTTAGAGCACAGGCACTATGGAAGGAGAAGATTTCAGTTCCCCATCACACTGGTGTGGAGTGTGGCTCTTCCAGCAGCTAAATGCCACGGAGGGATGAAGATGGCAATAATTTCTCATGCAAACTTCCAGGCTTTGTGCTAAAGCCTTTTTGTGCCTTCATGGCTAAAGGCTCCAGGCAGGATTTTGGGGGTGCATTCCTCCCCAGCAGAGGGTTGGGGGAGTCCTTTTCATGGCAAATCCCCAGCCCCCAGGAAAGGAAATGCAGTAGTCTGTAGGGCACAGTGCTATGGGAAACTCAGTCTGCAGCACAACCCACAAGCAGGCCAGGAACTGGATTTTTCATTTGATGGACACAGCCAGATACCTGCATTTATACACAGACCCAAATGTACAAAGGTGGCTAAAAGACACTAAACCATTTTTGATTAGTTTCCTGGAGGTGTGATACAGACCAGATTAAAATACCTACAATTTTCTATACAGGACTTTCTAAAGTACCAATCAATAAAGCAAAGTAGATTACATTAAAAAAACAAACAAACAAGCAAAGAGAAAAACCTCCAAACATCCTTGGGAACAAACCTGGAAGAAAAATATTTTGAATCATACTCAGTATAGCAGGTTGAGTTCATGCTGGCACCTTCTCTGCTGCTGAATTATAAACCTCTCAAAAACCAAGGCTATAATTACAGCTGGGTGACACTTGAACTTTCCATGGCCAAACATTTCACAGGACATAATTTCTGCATGAGATTTCATGGCACATTGTAAAGCCTTGAACTTCTTCCGTCATAGTGGAATTTTGTGATCCTCTTTTGCCAAGACATAAATGAATAATTATTGGTAAGTAATTATAAAAATTAATTACTTTCCTTTTCAGGAGCAGAATCAGTAAGAAAGCTGAGGCAAAGGCTGGAGAAGAGCAGCCAGCAGTGTTATCTGCAATGTTTTGTTACAGTGAGTGATAGCTCCTGCTTTAGAGGAGAGGGCATTTCATATCTTCTTTTGCTTTCAATCACATCTTTTCATTAGTGGTGACTGAACCTCAAACCCAGCTGGAGATGGTGCAGGTGAGCACTTATAAGCGTGGATGGTTATCTAGAGCTTATCTGAGCACTTTTATCAGCAATATTGCAATGGGAATTTCACAGGAACAGTTTTTTCTGGTGCTTCTTTTTCCTGATTAGGTACTGCAAGAGCTTGTCTGCTGCTGCATGCAAGACCCGGCCTGCTGCCTGGCTGCAGTCAGAATGGGAATAAAACCAGTTCATTTCATCTGGTTTCCCAAGTGTCTTAAGGGATGCAAAATTAGCACTGAGCTGACAATCACAGTAAATATAGCTATTTTTAATTTCCAGGCAAAAATCAGAAAGATAAAAAGGCTCACAAACTATAATTAGATTTTTCTCTCTCCTTTCCCCCTTTCTCCCCTTTCCATTTTATGTCATAAAACTAGGAAAAAGCAAATTCAAATCAGGTGTGGGAAACAGCTGCTAAGATTTAGCACAACTGGAGTGAAAACTAGAGGAAAATGAAAGCCTGGTTATTTGGGTCAGTGGAAATTGGACAAAGCAAATTAGTGGAAAACAGAATATAGAGAGAACAATTTTGAACTGGCTGGAGGGTAAATGCAATGACTGATGCAAGCATCCATTTCCAGTGTGTTGAATTCCCCTGCACAGCAAACAGATTTTACCAGCATCAATGGGGACAACTGGAAAATCAGCTGCTCAATTAATGCTGATTTCCCTTCCTGTGCCTCTGCCCACCCAAAGCAGCTCCATCCACTCATGGGTGCTGCCAGCTGGCCCAGGTTTCTCAGAGGGAGGAAGGGCTGAGGCTCTGCAGGTCCCTCCCAGGGACCAGGCTCCTGCCACTGCCACCCCTGGCTCAGACACAGCAGAGCCCCAGGGGCTGCTCTGACCCATTTCATCCCACTTCTAAAGTCAGCACAAAGTGGATCACGCCTCTGACCAACAAAGGCAATAAAATTGTTTTTTTAAATACTTTTAAACAGGTTTAGGTCACCTAATATATTTAGAAATTAAACACCTTGCAGTACTTCCCTTCCTTTTTTATTGTTTTTTTTTTCCTTCTGTTTTGTTGTGGGTTGGTTTGTTTTTGAGGAAACACATCAATTAACAGATATTGCTGAAGGCAGACTTTTTTCTCAACAGCTGTTCTTTCACTCTAAAAAAGCAGCAGAATACATTACAGACAGAAAAAGTCTCACTCACTATAGGCTGGAGTTAGATAACAGAGACCAAAAAGAAGTTCCAAGAGTGATCAGCCTGATACTCATTTTGTAAAAGTTCTTTTCCCTTTACATTGATTTTTCTCCTCTGAAATGTGAAATGTAGTTCAAAATATCCCATGTGGCATGTCAACTTCATTTACCCACTGCATTTCTAATATGTTTTCTCCATAGTCTCCTATCCCATCACAGCAATTGCTGTATGCCACAGCATGCTATCATGTTTTATGCAGAATTTCACAGTGAATTCAATGGTGACTAATGCTTAAAAAGAGCTGCCAAACATGGTCCTACCTTTTATTATAAAAGCACCTACCTGGGGTGTGAGATCTGGCTCTTAAAGAGGAACAGCCCCCTAATTTCTATCATTCATTTCCAAGCGTAGGAGGAGACCCACAACAAAACTCAGCTCCAAGTACCCATCAAAGAGGCACATCCAGATCTGAATTCAGATTTAGGATTTATTACAACCTTCAAGTTATTCAGAAGTAAAAGGCTGAATCCAGCCCTATATCCACACCTGCAGAACAGGTAGAGATTCCCTGGCAGGCAAAACTCAGTGAGGTTCCCACCATGAACCAATGGTAGTCCCTCTAACATCCTGGATGACAAATCCCACTTCAGTGGGAGAAGCTGAGTTACTCCCCTGTGTAAAGCAGGAGCTGACACTGTGTTGCTGATCAATTTGCTGCTGGTTTTATCTGCAGTCCACTAAAATCTGAGCAATCATAATTAAACCCCATTGACACGGCCCAGCCAATATCAGACGTTGCAAACCATATAATCCCAGTTTATAAAAATATTAAAGCTATTAAGAGAACAAACATTTTCACATTTGTTAATCACGTCCAGCAAGACTTGCAGCAGGGTTTTGCAGTGCAATAAATATTCAGGATCTGGGAACTGGCCATATTACCAGCTTTGCAAACACTGCTCTTTAGGAAAGTCGTTTCCAATGGGATGTAGGTGGCAGTGTCTTTTCTTCGTTGACTGTGAGGGAGTGCAAACAATTAGCTCAGCTGGGGATGAATCATCTTTAATGCTTCCAAACAGGAATTTGCCAAATTATATACAACACTGATTATGTTTCCTAGTGCAAGAAGATACAGTTTTAATTATACGACAATTTTTCATTCTTATTGCACAAAATTGTTGCTCCAGACAAAGAATGTCAACTGCTATTGTGACATTCCCCAATTCTTGCCTCTTATCTCATATTAGCAAAGACCCCTGAACAAAAGGGAGCGTGACTACTTTCACTTTTTAGTGCAGCAGTATTTAAATAACAGGTAAAATTTAATGCTAGCTGAATTTAAACAGTCTCAGCAGGTCCAAAGCAGTCAATCTCTTCTCAGAGTTGTGGGAACACTGAATGTATACTTTTCTACACAAAATTTTAATCCAAGGATCAAATGTAGTTCCTGCCTTGCCATCTTTCTCTCTCTCCCTCTACTTTGAACAAAACAAAGTTAAAGCTACATTATTTTATCTACATCTGTTCTGGATGTTTGTGGGGAGGCAGGAGCAAAACTTATGGGCTACTCATGCATTTTTACATCTTTAAGTTTTTGTAATCAGCTGCTCTGTATGGAAAATAACAGCTCTCAAAATAGTTCACTTTGTTGGCAGGTAAATTGAATTATTTGAGTCTGTAAGGTCAGGAAAGGCTGATCATCTGGACATCATAGAGGGAAAGCGGTGGCCACTAGGAGTAACTGCTTGTAGTAAAAAACAAAAGGAGGCACTTTCTGCATTCCAAAATGTGGAAGTAGATTAGAGGGTAGAGAGCTGCCACTGGCATCTGAAGATGCAGCAAAAAGAAGGCACAAAGAAATGGAAATTTAAAAAGAATGATACTCAAGGAAGAAGAAATATTGTGGTCAAAGAGATAGAAGATTAAAAAACCCAGAACTGAACAGGAATGTAGGCAGCAGGAAAACGGGATCCAGTTCTAATTTGGGCTGTGTGCTGTCTGCTGCTTGAATTCAAACAAAAAAACTGAATTTACTGAAATTTTCCCATGCAGTTGGATCAGAAACAAGGAATTACTATATTAGAAATATTCACCCATTCTAAAAGTTTTTAGATGAGTTCAGATTGACCTTCTAGAGTCAAAAGCCACAAGGTACATATTACTGGCATTCCTATATAGAGGTGGAAACACACGTAGGTGACATTCATCACGCCTTGTTAACTGCATTTGTAGTCTCCCTATGTGATACCAATGTCTGAACTCCCACAGAGTTGGATGGGAGCAAGATCAGGTCTGCTATCTGTCACATCAGTAATTGCTACATGCATTAAAAATTAACCATCTAATTTGAAGGAGTGGCTTGTGAACAGAAGCTTTATTGGGTTGAAAGCAACACTTCCAGCAAGAAACATGGTTTATCTACTGCTAAATCCACTGCTTCCCATTACTGTTCAAATGAGATCTCTCTCTCCCATCTATAATCTACAATATATAATCTACAAAGACCCTGATACAGTGATATTTTCTTAGAATTGAAAGTTTATACTGATGTTTTGCTTGAGATATTACAAAGTTTTCTATTTCCCATCAGTAGAAATTCATGCCCTGTCAAGACAAAATTGACTGTTAATGTACTCAAATAATTTAGTTGGGAGAAAAGACAACTAATGCAATTATCCCTGAATGGTTCAGATATTAATGCCTCTGGAGCATACTAAGTTCCCCAAAAGCCAATTCCAGCTTCTTAGAAATAAACCTTTAATCCTCTGCACCCCTCTATAAGAAAGAAAATCCACCTGGGAGCTTAAAAAGAGAGAAGAAGCCAAGAAGCCAAATTTTTATCCATATTACTAGAGAAGAGCTTAGTTTACACAGGCTATTATTTTCTCCTTGTTTCTGAAACTCAGCAACACACTCAGAGATAATAAAATGCACTGACCTCTTCTAAGACATTTTACAGCTTCATGATCATGCCATTCATACATGTAGATTACTAGTCTCTAATTAATATTCCCAAATCAAAATCAACATAATAATGATTTAAAATTGTTTATTCTCTTTCTCTGGAACCTCTTTATGTTGCTGTATTCAAAACAGAATCTCGGGATGAGAGCAGAATCTGGAGTGAAAAAGGAGGCAAATTAAGGTCTTTATGTTGCTAATACCCTTAATCATGCATTTTACATATATGTGTGCCATGTGCACTTGGGCAGCACCAGCAGCTGTGCACAGATATTTGAAATAAAAGCTTCCAGAGAAAGCACCTTATCTCTTAATTTGCAGTAGGCAAAACAAGGTGGCACCGGGCTATGCGCAGGTGGTTTGATTGAATCAGCTGCTAAAACTCACAGCCAGTTCCCAAACTGTCTACTTAACACTGCCTCCAACAAGCCCTGCTGTCCCACAGCGCCGTGCCATCTGTGCCTGCTTCGTGTGCAGCTTTTCCTCCTCCTCTCTCACATGTTTAGATTGTACCCCAAAGCCTGGATTTCCTGGCCCTCCTCCCAGGGTGGCTTCTCGTTACAGCGGCAGCACGCAGGAACAGGATAAAGGTATGTCAGCCTTGTCTCCAAAATACAATTTCTGCAATGAATATGTTTCTTCAGGCAATTCCCTACTCTTAGCTGCTCTGCTAGATTTTAGGATTACTGTTTTAAGTTGCAGTATATTAAACTGTCACTTAAAAAAAAAAAATCCTAACGAAAAATGAAATGGCTGAAATTGATGAGCAGTAATAAGAGCTCATCACTGTGGAGATGAAAAAAAGTCAGTCGTAGCACTGGGCTGCACAGAGAACACTCCAGCAATTCTGTGTGCTTGATTCCCAGTGCTGTAGGTGAGGGGAGAGGAGTTCCAGGATTCGATCAGCTCTTGAACTGAAGCAGCCAAGGGGGTGAGGATTTCTGCACCTGCCTTACACAGCCTGCACAAGTGGTGGCTTTTATCGCCCCAGAAATGCAGGCTCACCTCTCCAGCCCTGACATGTCATGCAGGATGGTGCTGCTCTGTTTCCCAAAGAAAGGCATTCATACAGCCCATATGCTTCTAACCTTAAGAATTTTGGAGACCTAGCAGGGAGAACGTCTCCAGAGTATGTCTTTGCTTCACTGACTCTGGAAAAATCTGCAGCTTCAGGCTTACCCCAAACCACAATTCAGCCCCAAGGCAGAATTCCACAGGAAACAGATTTCTGGCACTGTATGGTTGAGGTTGTGGCCCACTGGAAAACAAGTGGCTCCACAGATCAAGTCTGGCCTCTGAAATTCCCAGAGTACCCCATTTAGGAAAAAGGAGAGGTCCAAGGGATCCAAAAGAATGAAGGTTCAAATTCTATCATATTTTTCAAGTATAATTTTTCTTTGTGTACAATGCTCCTGTGGCTTCTTGAAAAATGCTTTAGTTGGCCATAGATAATAAGGAAATAATATCTCTGAATTAATCTTGGACTCTTCCTGTCCTTATAGTTTCCCACTTTCCCACCAGTAAAATTCCCCTGATTACTAAACACCCTCTAACACTCATTACTCAATAGCAACAGAAAATGTATCTTTTTACAGAACATACACTGAGGAAGTGCAGACTTCTCAATAAGTCTAAACAAAATATCCAAGCAGATGATGGCTAATCTGTACATGCAGAAAGCCACTGCAAAAACTGTGTAACGATTCACATTCCTGAGTAATGCCACATATTAAATTCAGGCAAGCAGAATGCTGAAATGGTCAAGTGAATGCCTATGGATAGGTTTCATTAAGCAAAAATTAAGTATAAAGAGAAAACCACATGCCTGGAAGACATTTGATTATCCTATAAAACTTGTGAGTAAATTTGTCCATGAATTAAACTTTAGTGTGTTTTAAGAGTGGTAACTTGAAACAGATCACTTATTGACCAAACAATGTTTCCTTAAAATCAGCAGTGGACGCTCATTACCGTCAATGAAAACAGTCTGGGATTAACCCTGAAGATTCCTGGGGTTCTTTGTATGTGGATTTTTACATGGCTGAATAAAATAAAAGTGTACCAGGCCATTATTTGTTCTAAATATACCGAGAGTTTTGGTGGTAGTATAAAAAAAAAACAAAATAGATTTGTTACCAAAAGAGACATAATCTCAAAAAATAAAAGTTTAGGCTTTCAGTTCATGTGAGGAGCAGAGCAAGCAATCTCTTACATCCCTACCTGCAAAACCAGGGACAATAATGTTCATATCCTCCTGGTTTTTGTCTTTCTTGTCTATTTAGACTGTAATGTTCCAAGATAAGACCTGTTTCTTTTGGATGGTAGAATGAAACAGATAAAGATTATACTGTTAGAATAAATACCTTTTAAATGCCTTAAAAATTGAAGATGCATTTAGAAAGTTCAGCTGTGCTAAATCAAACTTAGTTTTCTAAAATTGTTCTGGACAACTTCTAGAGCAGCTTTAGCTCAGAATTAAGTAATTTCTACTTTTGGTCTTGGTGTGCCAAGTTTATCATCTCTACACATAAGGTCCCTAGGATCCCATGTGTTATTTATAGCCTCTGGAGAAGATCAAGTAGTATTAAAAAGTTAGAACAATTTTCAAAAACTCAATTTCCACACTGTCAAATCTGATAAGCTACCCAAGCCCCCATCACACATTTTCTCTCTAAATTTTTCTTGGGTTTTTTTTTTTTTGAGTTAAAATTTATTGATAGCTCAATGACTTTGTCTTGGGCGAACTTAAATAAAGGTGGTAGGATGATAAAAGAGAGTGTCATATCCCAAGCCCCAAAAAGGGACACAAACTGAACTTTTAATCACACAGTCTTTAAAAGTAAAACAAATACTCTAGCTGAGATGGGGCCAGACACTATGCTAAAGGGACAAAGCAAAATGTTAAGATTATGTGAAATAAAGCAGAGGAAGGCATAGATCTGAAATTTACTTTTAGTATAAGTGTAAAGGAAAGCAGAGAAAAACAAACCATGTAGTGCCAAAAAACTCACTGTACCTCACAGCAAGATATCCTGACTTGGCAGGATATCAAAAATACAAGTAACATTCATTCTGTACACTGTTTTAACATAATCCATGTTATGGTTAACTTTATCTTGCTAAGGTTGCTGTCAAGAGAATGCATTAAAGCCTGGTGGCATTTCCATGTAACTTCATGCACACTCAGCTTGAGCAACGTGGCAGTTAAGTTATTCTTCTTCAATGCTATTTGTAGTGTTTTGGGGCAAAATAAAATTCTTCTGAACTCCTTGGCTAAGCCCAAAAAGACAAAATTCTCTGAGAATTTTGCTGCATTAAGGACAGCAGATATCCCTGCTCGAGGAGGTCAGTGCCTGATTCATTCCGGAGTTCCATTACAAATCAGTTATATGAAGAATGAGGTATTGAAAGCAGATTTTAAATCTAATTGAGCATAAAAGGTTTGCCAATTTCCAAGACTGAGCTGAATTATATGAAATTCAACACCCACTAAATATTATTTCTCTCAACAGGCTGCAGGAAATGGTTTTAATGATTTTACTTCTTAGACTGAGCCAGCAGATACCCAGAAAAGATCAGTATAATTGCTATTCCTAATTTAACATATTTTAAATTATTTCAAGTATTAAATGTCTTTCACGTTGACAGCTAGAGGATACAGGGCAGAGGGAAGTTAAAAAAACAAGAACCCCTCTGTGAACACAGGTCCTGATTCTCTGCTACTTTGCTTCTGGTTCTGGGATACTAAAGGGGGAAAAGCTCTGGTCAGCATCAGTGAGGCCAGCAACTAAATATTGGTCAGCTAAAGACAAGAATCCAGGGATTCTCAGATTCATCTCTGCTATCTAATGGTTGGCAGAAGGGAAGGTGGTAAGAATTGTGTAAGTTTCTATCCAGGGCTATCAAGGCTTCAGAAATTCCCCGTTCCTGAGAGGCAGCTCTGTGGTTTGCTGAGGGCTGCCTGAGGCAGCACAGGATGCATGAAGTCCTTGTCCATAATCTTTTCTGGGAGCCTGGAGCCAAACAGGCTGAATTCCCTTGCAACATGACTTAAGTCCACCAGGTAATTCATGCTAGTCATACTGTTTGTATGAGGGCAGGTTTAATTAACTGGAAAGTCTAAGATTCAAGATGCTCTGATTTTTGAGTCACTTCTGCTTGTAACTTAATGTATCAGCTTGATAACACTAATATTTAATAGGCAATATGCTTATCATCCTGGGCAGAGCAAAACCGGGCAGTATTCTGAATTTCTGCTGCCTATTGTACATGGGAAATATATGAGAACTCATCTTTTTGCTTATGGCTGTGGAATTGTATACTCTGCTCGGCACTCGGTATTTCACTTAGCAAAGGACAGCACTTTATAACTATTAAATGCACTGCCTTAGGGATGTGGTAACCCATTGACTTGACAAGTCTTTTAAAAAATGCTATAGTCAAACAGCAAGGCAGGATACATAGGATTTATCTGATAAGCTGAAAAGTCCCTAATGACCCCAAACACTTCAGGCAACACTAAGTAAAAAAGTCATTTTGATGAACCTGCAAATCACATATAAATCAGGAGAGAATTTTTGTGTCCAAATATTTTTAAAGGCATATATTTCCACTGTGTCTTCTTCTTCTCCCTCTACAATTCCCTTGACATGGAAATATAAGAAATCATTGTGTTAACTGATCTGAATTAAACATTTCTTCCACTTTGGCTCCCTACCTCCTTTTTTATGGCTTCAATGGGAAAATGGCAGCCTTCACTCATTTTCCTTTTTGATGCCTTTCAACAGGATATGTTTTTCTGGGTTAATTGAAATTTACAAGGGGGTAGACACAAACGATGCTTTCCCACATGACCATGTGGATGCTGTGCTAGTCCTGAGGATAATTTTAGCTATATGGTACATGCAGAAGTGACAGGATTAAGCGACACACTCTGTTCAGGGTGCCAGTGCCTGCCAGTCTGCTATTCCGACAATATTCTGTAATTAATGTTGAGTGAGCAATAAAGAAAAACCCAAGAGAAAGGCAAATCTGCTTGTTTTCTTTTCATTATGGATGACTATGCAAGAGGAAACCAGGAATATTCTGACAGTGCAGCTAAGATCTGGAAACTGTACATCTGTTTTGATCATTTGGATCCCAGCATTCATAAAGATGAGCAGTTTATTATGCTCAGTGCCATTTGTCAATACATCTTTCCCTGTTTGTCCCTGCTGAGATTATGGCTGCTACAAACTTAACAGCTGGCACTAGCACTGACAGCCCAGGGCCAATTTATGGAACTCAGCTGGTAAAATACTGACCACTAGTGACACAAAAGAATGTCCCTGTCCCAGCCTTCCAGCTCTCCCCTTCTGGTGCCTGCTCTGCTCCTTTTGGCCAGGCTGCTGCAGGGAATGGCTCCTGCCAGCTCTCCCAGCTCCAGCAAACCAGCAACACTCCCAGCCCTCCCACCAGCTTGGAGGCTCTTTGCCACTCACCTCCCCCCAGGTTTCCTTCTGGCAGATGGGCTCAGCTGAGTTTTGTGCCCTGGCTGCACCATCCTGACACCCAAACTGCCCACTTGGAATGTGGTCAGTTGGATTGTGCTGCGAGCAAACGTCCTCATCCTCCTCCCTGCCTTAAGAACTGCATTTAAAGCTCCAGCTTTTCCTGCTAAAGGAGCCTGGTTTACAGTTGGAAAAGGAGTATTGTGTTTCAAAATGTCTTTTTTTTTCTCAGCTGAGCAAACTTAAAACTATTGAAAATGTTCCCTCCTTTTTCCCCCCACTGTCCCCATGGGTGGAATTTCACTTGGATCTTGTATTTGGGTGAAAAATCACCCATTTTACAGCTGGCACAGCTGTGAGGGTCATGCAACTCATTTGTTACCAAGAGGTCAACTTGCTATAGAGAGCTCTACAGATCTGTGTGCTGGTGGGATTTTATGGTGGCATTCAACAGAAAGAGCCCCACTTGTGGCTGTCCTGCTCCTTCTTCCCTTCCCGTGTAGAAACTGTAACCTGCTATGCTCCACCTTCTGTGTCCTTGTTTTGTACATCAGCATCTTGTGCTTTCAGCTCCTCAAACATCCTTTGCTGGCACACAAGACACACCACATGTCCCTGGCTGGCACAGTTTATATTTTCTGTCCCCCTGCATTCCAGCTGGAGCTGTGTGTATTAACAAAATAAATCCCAGTATTAGTCAAAGTCTGCGGGTTAGATTTTTGTGACTTAAAGTCTACAGTTTTCTTACTGAGTGAAATCTTGGTCCAAGTGAAATAAACCAGAACAGTTGCAATTAAAATCTAGAAAACACTTGTGGGCCCCATGCCTGGCATGGTGCTACTTCATCTCTCTTTGGGATGAAATGTTTCCTGTTCTTATCACTGCCAAGGCAAAAAAAAAAAAAAAAAAAAAGACAAAATTGAGTACACCTGAATTCACAGGTCAAGCTCTCAGGCCTTTTCTTGCCAGTGCCTTCTCCTTGGTGCACCTTTGAGTAAACAGGGCACAAGGACACACGATTCCTCTCATCACAAAAATGTTTTATATTTGCACTTCACCTCAGTAGATACAACTTTCTGTAAGGCAATAGAAAATGGCATTGTTTTGGGTAGCATGTTTCTGTTACTTGGGGAAGTAACTTACTCCTGGGGAAGGAAAGTGCTCTCACAAGGCTGACAGCACCTGAGTCCCTGTTTGCTCCTGGAGGATCCCAGCTCACGAAGAATTTTCAGTGGAACTGTGGTTGCGACACCTTTGGAGCTTTTGGGAAGATTTCACAAGCTCAACTGTTCAATAAATAATCTGTTGGAGCCACAACAGTGTTCAGAAAAGCTTTACAAGTTGTCAACTTGTATGTAGTGCAGCAACTCTGAATAGATTTTAGAAGCTAAAGGTCTTGCTTGGGCAGATAAAGTGTCATTTTACTGAAAAGTGGTGTAAATTACAGAGATAAGATACAATTTTTTCAAAACCACTACTTTTTTAGTGTGGTTAAGTCTATCAAATGCCTCAAAGTGGGAATGTGCAAGTAAGACCTTCATTGCAGGAGAAGACAGTTTGGATATACAAAGAATATTTTGCAGACCTGCATTGCAGGCAGCCTGTGGTTACCTGAACCCTGTATCAGCAAGAAGGATTTACTTTGCCCCAGTGAGGTACATTACAAACAAGATCTCATTACCCTCATGGAAGGAAATCAAGAAGTTAGGTTAGGTTAATTTGTCCCACTAATAGTCTGAATTTTCTTCTTAAGTCTCTACAGGAAAAAAAAAAAAAACAAAAATCAGAAATATTTGACTAATAATCATTAACCCAGATTCAAAGTTTCAAACCATGTCCAACAAGCATTTATAACTCACAGTTTGTCTCCTATCAAATACTCTTAATGCTTATTTTACACAAACACTGAAAAATCTATGAACGTTGTGTGAAGTTAAGCCTGATGGAACCTTAAAATAGACTTCCAAAACTGAGCAATTGAATCACAGATTAAATGTGTATGCAAATCTTGGGCAAAATATGACAGCTTTGCTTTCTAGGCTTCACAGAATGATCAGTCCATCAGTGATAATTAGCTGAGGTTAATTCCACTAGCACTTGGATTGTAAGCGAAAGCAAATCACTAATTGAAAGATGAAACTGGATATAGGCATCAGCAGTGCAGTCTTTCTGAATGCCTGCTGAAGAGGAGAATAAAGTAATGTGTTAATCCATATGAAAACAAAAACCACCTTCATTAGTGTTCCTTTCAGGAGTCACTGTGTGACACTGCTGTTGTATGTGAATGACTGAATAAAGCTGCTAATACAGCAGGACCAGATTCTGCCCCTGTAAACCAACTCTAATCTCAAGCCAACAGCCTTGAAGTTGGTTATTTTACACCTTTCATAATTTATTACCATACAAGTGATGAAAAGTAAAAGTCTGACATTTTTTATTCCAATTACTTAACAACTGCTAAAAAAATAATTCAGAGTTCTCCTCACCATTGCTGCTCATCTGCTGCCTTCATTTGGCTTATGAACTGCCAGCAGAAGGTTTGGCAATGCAAATTTTCAGTGGCATGCAGCTGCACCACAGGTAGCTACAGAAACAAACAGGTAGAGCACTTTTCACAGCAGCATTTCTGGAATTATTGAGATAAAAATATAGCAACACAAGGATTCAGACCCAGAATCCAAACAGCCCATTCCCTCATGATGGCTGCTATTCACATGAGCAGTCCTGCGGACAGCCAGGAAAGTTCCCCAGCACTCAGGTAGGCTTGGATCTCACTGCCCTGCCTGGAATTGGTGTCCGTGGGGCAAAGGGCACCACACAGAGCCCTGACCACTCTCCACCAGTGCTAAAAACTCCACTCTGCTCCTGCCTCCCCCAGCAAACAGCTGGCAGAGCTGTGCATGTGAAGCTGTACATGCAATTTTGCTGTTGGGATGGGAGAACAAACTCTTTGTGACAGGTGGGAGTCGTGCTGCTTAATGCAGTACTGGAGGACTCTTACTTACACACACTTGGGATGCAGTGACAGAAACAGTGGAACTGCACAGAACAGGAGAGGCATTCGGCCTAAAGCTTGGAGCATTTCCTCTGAAATAGTCTTGTTCTACCTGAGACATTTATTAAAGGCTGAAACACGGCCCACACTGAGCCCTAGAAAAGGGGTTGGTAATTTGGGGAGGGGGGGAAGGGAATTGTGACACGTACATCCAAGGCAGAAGTGTACAGGCAGCCTTCACATTTCTCATGCTGCTCTACACTCCTGATACACCTCCTGAGCTATTTTTTTAAATGTATGTACATCTTAAGGTCTAAGATCTAACATGAATAATAACTGAAATGATACATAATTAAACATTTTGCACATCAATGTGTGATATTGATGGTTTAAATATTTCATGACTAATATGTTCAGTTAGGTTTAAGCCAAGCTACTGAGTTATTTCTCCCTCACCTCCACTGCCCTACATCAGAGAGTATTGATATTGCTTTCACCACAAGTTGAAAAGATTTCAAATCTACTTCCAGGAAGGGTAGTTAAATAATTACTGCCATGCTAAAAAAAAGGAACCCTCACAGCATAAAGGATAAGGCAAAGGCATCTTTTTCTACTAACATGTAGCAGAAATCAGCATCTCTTGTGCTCAGTTTTCAGCAGTATGAATGCTGGTGATGGAGCTCTTCATTTTCAGGACCAGTAGCCCAAGGTACCAGCCCTCAGAGCCCCTGGACCCATATCCTATATGTCATAAAACACGGTGCCTTCTGTAATGCCAGCATTTATTTGAGCCCATTTACTGCACTCGGGTTAGTCATGTCAAGATCAAGGCCTCCAGCCTGAATAAATCACTGGTTCAGCGTGTTCCCTCTCTATTGCTCTGCTGCCTGGTGCTGAGTTGCTAGAGAGGGAATTGCTCCTTAGGCTCAGTGAGAGAGATCTTTATTTTTAGTGTTGGGGACGAGAGGATCTGTCCTTGCTGATGACTCATGTCTGAAGGTTGTTACATTTGCAGCCTGTCAGAGGATGTGCTACACATGAAGAGTAGGGGGAAAAAAGTCCAGTGACAGCAAAACTCCTCTTCAGGTTGTCTGACTTTTTTAGTTCTATTCAATGGAACTTTTCCTAGCATTTCCTTCTGGCTCTTTCCCCCTCTCATGCTGCGTTTTCCCTTATCTTTAAACTTGCAATGCACTTTGAGGCATCACTCTGAAATGCCTTTTGAACTATCATGTTTGTTATACATCAAAACACTTTTCCTTAGCTCACAAATGGAGGCATTTCCCCCTTTTTTTTTTTGGTCTTTTCTCAGTTTTCTCCTATAAAAGTGCCAGCCCCGAAACATACACAAGAGTTTCTCGTGCTGTCCTATAAAGTGCAGCAGGATGTACAATATAGATACAATTACCCCTGAGTGCTTACTCCATAACATTAACAAAAAAAGAACCAACAAAACTTCTCTCCGTAAATAAACTAAAGAATGACTATTTTAAATGTAGTAAACTAACTAAAATTTTAGGGTTTGCTTCTTTATATTGTCAATTAAAAAAAAGTTAAAAGTGGCCTAAAAGTTTTAATTCTTACTACACTTTCTTTTAATTACTATTAATAAAATTTTCTTTATAACCTTTTAAAATTTTAAACCCACTTTAACTTTCTCCTAATCCTACATCACAACAAAAAATAATTAAATACATTCTAATAAATACACTAATAATTAACCAACACTAAACTAACCACACTCAACAGTATATTAGCCAGAAAATCTCAAATTAACAAACCACAACCACTACACCCTGTTACAGCACAGAAGATGCTGAAGGCCAATCCTCAGCATCCCTTGCACCTCTACAACCCTTTTCACACCCTCAGCACAAGGCAGAGTGTTGGGAAGGTAAAAGTTAAACCCTGAGCGAGCTGAAAAAGCAACAAAAGCCACAAAGAAGAGAGTTCTGCCATAGTTTATACTCCAAACTTTATATTCATAATCAAAGTGCTCATCCCAGGGGTTTTGATGGCATTTGAAGGAGGGAGGTACCTAATTCCTTTGGGCAATAGGATTGAGGAACTTAGTCCCCATGTCAATGTTTTTATGTCACTTGAAACACCCATGGGTACAGTTCAATAAACAAGGAAAACCACATCAGCCAGCCATTCTCAGCACTAGTTAGGGAGATATATGTATTCCAAAGGGATTAACAGGTCTGTGATCTGCTGCCAGAGCTGGTATCATACACACTGCATACTGTGCTGAGTGTGCTGTCCATGGGTGACCATAAATATCTGTTGTAATAAGGGAGATACAGTCAGTTATACAGCTGGGATAGCAACAGAAGGGCACATTCACTGAAAAAAAATCAATTTTAATTAGGAAGACAATTATATTTTCTCCCAAAGGTTGCCAGGGTCTCAAGATTTATCTTTAAGGTGATGGAGAAGTAATCTTTTGCCATTCTATATCTCCTGGGTAGCACTGAACTGTGGAACTATTTCAGGTCCAAGGAAAGACCACGAGGTCCCTCAAGGTCTTATAAGGAAAGGCAATAAAAATCACTGGCACATCATTAGCCTGTCCCTGCAGCAGCAGCTTATGATTACATCCTTTGATTTCTCTTGGCAAAGGTTTGTTCAGCTTATTCCCAAACTCTGTAGCAGTGACTGGGCCTACAGTGCAGCCCTCATTCCTATGGAGAGCTGAGCTTTGTGCAGGTAGGTGCCTCTAGGTTAGAGACCATCTTCCCTAAAATAGAGATAAACTATGCAAGCTCTCAGATGGAGACAGCTGCCTGGCCACTGGGAGTTTCTTTGGGATTGTTATTAGAAATTTTTTTCTAGTAGGTGAGGAAAGAAATTATCCAGATATTTCTGAAGAAGGAGGAGCCAATTGCTGCCAAGGCTTTCCAATGTAATGAAGAAAAGTCAGCAATTGAAATGCACAGGAGGTACTTGATAAATGTTTCTAGATGTCAGTGCTTGCCTTTTCTCTACTGCCACTTCCTTGGTTTCTCTGCTCCTCCATGATCCCTCCTTTGCTTCCTGGACAAAATGTCAACAGCCACTACAGCCTTGTGGCTCTTCACATCCTTCCCTCAACACTCACTTCTGACAGAGTAACCCCCAGAGTTTCTTGGCCAGATTGATGAGGTAGCCTGCAAATAGCAGCCAGTCCCAATTTCCCTTCTCCTCCTCGACTACTTGCAAGTAAAATACCTTGTATGTAACAACCAAAGCTGGACCTATGTGCTCAGGATCACCTGGTACACTCTCATCCTTGACCCTTTGCCAGCTGAGGTTTTGCTCTGTGGCATTGCCAGGCCATATCTTTCTCTATTTTTGTGTATAAACAACACTCCATAGCCTTGGTGCAAGGTACTTTTTAATTATTACCCCCAAATTCCAGGCAAACTACTGAAAAATCATAGTTGGCTACAGGCACTTCAATCTGCTTTGTTGAACACCACCATTTCTAATAAAAAGATGAGCACTGGGTCCTCCCAAGCAGTACTGGAAAAAAGATCTGTCAAACAACTGCCAATGTTCACATCTTCCTCTTCTCTACAATGGATTTCTATTACAGACTTCAAACATGGTCTGCTCTGAAAACAGCCCCATTGATGTCAAGATGTCTTCAGCATATAAAACAAGTGCAGGGTACATAAGAGAGAGGCACAGCATGGCTCTGGAGTTTTGCATATTCTTGCAGCAGTGTTCTACTTTTTGAGGTGTTGGAATTGCCAGTGAGTGGCCCAAAGCTGCAGGACCTTCCAGGGTGATCAATCTGTAATTTCTACATGTCTTATTTTCTCTCTGAAATATATCCCATTATACATTTCCATGGTGATACTGCTGTGGTTTTGTTTCACATCCTAGTCAAATCAAAGAGGAATGCTTCAGAAACAATAAAATATTCCCATGGCTTTTTAACACCACAGCAATTTTAAGCTGTGCAATGCATACTCTGCTACTCACTCATCTCCCAAAACAGTGAAAGCTTCTTGTCCAGCTGTCACAAATTTGATCCTGAATGTGCAAACTATTAGCAGTTCAGGAGGGCTGAAAACTCCTTGCTGACACTGACACAGCAGTAGTGGCTCAATGCCCCAGAATGTGTGATTTGTGTTTATCAAAGCCAAAGGTCCAGCCCTGAACAGCATCACTGTGAACAGCACCTTGGAGCAGTTTCAAATCTAACACTCTTCAGTTAGTGTAGTGCAGCCATTGGAATAGATGCAGAATATTCCTACATTGATAAAACATATGCAAGGAATTAATATCTGTCTGAGTATGAAAATAAAGTTCAGGACTGAGACTGAAAATGCAGGAATTTTGTTTCTCTCTATCTTGGTGATCTTGGAGTGTCCAAAGTGATGTGAAAGCCCTGGAAGTAAATCCACGGAGGGAACTCAGACTTTAGAGGGACATTTAAAGATTAATTTCAGTTGTAAATAAGAAACTTGCTTATTCTTTTCTGTAGAACACTAGAACAAGCTTTTTTAAAATAGTGTTTTATCGCTATAAATTCTGGAAAGCTTTCTGATTAAATGCAATTGCATTCAGGGATATTTTTATTATGTGATTTCAACAAACAAACTTGAGAGTAAAACTCAATTTAATTTCAGGAAGCAATGAGACAGGGTAAATTTAATAGGAACATATTGTTCCAGGCATGCTCTATGCCAGCCTGCAGACCTTGAGCAAAGCCAGCCATCTGAGAGCAGCAGGGGAGAGAATGAGAGAGACAGAGGGAGGTAAAGAATGAGAAGGAGGGGGAGGACAGCACAGAGAAAGAGGCAGATAACAGAGGAAAGTTCCTGTCAGACTTTGCTGTGATGAGAGAGAGAGGAGTTGAACACTGTGGGAGAAAGAGATATGAGGGAGACTCTGAGCTGACTGTGTATTAAATAAAAACAGTACATACAGCACAAGCCCAAGACGCTTTCCAACTTTCACAAAGTCAATGGAAAGACTCCTCTAATTCATCTGGTGGCATTGCTCAAGCTGCCAGTAAATAAAAGCCAATGCCTGTCCCTCTCCTCTCCCTGTCTTCACAACAGGAAAGGGCTGTGGAGCACAGCTCCTCCCTAATCAAAGCCATCGGGTGACAGGGAGGGAGTTCCCCTGGAATTCCGCAGGGATTGTTTTTAAGGGTGTGCTCCCCGTGCCCTGCTGGCACACCCCAGAGCAGCAGTGGAACAGGAGCCAGTGGGGCAGGACTGAGCACACCAAGAGTCCTTTCTGGAGCAGGTTGTGAGACTTCAAGGTCTTCAAACATTGCATTCTCCATCAAGAGCTTTTCAGCAAGTTCTAGTGAAAAGTAGAAAATAAAAATACCTCTCAGCCCTTTTAGGGGAGACACCAGCTTGTGAAAAGACCTCCAGTGCATCAGCTGACAAACTTGTTGCTGTTCTTTTGTTCCTCCTCCCTTCAGCTCCTTTCTCCTGATCACTTTCTTTATTGAACCAGACTTTAAGAACTCTGGTACAAACCCTGTGACACTATATTTAAAAAACATGCCATATGTGTGTTTGGTTTGAACAACCTGCAAATGTTGAGCACAAAGACTGCACCCTGATGATTCTCAAAAGGTAGCTGAAGTCCCTGGGATGCAGGATGTTCATTCTGATATGCAGACATGGGATGAGAATGAATTTTACCAGCTGAGCACCTGTAAATATCAGCTGGTATAGCAATATATAGATTGAATTCCTCAGCATGAGGAATTTGTGCTTTGTGGAGCCAGTGTGTGTCTGTACAACCAGTGCTGGGCTGCCTTGTGGGACAATTTGGAGTTAGGATCCCTTCACATCAAATCTTAGCTCTCACAACATCTGCATATGTGAACTTAGGCAAATAATTGTTTCTATCATTTATTATTACAGTTGTCCCAAACGTTATAGAGCCCTCTCTTGCCCAGAAATCATTTTGGTAAAAGCTTGTAGAGAAAATTCATTTCTTCCACAGGATGGTGAAGAGCAACAAACTTTTATAACTAAAGTAGCACATTTCTAAATTATATAACTCTTTAAAATTTATGTTGACTTAACTGGAAGCACATCTAAGGAAGTTTTAGATTCTTTTGGAAATCCCTCCTTCAAGGAAGGAAACTTCCAATGCAGATCTGGTTCTCTATTAACACGTTCTCAGTTGCTAGGTGGTTATCCCACGATGTACAATGATTTATGAACACAGATAGGATTAACTCTGACCTTGTGAAAACCAGCAACTTCCCTCTTCCTTTTCTCCTCACCTGAATAACTTACTGGACCCCTTAAACAAATTAAAGAAATAAGTAAGAGTGACTGGAAACACTGAGGGACTATTTAAGTAAGCCTCAGAGAACTTCACTGGATAATTTATTCTTGTGAGAAACATAATGATCACCCAACAGGTTTGGTTAGGAAGGTGGTTTATCAGGCCACCTTGATATACTAGGGCAAAAAAATACACAGAACACCTCCTGATGATGGATTGCAAGATATATTAATACAGAAAAGGATTGAGATTTACTTTCAATAGTAGATTAAGGTGCTCCAATGCAGCCGAGACTAGTTCTTTTAAAACAACAGGGACTGAATTTCTTCTAGATAAGGACTTAATTTTTATTGAAAACCTACCACCTTCAAACTGCTTGAAAGTTGAGGCACTATAAAACTGTCAAATAACACCATTATTAAAAGCTTTATTTGACAAATCTTCCACTGCTGGGATAACTTGTGTGTTTGCCTTCTCTCTCACATGAAATAAAATCATTCACTTATGCAAACTGCTGACAGGAACGGAAACAAATGGGGTTCTCAGCACAGGGTGAAACACACTATTCCCTTTCTGCAGCTTAATGGAAACCAGAGTTATTCATAAATCATTAGGCACTCAGACCAGAGAGATGCTCTGCTGCTGGTTGCAGAGTACTTGGGGGAATGTTTGGGATGGACTCAGGAAGCTCTGAATGATCTTCTGGAGTAGCTGTGATTTTTCAGGAGCAGCATCTACATGAAACTGTCCAAGAGGAACAAAAGCGACCGAACAATATCTGACAACCAAATGTAGGATTTATTTTAACCTCATAACAAAAAGGTGTGAGTAGCTCTGTGAGATGGTCTGATAGTTAGCCTTTTATCTGTGACCAGTGACCTTTTGCTAGCACTTCCTATCGATTCATAGATTTTTAAGGCCAATAAGGACCTTTACACTTCCCTAGGCTGACCTCCAAATTAACATAAGCTTGTGTGAGCTTTCTCTTGTGAGCATCACCTTAGAGCAGTGTGGTATGGGCAGCTGGTGGATAAATACCTAACAATATACCTGCCATGCAGGAGGGATTGAGTTGCAAGCATTTGAGAAGATTTACCAGCTTCAAGCACCTATGAAATAACCCCAAATATCAGGAAACTTTGCATTTGGAAATGCTTGAGGAGGTGTCTTCCTGCTACTGTTTTTAAATTAAAAAAAAAACCCCTTCATATTCCTAGCCAAACCTCCAGGAAAACTGCAGAATATTAGGCAAATTCCTTCCTTGGGAGACCCCCTGAACAGCCCAATTTCCAGTACACACTTTGCCATGGCCAAGAGAGTTGCTTCCCCCAGGGACTGATTTCATCACACGTCTGAATTTTTTATTGGGGTAAACTTTATGTGATGTGGAAAACCCTGGTGATTCCTGAGTAGTCCTGGCTAAATTTCTTGTGGTGCATAAATCTGGGCCAGTGAGAAACAAGGCACCCCTTGGCTCTGGGGAGTCTCCAACCTTTCACAGGCAAAGGCAGAGTGAGAGCAGGGGAAATAAAGACTTCCTCAGACCAGGCTGTATTTTAAATGGGATTTAATAGAGAATTTGAACTAGCAATGTTAGAGAAGCTAAACAAAACAAACTAAATAAAATAAATGAAACAAAATTCATTTTCTCTGTTGCCACAAAGACCAGGAAAAAAATAGCAATAAAGGGTAGAGGGGGATGTGAGCTCAATCACACTCGGAGGAGTGAGGCTGGAAGTCCAGCTGAGCCATTGCAAGAGCACCAGAACTCTAACACACCTTCTGTAATGAATTCTGTCAATCAGAGCAGAAAGTCCCACTTGAAGTTAATGTTCCCTGAATATTTTCCCCATCTATTTTAAACTATGAAGCCTGGACCACTCCTTGGAGATGTGGGAAACAGTCTACCTATAAAAAACATTATTGGGCACAAGTGATAAAACACTGGCAATAATAAAATTACATTTTCAGGACCTCATTTCACAAACCGTTGCCGTGTTCTACTGGTACATCACACACACAGTCATTCTTATTGTTTAATACCTTGAGTTTTAAAATTTATCATTTACTTTCTTACCAAATAATAAGTTTATGTTTCTTTTCTTCTATCCCGTGACAGGTCGTTCTGCTTCTGGCTGTACAGGATTAGCTACAATTTCTATCAGTAATTGGTAATCTAGAGTTTATTTCTGCTCTGCATCTCTAAAGAAAATCTGAGTTGCTTTCCATTGCACTAGATTCCATACGTCCTGCAGGTTTGATAATATAAATCACAACTCAGCCCAAAGATATTTTTGGGTTTGATTAGCAGAGAAATATGTACATGCTCTTAAACACCCTCTGTCCATGAAAGCAGGAGAGCTTGTGGGCTGTAAAATCATGATCACAAACGTTAGTGAATGCCTATGGGTAGATTAAAACATCCTTCTCTGCAGCATTTCATAAACAACACACACCCCTGCTTTTCTCCTTTCCTTGGTTGCCCTAGGCTTCAATTCTTTTCTCCAGAATTTACCAACACAACTTCTGCTCCAGGAACAAAGCCAATGCAATACAAGTGATTACTTCCCTTTTAATACTGTTTATTAAGGATGTAGAGGGGCAGGTTAGGGGATGGACTGTCTGATTTCTAAGACTGAACAAAAGATGGGGAACATCATTAAAGTGAAAACTTAGGAGGTCCATTACTCAGCCTAGTAAAAATATATAATAATCTGATGTTTAGAATTAAAATCACATTTGGAAGCACCAGATGAAATCAAGCCCTGTGTGTCAGGAATGTCTCTCAAATAACGCAAAGTTACAGGAGAAAATACAGAGAAAAAAATGAGTGTGGAAAGGGAGGAAGGAAGGAAAACTGAGACACAAAGGGTTGAAACAACTCATCAAAGACAAGGACAATAAACCAAAGAGATCACAGGTGTCCTGAGCTCTACCACTATGAGTCAGCCTTTTTCACAGACCACTGACTAAGTTGATGAAATTAATAGACTTGTAAAAGATACTGAATTTGTTGGCATAATATTCTCCAAACATTGCTTAGGGGAGAGTATTTTGCCTCAAATTACAAATAGTTTTATATCTCTTCCTAGAATGATTACAGATACATTATTTTTCCTTTGAAGCAGAGCTACCTCTTGTCTTCTCTACTCCCTTGCCACATTTTCACCTCAAGGAGCCCCTCAAATATTTATTGCCTGTATTTCACTTCTCATGGCAAGCCTGAAAGGATAACTTTTTCTGTAAGTCAGCCTCGCCTTCTCTGAAAAGCACCAAGAGTGGTGTCATCTACCCAGTGAGAAATTTGAATTGTGGCATCCTCAGGATCCCCACTCTGGTGAGTGATCTTGTTCTGTGCATTGGGAGGATGCCTCTGAAACACATGTATGTGTGTGAGAGAGAGAGGGGGAGAGAAAGGGAAAGAAGGAATGAAAAACATTCCAAACATTAAACTCCATTATTTTAATGGACCTTTTCACCTAAAGTTTCAAATGAAAATAAACCACAATGATTGGGTAAATGAACGTGAGAGGGAGAAACACTGTACAATGAAATGTTCTTCATAGGAAGTCTTAGTGTGGCAACTGAGTCTTTTGTTTGTTCATTTATTGCAGACCCATGAGGCACAAATTCCTGTGGCACTTCAGGTGTTTGATTTTCTGCTCCTTGACTTTAACTGAGCTCATCCAGAAGGTTGATGCTTGCTTTATTTGCACATGTGCCTGCACGGGGCTGAGTCCACAGAAAGCTCCTCTCTCCCCACTGGGAACAAGCAGAGGGACCTCAGCAGGGCCTGGGGCTTTTGGCCCAGGATGTGGGGCCAGGACTTTCCCCCCAGCCTGGCAGGCTCCTGTCCCCAAGAGGCAATGGGCACTGAGAATGTCCAGCTCTCTTCTGGAGCAGCACAAGGAATGAGGCTGGGAGCCCCACCACCTCCCTGGGGGATTTTGCCTGCGGTACTCCATTCCTAGTGCTGCCAAGCTTGCAGAGAATATAGATTTTTCCCAGCCTGATAACAGAGATGGAATGGTAATAGGTAGTAGGAGATGAGAAAGCGTTAGAAGAGTCGCATTTTTCAAGAAGTGCAAACTTAGCACGATTTACTGTGGTGTTTCATGATGACTGACTGAAAATTCTCACTTAGATATACTGCCACGTAAAAAGGAAAACTTGTAACAGCAACAGCATTTCTGGAATCCCTCTGCCAGGTTTTGTCAGGGGTTGAATAACCTCAATTGGAAAAACAGGAAGGAAGATTTACAGGTAATCATGTTGCCAAAAATAGTGGACTACAACAGCTGAAATATTGGAGCAGAAATTCCAGACAAATCTTTGTCTCACAAATAACATTACAATTGGTACCTCTAAAGAAACAGACTGAATATTTTTCAATATGTGGAGATCTGTACATGTGAAACAATAAATATTTATTGTAAAAAGCAAAAGAATGGGTGCTTTTCTGCTGGACAGAATTTCAGCACAGTTTCTGATCATCTTTGAAAATTCACTCAACTTCCACTTCAACCTTGCACCCCATGTTCTCTGTGGGCTCTACCAGAACCTGACACGACATGTCTGTATAATCAGAAATTAACATACCATGAGTATTTTAGCACTAACAGCATAAAACACAATTTGAGTAACAATTCTGAAGTGGCAGCTTCTCACCTGGGTGGGACTGGCAAAATGCATATCCCTGGCATGTTAAAAACATCTCCACTTCTGCTGCACAACTGAGGGTGCCTCTTTACCCAGCTAAAAGGAGACAGCTCCCAGCTACCAAAGGCTGAGAGCTGCACACCAAAGTGAGAGCTCTGGTCTTTGGTGGGAGAGAATTATTCTCTGAAAAAGGATCTTGCAAAGCCATCCTTGTTGTGCTGCTACTCGGCAACACCCTCTGAAGGTATGGCAAAGCAGGGCCTGATGGTGCAGAAAAAACCCTTTAGCACACTTCCATCTTCTTGGTCCAGACTATAGCACAACTAATACTGAACTGTTCTCTCTGAGCCAGGCTTTGCTCCAGCAGAGAACATAATCCCAATGCAAAGGAACAGCAAGCATAACTAAGGGAAAGAGAAAAAAAAAATATATATATTGCTGTGAGATTCTTATTTTCTGGGGCGAAGAAGGTAGAACTTGCCAGTCATATTCCAGTGTCTATTTCTGATTGAAAAACAGGCAATGTCTATTGATGCAAATGCCTTATAAATATTTCTGTCAGCAGATAGACAATCTTGGTATTTCCTTTTCCTTCCTATCTGCTAAATGCATGAATGCTATTTGTCTGTAATTTGTCTCTCAGCAGAAAATGAAAGCAGCACCTGCATACCAAAGAGCTGAGAACACAAACTTGCACTTCTGTGTAAAGGTATTTACACAGACATGTGCTTGTACACACTGAGCATCACAGACATCTCTAGGAATTCCAAAAGATTCTGTATTTCATACATTATTTTTCTTCCCCAGAAAAACTCCTAAATGGAATCTCTTTCCCCTGAATCCCACTCTTCCTTCAGTCAGGATTCCATTCTGTTGTTTCCCTGTCTGCAGGGTAGAGGCTAAGAGCTGGATAAAGGGAATGATTCAAACCATTCCTACACCAGCCCAGAACTCGTTTGGCTCTTGTGCTCTCAGTGACACGGGCAGCTCCCCTGGAGAAAAGCACCTACAGGTGCCACATTTTAATCCCCGTGCCACCTACACTTACTCCCAGCACGCTCAACTGATGTGGCTCTGCAACACAGCTTCGAGGGCTCCTCTCTCTGCTGCTGCCACTGAAACTGCCATACTTTTACCAAGGGTAAGGGTTTTGAGAGCATGCCCAGGATTTTAACAGCTTGGTAAAGCTCTACTGAAGATTTCCAGCCCTTGTGTCCCCCCACGTTGGTTTTGAGAGGGAATGTCAACTGTTTGTGTTCAGTGCTGCACATGAGGATTTGAACCCCAGAACACTCCTGCCTTTGTGCTTGGACTGCTAAACTGCTACCCAAAGAACAAAGAAAATGAATATGATAGAGATACTCAGCAGGTCAGCAATATCTTTGAAGAGAGGGATTTAACTTAGACATTAATCAGTATATAATTGCTTACGTAGCATGCCCTTCTTCACTATTAATGATTTAACATGATGATTTACTAAGGCACAGAGAGAATGCCTGCATGGAGGGAGAAAAAGCACAGAAATATAGCCTGTGGTATTCCCTGCCAGAGAATGAATCTACCCATGCAGGAGTGTCAAATTGATAATGAAAGATAAAATGTATGGGGAGCCCAAGAGGCTACTTTACATATTGCAGTGAATAATGCTGCTGTTGCTCCCTGTGCCCATTACACTGGATCAGCTCCTTGCACACACAGACAAAAAAAAAATACAGTGATCCCACTTCATTCACAGGAATTGTTTTCCACTCAGGATACCATTTCCAATGAGCAATTCCTTATCTAGACTTATGCTAGTGAAAAAAAGGCAAAATCAGATAAAATACATGTCATAAATAAGATGTGAGTACAACAAGATTTCTTCCTTTAATATTAACATCAGGCCTCTAAATATTTGCCTTCCTAGAAATTGCTGTGTTGATAGTTTGGCTGAAATAAACTTTCCATTTAAACAAGAAATTTTTATCTGTTAAGACTATTTTAACCTCTAACAGTGGTTTTCCGGTGGTTTACTCTTGGGCAGCTGAGGATTATTTGTAAGTAATCAATAAAAGCAAACCAAGAAACTCAAGCTTACTATCAATAGGTTTAAATTTCCTTAGAGGAGTTTGGATCTGCAAACTAGCAAGATCTTAAAAAGCATATATCAAAAATGCTTGAAAAAAACTTTGATCTGGGAAAATACTATGTACAAAATACGCTGTTAAATCTGCTGGTAACTTAACAGTGGGATAGTTTGCTGTCTTCTGAGTTTAAGGCACATGAACTAACAATTAGCATTCCAAAATTCCGTGGAAAGACTTAAAAAAAATTAATGAAAGCTGTGAGAAGAGAAACATTTTCAGGATTTCTCATTTGGATCACCACAACATTCAAAATCTCTGAAAATTTGCCCTCATTTGATGTTAGAGTTATATTGAAAATAACAGCAATATTCAACAACAACTTGAATTTTTCTGTCACAAGTACTAAGACATCAATTCTTCCCCTTTCTAGTGGGGAACAGAAGCAACAATAACAATATTGAATAACATTGTGACTGAGTGAAACAGAATTCATTCCATGTTATCTTTGTATAGAATCAAAGAAATTGTATTGGTCATAAATTCTGCGCTCCCATAATACACATCAAAATTAATTTTAGGATTGAGCACACACTTTCTGTGATTCACATCCTCAAAAAATCCCCTCAAAACAATGCAAAATGAAACAACTCTAAACTACCATCTACCACCCAAAACATTCTTCAGCTTTAGCCCCAAGTATAACCATACAGATACCTGTATGGTTATACTTGATTTTAATATATGATTTTACTCTTATAAAATTTTAGTCTCTATCATCACGTCAAAACAGTGGCTTGAAGAAAAAAAAGTCACTATTTCTAAGCTCCTTTGTTTGCAAATTTGCATTCTGATTGCATTTATGGATTAAGAACCACAAAATTCTAAAGTAAATGGGGCAAAATTGTTTATAATGAACTAAGCTGTTGTAACATCCTCCTATAGGATGTTACTGTAGGAATTAATGGATCCAAAAATTGTGAGCATGAGGCAGTAGGTGTTTCACACCATCTCAATTATCCATGGTCCAGTTTCTGATCACTGGAGTGGTACAAACTGTGTGGGTTATTTTCTTCAAAGCCAATTAGCTTTTAGTTCCTAACTGCAGAATGATTCTATGTGCCCGCCACTGTGTTTATGGAACACAGTCTGAAATCCCTGCTCAGAGCATTCCAGCTGGGGCTGGCCTTGGTGCAGAAGAGCCTGCAGAGCTGCACTGACCTCAGGAATGCTGTGGTGGCAGAAACATCCCCCTGGGACATTCACCAGCACCAGACGTGTGCAGCTCCTACTGGGGCAGCTCCCTGGGCAGAGCTGAGCTGAAGGGATCCTCAGTGAATCAGTCTAGTCTGGAACCTGTCACCTCAACAATCCAGCTGTAAAAAAAGGGGCTTTTTTTACAAATCCCAGACAAGGTGATATGAAATGAATGGGGCCTCCCTTCCTCAACAGTGGACAACAGAACACAGCAGTGCAAGCACCTAATGCTGGGCTCCTCAGGTGCAAATCCCTGTTTACAGTCAACCCAACCTGCACAAGACCAGCTCTCCAAACCCCCTGCAAACACAAGGCCACGGCTCATGGCTGGGTGCTGAGAGTCTCTCCCAGGAGACTGAAAGAAGCCAGCAGATCAGAGGTTTCCTGAGGGTCTGCATGGCACCAGGTCCAGCTTGCGCTGTTCCTTTACACTGGGATTTGCACTGCAAAAAACAAAGTAGAATTCCTGCCTGTGCAAATGTTGGTGCTGATCCTCACTACGCTTTCACTGAGAAATTCAGTGAAATTTAACAATTAAGCCAAAGTCAATCAAACTGGGCTAATAAATAAGGTGCCCAGATGACCTGGGAGAGGTTCTGGGATTATGGGCTTTGCTGGCAAGATGGACCTGATGAGTTTAGCTTTAGGTAAGAAATTGCAGCGCTGGAAGTCACCCCCCACCACCTGAGAATGCTTGAACTACAAGAGCATTTGACAGTTAACTCTGGAAAAGACATGACACAGTGAATAAAAGCATCTGGCCGAGACATGGCCCCTGGTGGCCTCTCCCTCTGTTAGACCTTTGTCTGAGATATGGAGGAAACGGAGGGGGAGAGAAAAATGGATATAAAACTGCTGACACTTCAGAGATGATATTTCTAACTTATGAAATCCTAAAGCTCCTTTCTGCTAATACACTCTGCAGTGGTTAGCATTAGATCCACCTGGGACAATGGACAAAAAAGAATTAACATAGCTGCTTCTTATTCCATCCACACAATCTGTTTCCATTTTAAAAGCAATTTTGTAGATTTCTCACACTCCTTTTATTTAATCAATTCTGATGTAGAGTATTAATTTCTAAATTGCATGAATCTTAAGTATTTGAATACCCCTGTGGTCCTAAACCCTCTACATCAGTCCTGTGCATTTATCTTTGTTAGTAAATGACACAGTGCATAAAGAGTACAGTTAAAGAGTAGAAAGATCACAGCTGCTGTCGTATTAATATTTAGAGAGCAGATTTAATAAATACCATATCTCACTCTATGTTATTATCTGCATTAGTGCTATCAGGTTTTAAGGGAATTCAGGAGATGGTTTCTTATCCATCAGGTTGTCAGAAGCAGACAAGAGGAAAATCAAATGTTCATTTACTCACATCTGGTGTTCCACAGGGATCCGTGTTTAGACCCCTACTGTGTTTATCTGTATAAATGGTTTCTATCTATCATCTAAATCAGAAGAATTTATGTGTAGAGCAAACAACATCAGATAAATATCCTTATCCACTAACTTGGTATAAAAGTACAAACCAAATGTACACAGCACATTGTAATTTCTGCTATTTACTGAGGTTATAAAACCCTCTTTCCTCTTCCACTTTTATTTTTGCTCGAGGTTCAGAACTTGATTTGCAAGCAATTATTGCTTTCCCCTTTTCCTCGTGCCTTTTATCATTACACTGATACATAGCTTCTCTTTCTCTTGTACCGTATCAAGGAGCTGGAAAATCGGTTTTAAAAAGTGTTATAAATAGGTAACGCTGAATATAACATGAAAGAAAAGCAGATGTACCCCTGGAAATGAAATATTCAAACCAAGAGATATATTGCATCTTGCTGCAGGGGACCTGCCAGGGAGGACAGAGGGCTGTGGCAGAGGCAGGGGATTGTGCAGCGCTCTTTGCTAATGCTGCCATTATTATTCTCCTCTCTCTACCCGATCCTTTTACGATGCCAGCTTCCTTCCCCAAGGAGGAGCTGGGAGATTTTTTTATGGGAAGAAAGGAGCAGAGAGAGACCACAAGCGAATGGATCTTTGATATCAACAGCCATTTTGTTTTGGCTCACAGGATTTTTTTATGTGGGTTACCTAAATTGTTTTACTTTTATGCAAATCTGGGTAATTAATGCATAAATATTGAGACCATGAACACCTGTGATTTCAGTTCCCATCTCAAACAGGTCTATGGAGCTGCTGCTGCTCTCTTCCCTTCAGGCAGCTGTAGGAGGAGCATGTAGAGCCACATCCTCCTGCAAAGACAACTGTGTGAAGGACATTTAGGTATTGTCCTCTTTAAAAATACCTCCCCATTGCACAATGAGTCTTGCCCAGCATTAATGCAAGACCCAGCTCTGTTAGGAAAGTAAGTTCTAGGTATCCTCTATCCTCCAGCTCTTTAATCAGGACAAATAATAGTCAAAAAGACCCTGTTTCTTAAAAATCCCCCAAAACGCCTCACCTCCAACCTCATCTCACCTCACTCTTTTTCTCTCTGCCCTCTGATTTCTATACATTAGACTCATTCCATGAGTTACAATAACACATGACCCTGTATTTGGCTTTAAACAGCACAGCAGACACAAACCTGCTCTCTAAATAAGAGTTCCCTGCTGATTGTATCCTATCAGTTAAAACAATAAATACATGATTCATTGTTTTGTGCAAGCCTGGAACACGGTCGTACATTTGTTTTAACATTCAATTATTAACAGGAGTACTATTTGGAATGTCTCATATGCCTTATTTAAACAGAAAATAATTATTAATCTCCCCCAATAAAATACATATACACTAATAAACAGTCTGTACCTTTCTTGAATTTTATTTTAAGAAGAATGTAGTTTGAAATAATTAAAAAGCAATACATTTTAAGTCTGTTATAGATAAGAGCTCCATATAGGAAAATATTTTACCCTGAATAGTTCTGTGCAAATCCAAATAACTCCTCAACACTGGAATTATTCTCATGGTTTCCAAAAAGATGCATAAAATCACTTGACCATCTATGGGCAAAGACCTTTCAATTCATTCCATGTCAGTAGCATTTTGCTACACATATTTTTGATTATTATCCCATTGGAAAGCATTAAAAAACCCAAACAAAATATAGAACACAATAATTAACATGCATAGGATGCAGAAAGAGAAAACACTCTTAATATTACTTTCTCTCTGCAAAGAGAATGAAGTAGAAAAAGTGTTTATCTCAGCACAGGGTAAATGAATTAAAAAACAACATATGGGTGAGGCTACTACCTGTAGCAAATAGGAAGGTGAAGGCCCTGTGAAGGATGATGCAAGGAAAACAGAACTGACATCACAGATCTGTGCTAAGAAGACAGAATTTTATCTGCTTATGCTCTAAGATGGCCTTAAGAATTGAAAATGTATTTTGCAAACATGCTTTACAGGGTTTCTTGGCCAAGCTAACCACATGTCAAACCACAAAGAGATCTGCATTTCCTTAGGTTTGCATACCCATGATTTTACAGGGAGAACAAAGATAAATTAATTAAATTATTTCAGGGAAAGATAAATTGTTAAATAATTAAGATAGCCCTGCTTTTATTCTACCATTTCACCAGTCAAAGTTTAAGACAGAATTTTAAAAATCAAATTTTGAGCTTCATTTATCTTCAAAATCCACAGATTTGAAGCCAAGCAATGCTACCAGCTCCTTTAAAGTGAGCAACAGAGGCTCAGGGATGTAAACTACTTGACCAAGAGCCTTACAGGAAAATTCAGTGCAGAAACCAGTCTCCAACACATCAAACTCAACTGGACTTGACTGCCCTGCTCTACTGACTTCCTTTTGCCCTCCATGGCCAGAAAGCTCCAATGAACTCTCCAGGGAAGTGTTGTGTGTTGCAGTTGACTCGGGCACCACAGACAGCAGGAACACTCCAAAAAACATCAAGGCTAAGGCAAGCTTCTTCTTGATGTGCATCCATTCTAGCACACACACAGGTTCATTCTAAATATACAGAATGCTCAAAATCAACATTATGTCAATAGAATATTGTGTCAGCTGAGATATTTTCTAATTCAGAGTTATACCACACATTCCACATATTCTTCCTCTCTGATAGAGCTAAATAAATGTGATCCTGAAAAGCCAGTTCTTGTTTAAAAGCAATGTACAGATGGCTTAAGTGTGCAGCCTCAGAAATTACCAAACTCAATAAAATCCCAGTCCTCATATATTCCAGACGAGAATAAGAAATATATAACAAGTACTTTCTGTGCACAATAATTTTTACTATACATTAAAAAATCCATTTTCACCACACTATTTAGCTTCTGAGAGTGAGCATCTGTGCTGTATTGATGTCCCTTCTCACTGGTATTTAGCTGGTCACACCTTCTGCTCTTAACACTCATACAAGAGTACAATGAAAATGGGTCTAGATTTTCTCATTTACAATATGCCTTCCTCAAAACTCATGAAAATATCTGTTTTCCTTTCCAATCAGTGGCATCAACGTTTTCAAGGATACTGCAACAACAGTTAAAATAAATATACATAAAGCATTAACTGGTGAAAAGGATCTGAAATTAAAAAAAAATTAAGAGAAAATTACAGTTGGCATCAAATTAAATACAAAATGTAGTAATGGTGCTTTAAGAATTGAGAAGGATTTTATCACAGTAAAACACACAAATCTAAAGTGTTATTTAAAAGCAGAGCTTAGTAATGACTGCAGTTACAAATGGTTAGGTTTTATGCTATATATTTGATTGAACCTGTGTTTAGTGTGGTATGGATCATTGCTTTTGTACAAGTGGCAAACTTCACTTATATTTGGAGCTGCATCTCATTTTTAGGATTCAGATGTACTTTACTACTGTTTTTCCATGTTATGAAAAACTGTGCTAAACTTTTACACCTCCCAGCTGACACAAGAGGTGTGGGATGTGCCTGGTATTCAGGTGTACCTGGCACAGTGTCACTGCACACAGCGCTTTTCAAACAAACATTTCCGTTGTCAATAACAAAATTGACACGACAACTGTATTTCAATTCACTTTATACACTTCAGCGAGCTCACTAAGGTCTATCTGTTGGCAGTATGCAAAGCATATATTTTGAATTTCATAGCAGTTGGCAGAAATGCCAGACTGCAAGTGTCACCTCACTTCTTTCTAAGCCAGGTGCTTGGGCCAGGCATTAAGCAATGACCAGACAAAGTGGGTACAGCTTTGCTGAGGGCACAGACCTCCTCCTACTTTCACTGCCTGACTAGACAGATGCAGATTTCAATATTTGTCACTTTACCAAGAGAAGGTACAGAATTTTTCTGTGCTGTGAGTCAGGTTACACCAATTTTGAGTGCCTTCAGAGCTTCCCCCAGCGGCGATTGCTCATCTGGAATACTCAGCAGCAGCAACAGCAAAGCACTTTCATTTCCTCCCCCCTGATTCACGTGGGATCTGTCAGCAAAAGCAATTCTGACAAGTGCTGGGGAGGAGCTGCAGGAGTCAGAGCCAGCAACTCTCACACGGCTTCATTACAGCCCCTGCTTAAATTCACACCCGGGACAGCAGCATGAGATGTTGCTCCTGAGGGACAAACTGCATTCAGGGGATCTTTTTCCAGGAACACTTCATCCACCCCTCCTTGAGAGCTTTAAAATAAAGTTTTCTTCAGAGGCACATCAAATCATACATCAAGAAGGCAAACTGGCTTTGCAGCCTTGCAGTAATCAAAAGTAAGGCTCGATGGTGAGCACCATCTCTCATGCACTGATAAATTGGTTTCTCTCCTGTTTTCATTATGCACTACTGGAGTTATGTTCATTGAAGTTAATGGGAGTATTTCCATGGACTTTGGTGTGTAGTAGGTCATATAATAAGTTCCTCCATATGTTGTATTCTGAGGGCCAGAGCAGCACTTACTCATTTTAAGCACTATTTTAAGATTTGATGGATGACTTAGCTCTGTTTTCCCAGTTTTCCAAGGACGCAAGGCAAAAACAAAGCTAAATACAACATACTTCATGGCATCCTCCTTTTTTTTCTTGGTTGGTTGTGCTGCTGTTGGGGGAAAAATGAGCATTTTGTACAGCCAATAAATCATTTTTGTCACCTTAATCTTTTATTGATCTCAATAAAAATTGCATTTTGTTTCTTAACAAAAATTCACCAAGAAGGACATCACATACAGAGATGTGTATAATGTAGGAAGTGCTTATCATTTAACATTCTTATTTATGGGACAAGATATGGATTTTTGTGGAAAAATCTTCAACTGTTTTTGTAAGGTGATGCATCATATTTTTAAAGATGTGCTTGACTAAAAGGCAGTTTGTTTACCAACTACACTAAGGAGTCATATATTATTGTGAGGTTTTATATAAAGAGATTTTAAAAACACTTTTTCTGAAGCAGTAAAGGGGAGGGACCAGAGAGCTTTTCCCCACTAAGTCTGTCCTGTCACCTCAGGTTGGTACATAACAGTCATTTCATCTTGTTTCAGATGATGACACTGGGAAATCTTAGGAAAAAAGAAAATAAAGGAAAAGTGATTGCTAAGGGAGCCCTGCAGTTCCCCAGAAGGATCAATGTGACAAACAAACAAAACACCTTGATTGTATCTCATGCTGGCACTCTCCTTCTGACCATCTCTGAGAATCCAAAACCCGTGCTGGAGCAGCAGCCTGAGCTCCCATCAGCAGCACACTGCTAGAGCAGGATTTCCTGCACAGGATGCACTCCAGAAGCCATGGAAAGGGGGACCAGTAACTTTTGCACAATCACACACCAAGCTGCTGACTACAGACACGAGCCCCACCAGTCTGACACTTTTCTATGTCTCACCAGAGATGAACTGTAATTAATTCCAGTTATTCTTCACCATAATCGTTTGAAGATCTTCAGGCCCTTCTCCTTTCTACAGTCTGGCAGCACCTTTAATGAAGGCTTTAGTGCACCATAACTCTGTAACTAGAATTAATATGTGCTTGCACTAATTGCTTAAGAAAGGTTTCACTATAGAGTAAGCTAAATGAGGGCCAGAATCTTTCCCATTTCATTTTCATGACTTACAGGACTACACCCAAAACTAGCTCCAAGAACTGACTTGCTGTCTGCAATATATCCAGGCTGCCTTCCTGCCAAGACAGGCAAAGCACAGGGAAAAGGTCTCTGCAATCCCTCTTTGCAATGGAATTAAAAAATGCAGTCTGAAAAGTCGCCAGGACTCTTGGGCCTAAGATTTCTATCCATCAAATCAAGGTAGTCTGCACCAAGAGTCCCCTCAGTCTCTTACAGAAGGAAATCGCGTGGTCAGATAAGCATGTCCTTAACATCAAAGATTCATTGTTCATAAAATTATCATCAGAACCATCTCTCACGTGAGACAATCCATTCTGCACAGCAATAGCTACACCTCTGATTTCCTCCAATTATGGATATGGGCTGCTTTGGGAGGGTTTCAAATCCAATATCTCAAACAGAACACAGCACCAGGCTTTCTCAGCATATACTGCTGCATAAAAGATATTTTTTTTCATTTTAATGTTAGTCTCTAAACCATTTTTGTTTCATATTGTCATTGTCAAAAGATTAACCTTAAGCTGAAACAAGGACTATTTTTTTTTTATCAGACTCTTGAAAGTCTCCAAATATTCATCTAGATTTAAAGATAGAAAATCCTCATGTTTTTCATGTTCTACTAGTCAGTCTTTGCTTGTTCATAGTCTGGGCACATACTGTTTTAGACTTTAGAGAAAAAGAAAGTTCCACCACTGCCCACAATAAACCAGAAGGCGCTTACTCCCTGCTCATTCCTGTAAGAAGTGAAGCTGAAGAAACACCTTCTCTGTTCTTTATTTGTTTTTCAGGGTCAGAAATTCAAGGCACATTGCACAGGCTTCTTATACCACGGCTAGAGGTCAAATCTCGTAATACATGACTTGTCAGTATCTTTTAGCACAATTGATAGGAGTGTGCTGCTGACTCTTGCATTCCAGACTGAGAAGAAAATGTCCAGAGCAACCGAGGTTATATGATAGATTTTGTAAAATATCACCAAGTCTCAGTAAGAAAGATGGTGTTGGAGGCTAAGAAAAAGGGCTGCACATCAACCTTACAAAAGGCCAGAGTTTTGACTGATGTTTAAAACTGGTCATTAACAGCAGTGACTCTTGATTCATGCCACAAAAATCTCTACCTGCTTTAGGAGGAACTCATAAAAATTGCTCCTTTACTATAGTTTGTAAACATGTAGAAAATATAAAGGTGAAATTCTGGCCATCTTGGAGTAAACGGAGAAATTCTGTTTGCTTCTCTAGACACACAACTGTACAAAATGCTATTTATGAGGGGGTGGGAAGAGCCAGGAATGAGCCTATTTTTTTCATAAGTAAAAGGAACTGATATGTTCTCTGTTAGTATGGAGAACTGGCTTCCAGTAACTTGCAAATTGATCTGCTCTCTGTTATGTACAGAAATGTTTCCAGCAGATCCTGTGAAAGGGAAGGTAAATGAGACCAGCAGATGTGGCTGCAGTGAGAGACAAGGACTGGGGCAGGAACCCAAGATTTAATGCTAGGAAAAGTAATAGCCATTGTTTCTTGTTTTGAACTCAGTGTCAATTAGCTAATGATAATAAAATCTTTTTAGGATTCTGAAAGCTTACTAAGGACATATGAATACCCAAAAGCAGGTGTTCTTCCATTGACTGCTCCATCTATTTCCCTAGCAATCAGTGATGTAAATAAATCTCACCCACACACACCTTCAACAAAATCCTCCCCTCCCCTGCTTTTATTTGCAGCTCTGCTCAGGTTAGAGTACAAGGGAGGATGGTAAATCATCAGGGAAAGGTGAAGCTACATACACACAACACCAATCCATTTTCTACAAGGAATAACAAAATGTTTAGAAAATTATGAGCAAAAAATTAAGTAAGCTACACATGGTTATGGAGATTCGGGCTCATCCCTTTACCCTACTGGAATCCTGGATTACCTTCACTTGCATGATGACAGCACAATGTTGATTAATGGGAAAGAACAGATCAGTCAGCAGGGAGTGTTCTTCAATGTACCCTGCTTAATTTCAAAACAAATAATCTTTTGGGTATAAGACAAAGTCTAATATGATATTTGATTAGGGACTGGTATTAGCATTTCTTTTGTCTGCATACCTACCCATTCCTGGAGAGGTTAATTTTAATTTCTGCAACTTTGCTTTTACTATAATGCCCCTTTCACACAACTTTTCAGAAATTACTTTTTCAGCCTTCCATTATTCTTCAAGGACTCTAAATTTTCTTATAGATTATACTATCAAAGTGGTGTCACTTCCTATCAGCATGAACAAATGAATGTAAGGAGATTTTACTTGATATAGCAACATTTTCTATTTAAAAAACTTAAAAAAATTCCCAGACATGGACTGAAGACCATCTTTCCATTATATATACAGTAGAAAAAGTTTATAAATAAAAATATGCTTAAAAGATCCTACATTTATATTAGAAAAGGAAAGATATGTAAAACACTTCCTAATTTCACAAAAAAAGTTATATTACAACTTTTGTCACATGACTTCAATGAAGTTTTCAACAAGTTAAATGTGAAATGGGAGCAATGGAAAACAGGGTGAAATCCTACAGCCAACTCAGATCCCTGTCAAGCAGTCAACAAGCTCACACTACATGGCAGAAACTGTTAAAACACCAAACTTAGGAAAATATCAAGGTCCAAAAAGCATCTGTTGTGCCACCTGATTATGGTGTACATCCACTAGCATCACTTTTACCAAAATTATGGCTACAAAGCTTGCAAAGATCAATCCTTGGGTGGCTCTTTATGCTACAACAAAAATTATATCTCATATTAATTGCTTTATGATAGCCTTCCAACACAAGAAATATACATATTTCAGAGTAAAGTTCTTGTGCTTAGGCAATTAGGAGGAAACACATATAATGCCTTTTTATAAGAACACAATTAAAGAGTAATCACACTTTTGTCGTGGCTGACAATTAGCAGCCCTCCTCCCCCAGAGACATAATAGAGCTATGTCATTATCATTACCAAAACCTTAAGCCCACTGAGGGAGTATTAGATCTAGCAGAAAAAACAGGCTGGGAGAAATCCTGGCTCCACTGAAAACAATGGCAAAACTCCCATTCTCCCAGCCCTAATTAGCTATGGTTAAATTACAGTGAACATATAGTGAACTCGGCTAGAGCTGATGAAAGAAGAAAATAAGATCTTAATAGTCAATGATCCCTCCTGAGTAGTGCCTCCAAAGAAAGAAGTTCAGAACACTTTTTTGAGGCAGCAATCCTAAATCTTCCTTTGTCTCCTCTTGGAAGTCTGTTGGCTTCAATCCCCTGATAAAAACGACAGAACCAAGCTAATGAGAGGGAAACAGTTACACAGTCAAGCAGCACATCAGCATGTGCTCATAGCACTTTTGTTGTGTGCATTTTTAACCTTCTAGTATCATATATCCTGTATTGCACCTTACTTCACAAGCCAGGCACCCCAAAAGCAGAGCAGCCCTCTTCTGCTCTATCCTGACTGATACAGAAAGTGGCATCAGGCTGGGTAGCTCCAGATTTCACCTTTCCTGTTACCTGATATTGCATGAAAAGCATTAGTCCACTGCTGGTGCACAGAAACAGTGGGAGCACATATCAGCATCATAAATACCCTGATAATGCTGGTATTTAACACTTTCTAGTAGAAAAACCAAGAAGTAAAATCAGAATACCATCATATAATTGTGCTGTCCATGTCCAGAAGTGGAAAAGGCAAAGTTGTTGAGATATGCAGAGGAAACAAACAAAGTGCACTGAAGAGGCACTGTGGTGAGAGCACCAGTGCATATGGAGGAAGCAGAACAGAAACCAGCACTGCCTATCACGATAACAAAGAACACAGCAAGAGCAGTAAGAGCTCTGACAACTTTCCTTTGTGACATAACTCTCAGCTCTTCAGTTTGAAAAGGTTTTATTGAGTTTATGTTTTATAGTTAATTTTCCACATCCTCAAAACACCAGACTTGAGAGGACTCTCATCTGTAACTGAGATTTTTGCTCCTTGTAGCCAGCGAAAAAAAGATGCTGTGTTCATCCATCATTTCTTTGATAGAGATACATGCTGAGAAGATTTGATTATTCATCCCTCTGTTTTTAAATACATCAGCTAGTTAGCATGGCCCAGTAGTCTATCCAGCTGCAAGTCTAATAGGTTCTGGCACAGAAAGAGAAGTAGATTGGGCTCAGCAGGACCTCCTAGAAAGTCTGCTGTCCACTGAGGACACGAGTGACCTGGTCATGAGGCTCAGACTGCACATACTGCACCATACCAAACTGGGGAAATGCCACTCTGTGAAAGTGTGTTAAGCCCAGTCTTCAAATATTCTGTTCTGTGTTGCCCCAGTAGATTTGGACAGTTGCCAAAAAACGAGAGGCCCCAATTTTGGCGAGAAGCCAGAAGACAAGAGGCAATTGACCTAGCACTTTTCTGTTCTTTCCTGGGAATTGCAGAGCTACAACATGCCACAATTGCTTACAAATGTTAGGATTGTTTTCTCTACCTGTGCATTGTGTAAAGGGACTAATGTGCTTTGACCTACAATTTGCAAAGGGGTTACAACTACCGTGGGAGAAGCAAGCGGAGCTCACAGGTTCAGAAGTGTTCAGGTGGAAGAAATGGAAACAGCTGAGTTATATTGCTCCCTGCAAGGGATGTGATGCTCCTAAATCTTTCCTTGTACATAGACCCAACCAAGGCTAGCAGTGTAAGAAAAATCTTTCACTGATTGTATGCACAACCTCACATAAAACCTCTCAGAGCACCTGGCCTCTGCTTCCAAACGGGGCTGTGTTTGCCTGACACCTGAAGGTTTTGAGTTTTCTCTGAGCAAGTCCTTTTCTTGAGCTGTGACACAAATGGACTTGGGAAAAAGGAGTGCCCAATCCCCCTGCTCTGAAAACAGGAATTTGGGTGGGTTGCACCACCCAGCAGTGGGCACACAGGCAGCTCACACTGTTGGCAAAAGGGGCAGAGAACACTGAACCAGCGTAAGCAGCCCTGTAGCTGCACAGACAAAATGCTGGCCCCAGCTATTTACCTTCAGGGACTTTTATTCATTACATTCTGCCCTCAGTTGTGTCAATATGTGGGTGCAGCTTCATTGCCACTCGTCCCAGCAGTGTGATCTGGAAGCAACATTTGGGATGCCACCTTCACCTGGTGAGGAGCTCCCATGCACACAGTGCAGGGCAAGGATGTCTCACACAGAGTTAACAGCGAGCACAAGGCTTTCTCAAACCATTTGATTTTGTTGCCCTTTTATAAAATGCAAATTAAAAAAATTATGAAACAGTAGGCAATAAAACCTGAATTTTTAATACCAAGCAATCACTGAACCTTTGCACATGAGTTTGAAGGACTAAATAATCCTATGCTTTCTCATAGCACAGACCCAGGAGAATTTCTTTTTCTATATTGCTTTTATAACAGCTATCTGTCTTAGTCTGGTCTTGTTGATATATTTTAAGGCTTTTAATTTGGAGGCTGTTATTTGCTCAGATGTTATCTTCAGCATATTAAGTACAGTAAACTTCCACCAAGTCATACACTGGGCGTTTGAGCTGGGGCAGAATTTCTGACTTAAACACCCATGTACAACAGTAGAATAAATAAATAAAGAACACCTTCAAGGCCTCCAAGCACCTAGTAACAAAATCACTCTAACCTTACAATAATGCTCTGCTTACAGTCCTCCCAAAATGCAAGTCATTTGCTGGATCCCAAATGATATTTGGTTGATGGATTGCTGGTGATTTCTACATCAGAGCACCTTGGAGCCCTAGTGCTAAACCCCTGACAGCGTTAGCATAAAAGATTTACATTTATGTTATGAGGGCCACACAAGAATAATAATTTTAAAATACATTGCCTTGGCTGCTGGTGCACCATGGGAAATCTAAGAGCAGCAGGCAGCATTCCTGTGCTGTAATTACAAAATGGCAGCACGGGAGAGGCTTTGGAGACAAGGAACCAGAGACTGCAGCCATCTGCATGCCTTGGCGAATTGAAATTACAGTAATATATGAAGACATTACCTGAAAAGCCCAGCACCATTTAAATGATTTACTATTACGCCCCAGCAAGCTTTAATTTAAGGATAAAGTCATTCAGCAAGCTAATCTGATATAGGAAGCATTATTTCACACAGTTAAGTTAATTTACACTAGCTGATTGTTGTTGTTGCAGTTGGCATTATTATCTGCACAAACAGCCGATCGGCCCTGACAGAAGCAATATACTGTTTAATACAGTGTCTTAATTCAGCAGGCCAGCTATCTGTGATAAAGGTTTGTTTATAAGCAATAATGGGGAGGGAAAGTCATTTTGAGGCTAAGCTGATAACACTGATGAGAACTATGTGGGGGTTTTTCTGGTAAGAAAACAAGCAGGAAGCATCTACTCATTTGTCCACCTGTCTCATAACAGGAACATCCCGACAGATTTCTCTTACATGGGTTTTGCTTTCCCACCCTAACTGCAGCGTGGATCTTTGGCAGTGTTTTCTGAATATATTTCCTTTGACAAGCAGCCATCACCATCCCAGCATTGTGCGATCACCATCGTAGCTCCTCTTCCCCACTGAAATACAGGCTTCAGGAAGACTCCACAGCTAAACTCTGCTATGTGAGCTGGCTTTAAAAGCTCCTAAAACATCACAGAAAAGGCAAAACACACATAACACACTGCATAGTTTTGGCTGGCTTACCTCCAGCAGCTAATGGTGAGAGGCACTGTGATACTCGTAGCTGGATAAGATAATTCTATGTTACAAAAAATGCAAAGGGATGCCAGGGGAGGCAGAGACAGCCAGTGCCTGGGCCAGGATGGCTTTGTGCCTCCTTTTGAGCAGGGCTTGGATCAGGTTGGCCTGATTCCCATAGGTATCTGTAAGCACCTTTATTCATTAAGAGCTGTAAAAGTCCTTACAATCATCAGCATTGTTTTCCCAATAGAGAACAAGCAACAAATAAGAAGCTGTAAGGGAAATATTTCCTGTAGCTTTCTCTTCCCCACCTGTTGAAATCATCTACTGAATCACAGACATCAAAAGTTGCTTGAGAGAATTCCCTCAAGTCAGCTGTCCTCTGCCACACAATATTTAAAGCTCCAGGAACATGCTCCTTGAACTTGCCCCTCTTCACCAAAAACCCAATAAATACATTTCTCTGTTCATGAAGTCAGATTGAATGTAATGCTAGTGTGACCACAAAAATAAAAACCACCAACTCTACCCTGAATTTGCAAACAGGCTTTCTTCATCTTTCAACAGAAAGATAATATTCTGTAATCCTAGGTCAGGAGCAGCGACAACAAAAGGATGTTTGGAGACTTCAGCATAAAATGTATCTTAAAACCAGATCATCAAAAGCAGTTAGAGGACTCTGTGCCATTTACAAGTCAAACCCCATTGAGTCAAAATCCTAAATACTTCTGAAGCCTCAAGTGTTCGGATGTTTCTGAAAAAACATCTTTTTCACAAAAAAAAGCTTAAGCATAAGTTCACACAAGATATTCTAATACCACTAAATCCCAAGGCTGTGGTCAGCTTTTCAGCTGGTCTAAGAGCACTCTCTGGATGTTTGAGTCCAGTGGGGCATCAGCAGCTTGTTCCCATGAACACGAGTGCTGCACCCAAGCAGACCTTGGAGAAGCTGTCCTGGCAGCTCAGGGGATGGCTGCTCCTTGCTCCAGCTTCTCTGGGGCACAAAAATAACTTCCAGCCACCAGTACAGAGGTGTTAAACTCTGACAGCCCTCCCAGCACTCTCAGCCCTCAAACAAGCCCTGCCCAGCTGTAATCTGGAGCTCCCTCCCCTTTGACCTCTGCATTGCATTAACAAATTTCTGCTGAGCTTCTGTCCCACCAGCCACTGGAGAAAGTCAAAAAACCCAAGTACAAAACCCAGCTGCACTTCCCTTGGGAGGCAGAGCCCACACAGCTCCAGGAGATGATGACTGCACGTCTCACACGGCCTCCTCCTCCTGGGGGCTTTGTTACTGACAAAGGAACAAGTGTTGTAGAAATTCTTTTTGATTGCCAGGGCTTAGATGCTCCATGTTTTGCAAGATTTTATTAAGGAGGAGTTGCATTATTTAACATCTTATGGCAGAAGCTCACAGAACCTGCACTCAATTAGTTCTAATCAGAAACTGGTGGAATGCAGCATGAGAGCTGAAAAATAATAAAAATAATACATAGCAAGGAACAGTTCAAGGGATTTTCCCTCATATTTTATAGTAATAACATGATTTTTAATTACATACTTTTTAATATTAATTTGATTTCTTAATTTCTGTTTTTTCACCCATATTTGTTTATGAAAGTATGTAAATAGTGCAAAATTATAATGAATGCAAGATGTTTAAAACATTCAGTTAGAGCTAAGTTGTTACTATGCCACAGTCCTTTCTAATTATATTTTAAAAAGCCTAAGGTAGAGCCTTATCTGGTGTAAAAAGAGAATAATACCTAAAGATTACTTCCCATTCCAACACTGTAATGGCAGCTGAATGTGTGAGCCATTAGAGCACCTTAACCAAGGAGTAAGATTTGATTTCTGTGTAGGTTTATGCTTGAGTATCAGGGTTCTAATGGAGAAGTCTTTAAGAAAGGATTTATAATGGAAAAAAAGAGGGAGAATAAAAAAGATGCCTATTTCTGGGGTTTTATTTTGAACAGCACAAATACATTCAGACATGCAGAAAATAAAGAGGAATAATGCAAATTAATTTGAAATTATTTGGATGAATTAGGCCTATGGTTTGATAGCTGAATTATGCAGTTACATATGCATAACATAGCCCAGTGTATGGGAACCTAAGGTAATGAGACTAAAAGCCAAAACATAATGAAATATTAAAGAATAAAAGGGAGGCAATGCACTTTCACAGATCATTTGGGGTAAATTCAGAATAAAATTATAAAACAGCTGAAATGTTGCAAAAGGAAATGGGTATCAAGAATACAGGCTGAACAAATTATTCATAATTTACTCATATACATGCTTTCCTATTTTCATCACCCCTTGCAGGGAAAATAAATTCATCCTTTTGTAATATTAATTTAAAGCAGGCACTAATTTTATAAATCACTGAAATTCTATGACAAAAATATGGCTCCAGCCTTGCAGAGCTAGACAGAGCTCATGTCCAAAGTACTCTTAAGTAGTTTATTCTATGACTTGACTCTCACTACTCATTTTTACTCCACTGGGGTTGAGTAAGTTGCTCAATATCTTTACTCCTAAAATGAATGGCCTGTCAAGGATGAATGTCATCCACATAAAGGCCGAATCTAAGAAAATATTTTGGGGTTCTTGCATGTATCATGCAATTTCTATTTAAATACTAAAATACAAATACATAGTGCATGAAGGCAGTATGCATACACACACAGACAACTGGGAGTATTTCTAATTTCATAACTTGTTCTATGGTCAGGGAGGTATGTCATTAAACTATTTCACTCCACCTAATAAAATTCGTAACATTTATTAACTAGGGGAAAACCACTAATTGATTTTGTCTCCTGGACACCCATACCTCCTAGCCCTGTTTAACTGCCTGGGTAATTGTATAAAAATGTAGTGTACAGTTAGATAATGCATGCAATCTGAAATTAATGGTTGGATTCCTCATGCTTGATCCATATTTAGAAGGAACCATCAACCCAGCCCCTGCTCCCTTTGATTCCAAACTGGAGCCCTGTTAGTGGATAGCAATAGATGTTACAATACTGGGTAGAGCAGAAATGGCAAAGCTCTCTTTAAGTCCCTTCAGGGATGTGTTTCTACTGAAGAAGGGAAAAGAACAGGATAAGACAAAATTTGTTGAGTACATGCCATCAATTCGTGACTTCATTTCCTGATGATGGCTTTATTCCTCTTGACAGAGAACTGAAATGAAGAGGTAATAGCAAAGGTTGTACGTTATTATGACATAATAGTGGATTTTCATATTTAAACAAAGCAAGATGGTTTTTGGACTGGACTAGAAGATTAGGGCACAAAAAAACAGAGGTCTCAAAATTCAGCTTTCTTGAATAATCCCCGTGTGAAAAATGGAGCAATGTCAGGCAGGGAGGTGGGGACAACTCATGCCTGGTTCCAGCACCCACCCAGCCACATTTCACTGTCCTTCTCATTGGGACCAGGGCACAAAACACCATGGAAAAATCTCATGGGTTGAAATTAAGCCAGGGACATTGGTTGCCAGTTACTACCATGAGCAAAATAGGCTCAGCCAGCATGAGAAATTAATCTGTTGCCAATTAAAATGGCATTAGATAGTGAGTAACAGGAACAAAAACTTGAAAAGACCTTTCCCCACCTTCAGTTGTGGTTTAACTTCACTCTCTCAGCCTGAACTCCTGCACCTCCTGTCCCCAGAGGAGCAGAGGGATGGATGAGGGCTGTGGTCAGTGCATCCCAGCCTCTCTGCTCCTTCTTCCTCCTCACCCTCCCCCTGCCATGGGGGGACCACCCTGACTCCTCATTCCTGGGCAGGTTCTGTCCTTTCTGGAACACAGCTGGGACTGGCTGTGCCCAGCACAGGGCACAGACTCCCCTCACAGAGCCCTGGGCACACCCAGCCACTGCCCTGGCACCTCACCCTCAGGCAGGGCTTCAGGGTTTTTCTTCTCGCTTTTGATCAGTCTTTTTATTGTTAATGTCATTGTTTAAAAAGAAATACTTGCATGTCTTGTACTATCTCACTGTCTTCCATTTCATATTTAAGGAATTGTTCCAAAACTACTTTTAACGAGAAAAATCACTTAAGAAGGAAACATAAAATTATGTGCTATATTATTAGATTAAGACATTCTTAGTCATATACAAGATCTTATTAAAATGCTGCAAATTACACACCTCATTTTTCTATCAATCATTCAGGACACTCAGCTGTGTTACTTCTTTGAGAGAGAACACAGGAAAAACCCTTAGAGAAACTGCCAGATAGTCTGAGCAGAATAAACAAAAGATAGAAAAGACCTATATTCACTGCAAAAAGTAGACAAATGACAGACTATATGGCATTTCTCCTAGAGATTTGGGTTTTTTTTAAACAAAAACTAAGAGGGCATTCATAATAAAAGTTTGCAAAGAAATGTTTTCAAAGCAAGGCTAAGCAGGATAAAAATATTCCTGCCATGAAAGATTATGAGGTTGTACTTAGATCAAGGGCTTTAAACAATGCAAAAAAAAATCTACAAGATCCTATTAGTAGATATTGATCTGTTAATAAATTTTATTTAATTTTTTTTTTTTGGAGGAGGAGGAGGTGCAAAGTGCTGTAAAGGCTTGTTCCAGAGTCATGGCTAATGCTGAAGCAGTCTGCATTAAATTAAACAAGAACACAAAACATCCAAGGCTTTGCCATGGGATTGGAGTGGATTGGCTGCAAAGAGCCTCAGGTGATGGCAACTCATAGGGGCAGCCATGGGGGTACCAGCCCATCCTCCACCAGCACAGGACAAAGGTTTGCCAGCCCTCCAGAACTCAGGTGAACCACTTAATGTAGTGTCTACATAAACCTGGCACATTCAGCTTTGAGTCACACATTCCCCCCCAGCAGGTCATGGGTAAATCAGCATTAAAAGGTTAGTCAGGGTTTTGCAAGCAGAAAAACAATCAATTTACTCAAATGTATGCCTTCAGTGAGAGGACAAATTGCACGTTGGAAGATTGTTTCTGCAAACACCACCTGAAGCTTGCAGCCTGGCAAAGAACAGGCAGGTAGGAAGCGAAGCACCCAGACAGCCCAGAGTAGTGAGGCTGGAGAAGATAAGTTCTGCCAATTAAAAAAGGAGTTCAGTACATTGCTGCTGATCACCCCAGCCATTTCCTTGGGGGTGTAATACAGAACAACTGGGAGGCAGCAGCACTAACCGAGACTCCATAAAGAATCATCAATATGGGTAAGAGTTTCTGCTATTGCCATTCCTGTCTCCGTTCTGAAATGATTTTTAATGCAAAATTCTGTAAAATAATGTACAATGGTAAGTTTTCAGTTGAATGCTTAAGAATTTAATTCATTTTTGTTAACTTTTTTTTTTTATTTTGCTAGTAAATAACACACAGAGATGAACCTCCTTCACCTCCGGGCATGGATAAGAATGAGGCAGAGTTTGTAGGCAATATTACTTATTAGATCAATGAAAATAGCAAGGAAAGGACAGACATGCTGTCAGGTGTACAGGCAAGTCACATCAGTCAGTCTAATAAAAGATACTGCCTCTCCCCACAAACTCCATCTCACATTCTAAAACCTCTTTGTTTACAAGAACAATATGGTAGATATAAAAGAGCACTGCTGCTTGGATCAATCAGAGAAGAATCTTATCAAAAAAATAACTTTTTCATTAAAACAGAACACATTTAAAATTGGATTCTGATGTTTCTTTAGGGCCTCTCTGACTGTATCACCAAGTAATGAATTGTAATTGCAAATATGGATTGACACCCCTAATTTGTGACACATTAGAGGAGTGATATTGTTCTCACAGAATTTTTGTACGATGGCAAATCATCTTCAAATGATACAGATATTTCTGGTTCATAAAGATCAGAATTCAATAAATATGTTTTTGTTGGAGTCAATATATATCGGAGATAGCCAACATGGGATATTAAAGGCCTTGTACCTGCTCCTGTATCATTTCAACTCTTTAACACATTACCTACCACACAGATATAAATATTTGGATTAAATCACTCACACACTGTGCAGGCCCTCTTTATACTCAACTTTGATGTCTTTCTGTATTCTAAATCACATGCATCAAATCTTCACTCCTTCTCTTACATTTAATATGCAGCTCTGGAACTGCAGTTATACATCATTTTCATTTGTTGAAGAGTGATATATAATCTGGACTGAAATTAAATAATGTCATCCTGTGTTTAGTATTTATTGATACAAATTTAACCTGCTCATATTTCAACCTCCAATCTTCCACCGAATAATCTGTATTTAATTATGCATTCCACCTCTCTATTGACCTTTGAAAATATCCCTCATGACTACCAATCAAAAGTGATATAAATTAGAAATTCTTTTGAGTCTTTTTACACTATTTATCATTACACTCCCCAAATAAATCTGGACTTGAAGCTTGTTCTCAAAACCTGCCCCCCTAATCCTAAAAACTCCACACCCCCAAGCCCTTCAAGCTCCCTAAAATTCCAGTTAATTATTAACATAACACTATCTATTTGAAAAAAGAGAAGATTAATGGACACATGAAGCAATCCCAAGTTATGTAATAGCTAAAAAGCAAGGAACATTTTGGGCATACTATTCTAACCACTGTCAAATAAGTTTGTCTTAGAAACTACAGTTATACTATTTGATATTCAAGTACAACTTACTAAAAACATTTATTATTTGATGAAAGAAACAACTAAAAAAGGCACAATGAGGTAATAAAGTGGGCAGAATTCTAGCCCCCTCCACAATTTATTTACTCATTCTTGCAAGCTGTGAGAATAAGTTGGAAATAAGCTGCTATTTGAGCTGCAAAGGGATGTTTGTTATAGATATGTGGCTTTTAATTTACGACACAGTACGTGTGAGTTCAAACTTAGAATCAACTCACAAAATAGCAACTTAAGATGCTTTTGCCATGTAGAAAAGAGCAACAATTCTGATAACTTTCAATGGTCATACCACAAAATTCACTTTACCCTCCTGAAGCTTAAGTATTCTGACTGTTCTCAAAAGACAAAAGTTTTGAGGGAGTGAAATCCATCTCCTGTAGACTTTGGCCTAGCACATATCCAGAGCACATCTGTGAGCAGATACATGGATACATCACGATCATCAACTCCAGGGTACACAGGACTTCTATTCCAACTCTTCTACATGCCAGCAGGAGTAAAATATCTCTGCATGACTATAAGACCTATATTGCAAATAATCAAGCGCTTCAGAACTTCAGTGTGCCACAAAGAAAAGTAAAAAAGCACAAGATGGGTCATATTTCACCTAAAATGTTCCATGCATGTAAAGCAGCCTAAGGATGTAATTGATCATTTACACACAGTGGCAAAACACCACCAGTGGTCCCAGCAAAGCAGGCTGCAGTTACCAGCAATTGGATTCATTCTATCATGAAAGCAGAAAGCTGGAGGTATGTACCTCAGAAATTCCCCAGAATTGCTTTAAGGCTCAGAGTCTGGCACACTAACAGCAGACAACTTCTGGTGCTCCAGAGACTGCTCCCACTCCAGCTACAATAAGCCAAAGACAAAGGAAATTTTCAGTCTCTAAGAGCAACTTGGCAATAACTCTGCTGTTTGGATTAATAACAGTGTTCGAATGCAGGGCAAATACACTGGAAACATCAATCCATTTTACATGGACTTTATTAAGTATTGGCCAGAAAAGAAATATTAGGCTTCTTTCTATGCTGCTTTATGTTCTATCAGTTCTCAAGCTTCATTTTTGGGATTGTTAGCAAACTTGGTGATTTTAAATATGATATTGTACTGGTATTTCCAGGCTGGTACTAACTTTCATCCTTGTCATACTCATAAAGGAGAAATCACATTCACATATAGCTCATCTTTGGCTAAGTGACACAGAGTTCTTTAAGTCTCATCGCCCAAAATAACCTGAAGATGTCCCTGCCTGTGGGAGAAAGGTTGGAATAGATAAACTTTAAAGATCCCTTCCCACATAAACGACTTCATGATTCTATACTATAAATCAGCTTCCCCATTCCTCTGGTCAGGCTCCAGGCCTTAAAGGCATTCTTTCATTTTAACCTTCATCTTTTCTCAGTACAGGGTACAAGTAGTTGTGCAATATTTTGCCCATATTCATACCAACATCTTTCTAAGGCTATTAGTTCTGCTTCTTCTGCAATATTTTGCCCATATTCATATCAAAATCTTTCTAAGGCTATTAGTTCTTCTTCTTCTTTGACATGCAAAATTCTAAAACTGCATGAACTGCAGCCCATGCCTTCACATTAGCTCACAGAACTTCCTTCAGCTCAGTCCATGGCCCACTCACAGGGCTGGAAACCTTTATTTTTGTGCACATAAACGCACCTGTCTGTAGATCATCCCTAATCCTGAACAAAGATCTCATGCTGTAGATTCCCTTTGCTGGACTCCCATTTGGCTTGGACAAGGATGATTGCTGGAATAAACCATGTTATGAAACCACACATTTTTCTGACCATGTAACCAAACTTTCCCCCTTTCCTCCAGGACCTTGAGGGTGACCTCTGCCACTGCAGTTGAGATCTGCCCATGCCACCCTGAGGTCCTCAGAAGCTTAGGCTGTTGGTATCAGGATAATGCACATAGTAGCAGTAGTTAATTAATATTGCTAACATACTGAATATGCTATCCCCTTGGTGAAAAATGAATACTGAGGGGGAAAATACCCCAGCAAAGCATAGGAAGAGTTGTATAGGCAAAAGTTTTTATTTGGTTTATGTTTTGAGACAGTTTGATTAGGTAGATTAAGTTTCTGTGCATCTCTCTAAAGACCACAGTAATAACCAGTGTCATGACTTTCAAATCCTTTGAACTGCAGAAGGGAATCAAACATAGTTGTCTTTTTATCCCAGATTTTACTCTTTAGAATTCTAAAAGCTTGCTTTGCTCATCTGTCAAAGGGATGGCATTAAGGGGATCACTGTTGACAAGTGATAGTACAAATTATGCAACACAAATGACATTTCACTACCTCTCCTCTGATCTGCAATTCCCACTCTCAATCATTCCCTATTCTATGAAAATATTAAACCACAGATCCAACTGCAGAAAAAGTGATAGTGTAGGTGTCTCTTGATATCTTGCTACTGAACAAAAATACGTTCTGAAGCCCACACCTATAATTATGTTTGTGAGTGTGGGTTCCATTTAAAGTCCCCTGGTTCCTGTGGGGATCTTGAAATATAAGTATATAGATATCATGACAGGATCAAGGCTATAAGGTCTTTTCTAAGTAAATGTTAACAGTTCTGAAAGGTCTTGCATTAAATTCAATATAAACCAACAGGCAAAATCATTAGGCTGCACTTCATCTGAGGTTTCTCCTTAGGCAAGGAGAAACTGAAAAATTTATGTGTCCTTTCAGTTTGCCCCTCAACAAATCCTTGTCTCAGACCCATTCAACATCAGCTCCTGAGGAGTGTTCTCATATTCTTCCATGGTTTAGGAGAGAACTTCAGTGACAAGAGGATTCTGAAAATCAGAATTGCAGCATTCAAGCCACTCAGGTCAGAGCAAGAGAAAGCAACCAGAGAGCCAGGAGTGTGCCAGCAGAGTGGAGGTGAGGAGAGGAGCAATTCCAGCAGCAAGGACACAGCCCCAGCCAGCACAGCCCCATACAATCCACACACACTGGCTGCATTGCACTAAACACAGCAAAAAAGAGGTTTTCAAGTTTTAGCTGCATTCACTCTTATCACTGCAGTGAGACAATTTAGTCCTCAGACATTACAAAGCAGACTAACAGAAGGCTGGAAGCAAACTAGCTTTCAGACTGCCTCAGAGGAGGAGGACTGGAGGTGGGATTTTCCTTATTAGTGAGATTATTCCCACTTCATCGTCACATGTTGATGCTCATGTAAACTGGATTAATACAGAGGGCAAAATAATTTTAAGAATCACCTGAAGAGACTGTACAGGCACCACAGATGATACTGTTGCCAAGGAAGCCTCTGAACACAGACTTTACAACCAGGACTTTCAATTACTTTCAGAGTCAACAGTACAGAGGAGGTTCATCTTCAATTGCTTCTCTTTTGGAACCAAAATATTGACTGAAATCAATGCACAAGTGTTTTCAGAAGTGGACAACTGACTCGTTTTGGCACCTCACCTCAAGGCAGTGTCAAAACACTGAAATATTGAAATGAACACAAGGGTTGCATCACACAAAAGAAACAGAAATGGGATTAGAGATAGAGATTTTGCCACACAGCTGTATTTAGACTGAAGAAAAACAAAAGAACAAATACAATTATATTAATCTATTTTTTCCCAAAGCTGTAAAAAGCTCTTGTGTCAAAAACCATCCCTCTAAGTTACACTTGGAATCCCTGCTATATATTATATTAACTGCTTTTTATTAGCAGTCTTATTACTCTCAATATGCACAAGAGCAGAGCAGTTTGCAAACGAACAGAATTGGACTGCAAAGAGTACAAACCATGGGAAATGCTGCAAGTTATTTACTGGCTCGGTATAAATCTGCATATAGATTGAGGAATTCAGTCATAAAGCACCTCCAGGTGAGCCTCAGCAGACGTGGTTATGGGGGCACCTGGAAGCTTTGTGTGCACACAGTGGGCTGCTGCAAATGGAAGGGAACAGTTCAGTTTGTCAAATGTGCTTAGGCATCTCTATTTATTGGGGAATTACGGTCTGGTATGTCTTGGAAGAAAAGGAAATAGAGACCTTGGCTTATTGCTACAGAGTAAGCCACTGGAGTTCTTTGTGAAGTAGGATTATACTGAGTTTAAGGATAAAAATCCCATATTCTAATGCGATTTAGGACATGCAGCTCCCTGTGCAAGTTTTCTCAACCTTGATCACTTTTTTAAAGCTGATTGTAGTTCTGCTGAGTAAATTATCCAAGAATCAGTCAGATTAGGGGGATAAAATGGAACTAGAGGGAAAGATAGATGTATTAAGAGCATTAAAACTTAAAAATCTCCCATATAACTCCCAGTTTAGCTGAATGCTACTCATTTTTAAAATGGATGATGAATGTCTTCTCACCTGCTGATGGAAACCACAGGTACTCTAAGGGAAATGAAGGCTACTTCTATTTTTTGTGTATAGCACAGTCACTTTTTAAACTCTCTTCCTTTTACATTTGTAAGAGTTTTCATTCAGCAAAAGGAGAATAGTTGGAGGTAACTAAAAATTTATTTGAAACCATGGTTCTAATTTATGCTTTAATCCAAGTAAAGCATGGGCACTAACATTACAAACCAGGACCATGATTTTTGAAAGTTAGGTTGTTATGTAGTAAGATAATTCCTTGCACTTAAGCAAAAATTTCTTAATTAGGATAGGAATGTTCTATGGTTATATGAAAGAAGACAGTCAGCCTCAATACACTTAATTTTGCTATCTCTTGTATAATCTACACAAGATCACTTCTCTTCAATATTTGCATATCTAATTGAGAAGACAGTATTTCTCAGGGAGATATATTAAAATAAGTCCTCAGCTTCATCTGATCACTGAATTATTATTATTCATGGGAGTTCCACTGTTAGTGTCACACCTAATGTAATCTCAAGCTATATTAATTAATGTAATTTTAGAGTGGCCTCCCCATATTTCTCCTCTTCTCTCTCCTCATCCTGTCCCTTGTGTCCTTTTGTCACCATGTTCAGCATGGATAAAATTGTCCTGTGGATATAGTGTTAGACAAAACCAACCTTTTATGTCTTGGATTGTCTCTTAGCTGGGGCAGCTCGCCCATAAGGGAATTATTCCTTACCATCGCTGCCATTAAGGATTCTGAGCCCTCTACAAGTCCACAGGAGGTGAATTTAGGAAAGTCAATAAGCCTCTGAGGGAACCTTAAGCTGTGATATGAGTATTTAATCCTCTGTTTCTTTTGGAACCTTTACACAAAGTGCTCAGCAGCTGAATTCTGATAAAATGAAAAGGTAAACTCTAATTAGAACAATGCAGTTCAGACTTTTACATTAAGGTTGTCACAGCACTTTCAATATGAAAATCAATCTATGAGGGCTTACAGCTCAGACATGAAAAGGTTTCATGAATTTCACTGGGCTGGCAAAGGTCTCTTCCACATTGTAAAGCTCATTTTTAGCTAGGTTTCATATAGAAATAAGTCTCATGAAACAAAAGGGTGCAAGTGATACTGTATTGGCACGAGATACCTTAAAAACGTGCACTGAGAATTGCTTTCCTGTGTTCTCCATGGATGTAGCTGTTGGTAGAGAAGGAACACACCCAACCACAGAAGCTGCAGCCCAGAAGTCACTGGCTGGTCCAACAGCCAGAACCCACTGAGGCTCACACCTTGTGGACATTATTGCCAACCACAGAGTGCACAAATGCTGAAAGGCTTTTATCATAGAAGCCCTTGTTTCACATAAACTTGTTTGTAGAGAAAAATCCCCAGAAAACTGAGGGAGGATTATAGTGGGTTTGACTGTTTGGTGATACCTACACAAAACTTCCTTTACCAGGAATGAGAAGAGGACTGAACTCTCAGTTCCAACCTCTCTTAGTTCTATTCTGCTCCTTACTTGTGAATTAAGATTTTGACAAAGTTCATTACCCTAAGAAACAAAGCTCATTTATCTTTTTTTTTTTTTTTTTTTTTTTTGGTTGTGGCCATATAGCTATTAACATATGAAAAAAAAACAAAAATAAAAATTAAATACACTAAGACACTTCCCTTAGAGGCAAGGGTCACACTTTGGCTTGAGGTATCTGGGAGCTCTGAAACAGGACATGTGTGAAAATGAGACTCCTTTGTGCTGAGTCTATACAAAGATAACAGTCCAAAGTGTGAAGCTACTCAATAATACACAAAACACATCCATAACAAAGGTAAATTTCTTCTAGGCAATGCTCTCCATCTCAAGCCAAATTACAATGTCCCAAAAATCTTCTGCTGGAACTCACTGAAATTAACTCCTTCCTAAATCTATTTTCCTTTAGGACTAACTGCAAATACACTTTTCTAGGACTTTCAAAGTACTATAAGCAAAGAAGAGTTTTATCAGCAGAAAAAAAATTAGCAAATTAAGATCTAGATCCTTTCTGCTTTTCCACATAGCTCTACAGCTCTGACAGTCCCCCTTTTTCTAATGTATAACTTTATATAATACTATGCCTTTACAGTTGTTCTATAATTCAGTCTCCTGGGTAATTTGCTTTTCTTGTTTTGAACATACAGTGAAAAATTAAAGAAATATTGATAATTACCCCTAAGACCTGAGAAATGAGTGATTTGAGGACAAGTATAAAAGAAAACAGGCTTAGTGTAAAACTTTCAGCAAAAGCATTCTTAAAAAGAAAAAAGATAATTGGAGAATAACAACATGGATTTGGGCAAAAGAGGAAAGAAACCAGGTTAACTTTAGTACTGTTTTAGATCACATGAAATAAAAGGCAAGCATCATCCTGGAAAAGTTACCCTAGAAACATTAGGCCATTAAATTCTTTCTTGTTTCATCCTGACTCCTGTTGTCCTCTGGCTGTTCAACTATGTTAAATAAAATACTTCAAAGGAAAGTCTCAAGTGTTCAACAGCTGATTTTGCTCCCAGAGGTGCTGAACTGGCAAAAGTGGGAACATGTGGAGCAAATATAACTAACCAGAGAGGAAGGATGGGCTGCCAGAGCATTTTAGAGAAGGAAAATAAAATAGTAATGAGTAGGCCTGGAAGATGAAGGTGAGCATGAGCTAGGCTTCATTAGGAAGGCAAGGAATGGCAGAGATAACAAATCTGTAGCTTCCTAATATACATCTAATTGGGGCAGATAAAATTATATTCCTGTGCATAAAAGGAAATAACACCTTCCTTCTGCCTGTGGGTGTGAATAAGGTGTCAGGTCATTCAGAACAGGGTTTCCAGGGTAATAAAGGCTGGCTAAGGAGTTCTGCACAGCCCAGGCACTGGTTTCTCGTGGTATGAAGGATCTAGGTACCTGAATATCTGGGATAAATCAGAACTAGGGTCACCCACCATTAATATGGTGTGATTCACCTCCAGCATAATCCACTTCCTGCAGAAAGAGCCATCCCTGCTCCTCAATCACACACCCCCCCCAGCCAGATCCAATAATTCTGTTGGAGGGAACACAAGCACAATCCTTTTGCGTGGAATATTGCCCTGCAGAAAAGACCAGCTCTTCAGGCAGAACTGGGAACACAAATTCCCTCCATATCAAAAGTTCAAGTGGGAAAAGCAATTTATTCATGCCCCACATGTCAGTGGATGCAGATAAGATCATCACATATTTCTGTTGCAAAACACTGTAGATAGAATGTCATAGAGGATTAGATTTGCTGTATCTTATTTATTATACATGTCCACATATTGTGATAATTGGGTTGAATAATATTTCATGCAGGCTAATGTGAAAATCATTTTTGCTGAATATAAAATTACTTATTTTGATTCTGCAGGGGTTTGTTTTGTCAAAACTCATGTAGCACTTAGGAAACTAATAATTGTTCAATTGTGGAGCAGAAGTGTAAAATTATCTTAACGGAAGTGCAGAGAATGAAAAGAACAATGGATCTGACCTCATTTGTTTGATTATTAATGGTGTTTCATCTAATTTACAAGGTCTAACCTTGTGTAATGCAAATGTAGAGTGCAAATGTATCTTTTTATCTCACAGTCACTAATTAGTTATGCTATATATCACCCTATTTTTGCTCTAGTTAAGCAATGGGGCAGAAATCTGAGGGAAAAAAACACCAAGAATAACATTTAGAAAACACTATTAGATCAGAAAGACTGAAAAAAATCTGTGAAGATCATTTAATACACTTTATAATTTGGTACAGCTCTCACTCCTCAGTTAAAGGACAAAAATGTTAACTATTAGAAGTGTAAACCTTTCTAGCTGTGATTTATTCAGAAGTCTTCTGTTTCTCTTCCTAAGACCTGAGAGAGCCACCAGCCACTGGCAGAAAATGGCCCAATATTACATTACAGGAGCCACTCAGACTCCACACTAGCAATGGCATTGCTTTCTGCATTTCAGAGACAATCACCTTTTCTAAAGACCAGGATAATTAGATTTCAGAGATGAGAACAGCAAGAATGGTGAAACAAGGCAGGATCTGCACCTGTTTCCTCTACAGCCTCCATAGAAAACCTCCAGATCTGCTGGGAGATCCAACAGGAGCAGCCAGCTCCTCCCTGAGCTATGTGGGTTATGTGCACAGCAAGGAGTCAGGAGAGGCTGTTGGTTCCTCCCCCTGCCCCAGATTTTGTTCCATCAGACTTCAGATGTCTTTCACAACTCTGGTTTCTCTGGAAGTTTTGTAAAGTAAAAATCCACCCTTGCTCAGCTGATGGGTTTTGTTGCTCCTGTAGTTAAATTCCCTTAACGACAGAGGAGGCACATGCTGGGGTCAGGACAACAGCCTCAGTTTGGGTGGTGTCTGTGAGGCATCTCAGCAGAAGAGAAAATGCATCTCCACAAAACAATTAGGTAAAAATTAGAAGGTGACAAAATGGAAAATTAGTGTAGTCAGAATTTAGGACTGAAGTGTCTCTCCCTCCCATTAATTCAGTGATGGATTATACCACTGTGTCCTCAATACATTTGTTTTAATTAAACAAAACTGAAGGATGGTCTGTACTCATTCAATATTTTAGGTCCGCACCACTACAGAATTCTGTGCAAGTGTAGATCCCACCTGTCGCTTCCCTTGTACTCTAATGAGGTCATATATCAGTGAAAAGCTCTAAATCTTTTGTTTTCAAACTGTTTTTTTTTCCTTTTAGAGATTTCTTCTGAAAGAACTGCCCACCCTTACTCCCACATTAACAACAAAGTCATCTCCTCTATTTTCACTCATCTGACACCACCTAAAGGACCCAATAATGACAAGATTCTTTCTGCTCTTTATCCATTTGATTTTACCTTTGTTTGATGCTTCTGAAGTTCCTAGCACAACAGGACACTGGCCCATGACAGTAACTCTGAGACAAAACCATAATACAAATAAATAAGAAATATTTAAAAATGCCTCATCTTCAAGGAAAACGAAAAGGCTCCAAACTAATATTATTTTTAAAGTTTTACACTTATATATTTACTAAGTTAATTTTTCCTCTTTTCTGGCAATTAGCTGTCTTCTCAATCGTCAAGTCTGTCTGGGCTACTGAGCTGCTCTTTGTGGCTTCTCTACAAAGGGGCATGTCAAGGGTAGCCAAACCCACTAGTGCCACTGAGGAGAAAAATACTCTTAAATGTTGGTTACGTGGAAATAAACTCAAGAACCTGCTTCTAACACACTGTAACACCTACTGGGCTTTGCAAAGTCATTTTGGGTAGCTGTTATAACCCCTATTGCTGTCATTAAATTTATGCTACGTTTATTTTCCTTTGCACCATGCCATTATCAGTTATTTACGTGATGCCACAGAGTTCCACTGCACACAAAAAGTCAGGGTTTTGGAGACACTGAACTAAGCAGAGGTCTCAAGAGCAAATCAGAGGTGGGAGGGTAAGAGGGAATGCAGCACAGTGCAAAGGTGATCCACAGTCTGAAATCCTACACCCAGAACACCAAACTCCAGTTCAAGTATCACACCACAGAGGTTTCTTCACAGGGAATAATGCCAAAAAATGAGAAGCTTTTCAAGAGTAGGGTATTTGTGGAAAAAGCCCAAAAATCAGCAACACCGCCCAGCCTGAAGAAAAAGCTCAAACAACCAAACCAAAAAGACTCCAGTAAAATCAGAAAATGTCCTTTGCATCACGTTTCCCTGGCTCTGTGTATTTGAGCTCCAGTGCTATTCCCTGGCAAAGGGCTTCAATAGCTGCTTAGAATTTTCCTCACTGTAACAAGGACAGCCTTCAGCCTGCAGGGCACTAAATCTTGCAGTATCAGCAAATCAATACTCTGGTATTCAGCAAAATTATATTTCACTTTTTTTGCCTTTTCTCTTCCATCTCTGTTGGCCAGCATGTTCAGGCTTCTCTCTTCCTGACCAGAAACCCACAAAACTCTCTATTCTGAAGCCTGACTTTTTTTTCAGACACCCAAGAGCCTCAATTACCTTCACATTATAAATGCAGAGTACAAGATTATTTATTTTTGATCACTTTGAGCACAGAATCATCTGCCTTGCCAATTATTTCATTCATATCCTGACAGGCATGCTCTCTCTTGCTCTTTCTCAGCCCAGTTCACTCCTCTCAATGAACAAGTTATCAGCACAATTTTTATCTTCTCATCCACAAGGGTGATCCTTTGAAGAAAACAATTCTCTTTTCCTCTCTCAGGGGCCACCAAACACTGACCACACCAACAGCACCAAAGATCCCTCAGCTAAGGGAGAGTGAGGATAACACACAGCTCCATAACACAGCTCAGCAGGAGCTCAGCCTCCCTTCTGCTTCTGAAATAATCCCCTCACATCTGCCCTTCACAAAAAGATATGTGTGGATTTGTTTTATTTTACCCATCTGTTCAGATATTCCATGATCCAGACAGCATTTTTTACCATCATACAACATATCTTCATATGAGGGGATGCTATGCAATAATTCTGACTAGAATTTTCCCAGTGCTGTTACTCACATGCTTTAGCCACTGAGCTTAATTTTGCTTGTCCTTCACAAAAACAGCAGGAATAGGAGAAGGTCAGAAGATGAAAGGAAAGTGTTTAGAGACTCAGAAAAACACCTACTTATAAGACTGAGCTTCTAGAGACATTTACCACAAGCAGCAGCATTGGAAAGGTTAGCAGAATGTACCCACTTATCTTATAATATTATGGAAGAGGTTAAAATTTCCACACGAGCCAAATATTGATAATTAATGAACAATCTTTTGTTCGTTGTTGTCTAAATTGTTTCTAGCCTTGTTTTGATCAAAATAAATAAATTAAACCCCAGGCAAAAAAAGAAAAGTTTTAAGGAAAGGAAATGTTCAATTAATTTTGACAGGCTGTTTAGTCACGGTGGTGCTTGTATTCAGAAAGCCCTGCTTACAATGGTGCACATTATAAATAACAGCCCTTCAGACCTGGGTATTTTGGAGCACTCTGCTGTGCTATCCTGGCTCACCAATAGTCCTTCATTTTAAAGTTTAGATCAAGATCCTGTTTTTTGTTTTTTTTTTTTTTTAATTTCAAGGGCTTTGCTAAAACATCATTGTTGCTCAGTCACATTTATTTGTGCTTATTATCTTAATTATTTTTGCCAGAAAGACTGACAATAATGCATTTGCATATGTAGTAGATCAAAACCCCCTGAACACTCTGGTGTTTGCTCTGGGCTTATTACTCCCTGATACTTCCGCTATCAGTAGAATTTGCTTGTTTACCATTGCTATCTCTATTTAGATCATTTATTTAGATGAGAAACAGTGAGGAGCTGCACTGCTGACCCCTGGGAGGCCTCATTTGTTATCTTCTCCTAAATGAGGAGCGGCTACTTTACTACTGTTTGCTATTTTAAGCCAAAGCTCCACTCACACCTCTGTTCTCACTCATTCTTCACACAAATATGAGTTTAAAAGAGATTAAACTATGCTGGCTCCAAATTCAGCAAAGGGGTAAAAGGTTTCCAGAGGAAACAGAAATGTTAAGTTCTGGGCCAGTGAGAAGGAGAAGCACTTGGCTTTTACAAAATGGAAGAGGGGTCATTATATTGCTAGAAAAGAAGGGTGGGGAGGGCAGGAAGAAAAAATAGAAAAATATCAGTTTAGGAATTTTGCTGTGAAGCTTCTCTAGCAGAGAATACCAGCCATCCTCAGCAGAGGCACAAATGTAAAGACATCAAATTACAAACGTAATTTAATTTGGAGTCAAGGTACAGTTTCAGGGAAATGAATATTCCTTACCTCTAACGTTTCAATGTCTTTTTAGAGGTTTGTCTTTGTTTCTTTTTAGTGGAAGTAGTTGAGTGCACAGGAGAGTCAATAAAGCTGGATTCATAGAGATTTATATTTTGTGATGGGATTTGACTGAAATTTATTACAGTAAAAAGTGAAACTTTGTTGGAAATCTTGCTGTGGGGAAGGGAAGGAGAACTCATTCTTAATTCTAGCTGATATTTTCAAGTAGGAATGTTTAAACTATTAATTCTCCATCAAACTTGGCTGAAATAGGCTGATGCACTCAGAACAGAATATCATCATAACAGATAGAAATCATGATTAGATGAGACAGTTCCTAAAGAAACAAACTCCTTGAAATTAAAAGAATTAAGCAGCAATGCCACAAAACACTGTGAAATCAAAGGTACAGCTTTGGTCATGAGTTAACCCACCCTCTTCAAGGAGCTTAAGGTTTGTTTTCTCATTCTAATTGGATTGACTTGCCTCAATTGAGGACATCCTACCCAGAGCTAACTTTAAAATCTCCAGTTGAAGCCCCAAAGCTGTAGTCTGGGCTCTGGGCTCTTGGCATTTTTTCATGATGCACGTAGTTCCCCCCATCCATCAACCAATTTTAAACTCAAACTTACCATCTTATGTTGATCAGGCTCACAGGAATTACATTCACCTTGTCTTTAGAAAATCACATTATCCTGACTACTGTTTGCAAGGTATATGCTTCCCGTGCTGCAGCAGTGAAAGCAGGCAGTGCAATTCCCCAAATGCTGCTACAGCAGGGTTTTGTCCAACCAAGGCTGAGAGAGGGTTTTACTTGTCCTGGGGAGGAACTATGCTCAGAAGAGGGACTGTGCAGTCTCAGTCTGTATCACTACAGAAGGTGCTTCCTTTGTTACCAAAATTAAGTTAATTAACTTAAAGATACCAAAAAGGGGTGTAATTGACCAACACAATTACAACATGAAGAAATATTTCTGAAACATATGCTGTAAAGGACAGTGAAAGTTATACTCAAATAAAAACATGGGAAGCATGTGCTTTCCAATACTCTATGTACTCTGGCTTTTTGCAGAGGTGACTTAGCCTGTCTTCCCAGGGTATAATATTCTGTCCAAAGCCTTGTGTAGTAGTTGGAGAATGAACCAAAAATTGCTGTAATTTGTGGTACTAACACAATCCAAAAACTGCAGGGGATGATCCATTACATGTATGTCTATAAAGACACAGCCCTTGATGCTGTGTCAGGCTAACATCTGCTTGTTGACCTTTATTGACTTTTCTGTGTCAGGGAGTTCCCTTTATAACCTTTTTCCATTTATCTGCCCGTCCACCGCAGTGCTTGTTCTGAAGGATGAAGGGAGGGAGCTTTAAATGCCTACAAAAAGCCATGGATAATCAGAATAGAGGTAATAAAACTGGTAGATTTTCACCAGGTTTAGGTAAAGGATGAGAGACCTGCAAGTGTGTATTTTTGGGTTTTTAATTTCTTAATGTAAGGTCTACTAATTTTAAATTAAATTATGAGAACTTTCCTAGGTAAGATTTACATACATCAGTGGGAGGTTTCATTTAATGACCTCAAAAAGTCCCTTTTGGAGATGTTTCAGTCACTTATGACAATCTGGTCTAAAAATTACCAGATGAGTGATTTTACTCATCTGTGGGTTTCTGCAACATGCAACAAGTTTATTCTAGACTAGGAGGATTTATCAATAACTCTTGAGAAAAATATTATAGATAAATAGTGGTAGGTATTTTTACACCACAGTCCTGCCAAATGCTGGGTTCATTGGAGAAGATGGAACATACAGGGTTTTTTTTCCATAAATAGTTTTAAAGGTCTCATTTAGTTTTTGTCATAGTCTCTTAAATTTACATTGCTATTAAAAGATAGGAACACAAGTTTCCAAATTGGCAATTTAAAAAAAAAAATAGAATGTTTAAGACTTGGGACCATCTCTTTTCACAAAACAATTTATTTTCTTGAGAAAAAAAATCATTGCTACAAAAATCACAATCGTTTCTGGAACAGAAAGCCAAAAGGCATTTTTTGCAAGGTGTCACCTATATGTGTAAATTTGAGAGGAGATTATTTGCAGCAGGTGATTAAGAAACATGAGAGTTTGTATTCAGGATATCATGGGTTATAATGTTTTTTTTTCAGATTTGCTTAGCACCCATGTTTAAATCAGCCAAAATTACAATTTTGGGAGCTACAGCTCAGGCAGCTCCACTTTGGTCTTTCTGATTCACATGAGAGAAACCATTATGAGTGGGAGCAATCATATGAATTTACCAGGTAAAGCATTCCTGGCCACCCTGATTGATTCCTGTGAAAAATGACTGCATTATGGATGAGAGGAGAGCAGAGAGATCATTTGTCTTGACATCAGCAAGGCATTTGACACTGCTTTTCCTGGTAGTCTTGTATTCAAGTTAAGATCTTCCAGTCTGGATGGATGGACAACCAGCTGGGGGAAAAGTGTTTTTGTGGTTACAGGATCGAGGTCAGGGATCAATGCTCTGTGTGGAGCTGCTCACAAGGGGAGCTGTGCAGGGTGTGTGTGTAAAATTCTCCTGTTTAACATTTGTATTAGCAGTGGTTCAGTGTGGGGTTGTCCAGATCAGCCCAAGAGGGGACTGGAGGCACCAGGTGAGAGAGCAAGGGCAGGGCGGCCATCCCAACAGACCTGGATGGGCTGGAAGGGTGAGCTGACCAAACCTCCCAAAATCCAGCAGAGAAAACCCCAGCATCACACGTGGCCTGGGAGAAGCCCTGAGAAAAACACAGCAGGAAAGGCTCGGGACACCTTGGTGGCCCCAAACGGAGCAGAAGCCAGCAGTGTCTGGGCAGCCAGGAGGGCTGATGGTGCCTGGGCTGGGGTATCAGAGCGTGGCCAGGAGATCAGGGGAGCAGAGAATTCCCTTCTGCCTACAGCAGTCATCAGGCTGTGTCTGTAACACTGCATCTGCATTTATGTCTCACAGGACAGGCCCTGATAACCTGGGGCACTTGAGTGAGCAGCTCCCAGGGTTGGGTCCTTAAATATGTTCAGTGCAGGTTTCTATCTAAAAATTAGAATACCAGTTGCAATAGATATTTTATGCTTATCTCCTCAATAGTTTTCATTTAAAATCTGCTTTCTTTCTTTTATTTCCAGATTATTAAAACCTAGATTTACCTCATTTTTTCAGATGATCCTTTGTTTATTTAGGGAAAAATTATATAAGTGCCCTCAAAACACCAGGCCATGGAAAGAGATATATGTTGATTTATTATGAAATTGAATGAACTACAATGTACAGTTAATATACAGGGAGAAGGAAATTGTGATTCCTCAGCATTTTGATTGGTTACTGATGATGTAATGGTGCCTTATTAAGTGATAATTGTTTAATTATAGTGTTTACAAGGAGACAAATTGTTTGTGAATCAATGCACAGGGAGGCCACAAAACAAGTTGCTTATTGATTCACAAGCTGTTTGTATCAAAGTTTGCTGCTCAGAAGAAAAAACAAAACCAATGTACTTCAGGATGTATTCATAAGGATAAGAGTTTTGGAAGGATGGAGTCTGAATTTACATTAAAAATTGGCTCAGCTCTGAAATACACTTTCCTCTTGAAAATATTGAGTGGAATCACACCTCCTGAGCCACGCAAAGCAATTCCTAGCACACCTTTCTCCACCATCATCTTTCATCAGCCATCATTCCTCAGTTACCTGAGTCATCTCAGAAGGATTCTTTGTCATTAGTTCTATAATTCGTTAAAGTTACAAATACTTTGCTAAAGTATTTGCTTATTTGGAGGTTGAAGTCCTTTAAACGTTAGAAACCAGATTAGTGGATATATTGCCATTCTTCCAGATGGTGGAATATTAAAGAGCATAAAATTGTTGGCTTACATGAACACAGAGTGCTGGACCAGCCCTTTTGTCTCACACACAACTTTCACTCATCTCAGGAACACTGCTGGAGTATTTACCAATGTAACCTACCACTGGGTTTTTGATTTTGCAGATCAGTGTCTTTAAGAATTCATATCCATAGACAAGTCACTGAAGCTTAATCAATCACTATCCATCTGCTGAACAGACAAAACCCCATTTACAAGGTGCTGCAATTTAACTTATATGTTGGAAACCCTTAGGAATGAGCTTCAGCAATGTCAGTTCAACTTGCAACTAAGATTAAAATAGGCAACAGAGAAATAGATATTGAGCTTAAGCAGGACAGTGTAGTGAATCACCTTAACTCAGCAAAATGTTTGACTCTTCATGGCTTAATAACACACTAAAAAATCCCAAATCCCTCTTCTCTCTAAAGTTGCATCACATTCTACATTGAAAAGAAATTTTCTGTAAAATTAAGCCACCTGAAAGAGGAAAAGAGTTGAATGGCATTTTGTACCTGAGCAATTCTGGTAGAATGAAAGTATTTTTATTCAAGGCTAAGGACTGGTTGTGTTCCTCTGATGTCTGTGGTTTTTCCTTTCATAAGAACTGCTCACACATTTGAGAGCCTTCACAAAGAGATGCTTCTGCTCAGCAGCCTGAAATTTGCATGCATTGTTTAGGGACTATTGCAAAAAAAATATGACTTTGTTGAAATGTCATATTCTGTTTCCTTTAGAGGTGTTTTTAATCCAAGCAGTTTCAAGGAAAGCATTAGCAGAAATACAGTCTTTTAGCATTGAGGGCTAAGTGTGTTTGGTTTGGCTGTACATAAATACAAGGTAGGACTTGATAAGATGCAGATATTCTTACAAATAATGGATTCCATAACCAAAACAGGCAGGATTTGAATGGCATCATCATATACTGATCAACTTCTGCAAACTCTTCATTGCAATCAGCAGGAATTTTAGGATGCTTAAATAGAGAGAATAACACTGTAATCTTCAGTATGAGATGATAACTTGTGGCTTTTTGCATCCTGATACTTGTGCATTAACTCCAGGACAGGAATAATTCTACTCTAGAGTATTTTAATTATTCATGTGCAGAAGCGTTTTTGGGATTAAACCATTGCTTTCATTCTTATAGTGCCTATATTGGTTTGGGGTTTTATTGGGGTTTTTTGCACACAGTCAAACCTAGTAAAATAATTACAACTTTCTGCTTCCTCATGAAAAATCAAATGTTATGTATTTCTTCATTTTGGTTTATTTTACTGCAACGTTTTATTTACTTCTGTTTTATTTAAATCTCCATGAGCAGTGCCACAACAGTATTAAAGATTTTTGATATGTTTTAGACCCATTTGCAGAAAGAAATCAGACAGTTAGGGGAACTTTTCTAACCATCTAAGGAATTTAAATTTACCTCATAAATACAATCATCCAATACCTGGTCTTATAAAAATATATCGTTTTCATAGAAACAAGAGAGTAAAAATTAATTGTATTGAACTAGAAGCTGTGGGATTAAATATTTTGTCTTAGAAAGGAGGAGAAAAAAATCTCTAATGTTACATATTTTTTAAATGCAGTCACAATCAGATTTCTTCTAGTCTGTTGTCCAGCTTCTCAAATCCAATATTCCCTCCACAACATGACACACAGCCTTTGAATTTCAGGAGTGTTGGAAGTCCTGACTGTCTGTGACAGTAGAGCTTCTCTTTGTCTCCCCTGGTGCCTTCTGTCTCTTCCTTCAATGCTGATTTAGAATCTCTCTTGGAAAAGACAATTATAACAACACCTTGAGCAAGGCCTTAAATTTAACTCCCTTCTTGTGTGTTTATAGAAAGAGAATTGAGCTTGGCATATCGTCAGTTGTTTCCCTAATCCAAAATGTAAGTTTTTCCAGTCTTAAGTCACGTCTAGCTGATACTTGTCCTACATCTTTAAATCAGCTTCATTTTCTCATCCCTGTTTCTGGTACTCAAAAATGTCTGTTCTGTGGCCAGGCCAGACTGCACATTTCTGTCCCCAGCAGCAGTGATGTGTCATGAATGTCTCCCACATTTTGTGAGTGGATCCCTGCCTGAGCCTGCCCTCTGTCCCAGCTGGAGCTCCTCTGGAGAGCAGCTGTTTCCAGCTGTGTCAGCCTCCAGCACCTGGTCCCAGGATCACGGGTGTGCCTCTGTGGAGCTCTGCTGGCAGGCAGGAAGGCTCATTTTGGATGTCAGAGAGGGGTGTGTGCTGGAAGCTGCTGGCTGAGAGGGAATGTGGAGCTGTACATTTTGGCTGTCATTGCAGGTATCTCTCAGATTTGCAGCCAAAGGCATGGGACCAGGGTGAGTCACAAGGTGTCAGTTAACAAAGCCTTTTTATGGAATCACAAAATGACACAATGGTTGAGGTTGGTAGCAATGTCTGGAAAGCCTCGAGTCCAACTCTCCTGCTGACAGCAGGGTCAGACAGGGCAGCTTGTGTAGGGCACTGTCCAAATGAGAGTTGAAGAGCTTCAAGAATGAGAAAAACCTCACAGATTGTCTGGGCAACACATTCCAGTGTTCAAGCACCACAGAGGAAAACAGCTTTTTGTCATGTTTAAATAGGTTATCTGGTGTTTTGGTTTGTGCTTGCCATCTCTTGCTGTTGCACTGGACAGCAGTGAGTTCCTCTGGCTTAGTCCTCACTGCATGTGAATGAGTTGGAAATGCCAGTACAAGGGGCCTATTGATTATTTATCATTAAAGTCAGCAAAAGAACAGATCTTCAAGCTGAAAATAGGCAGAGGCCAACTAAAGTAGTGCAAAATAAACACTGAAATTAAAGGTACAAGACTTTCTGGCACTCGAGTTCTGCATGGCAAAGATCAGCTCAGGAATGGAAAACAGATCCCACTGTGTACCTGTGTCCTTAATTAATTATTTGACCAGATGCAAAGGTTTTATTGACAAACATCTTTGACCCCAGAGGGTATGGTTAGAAAGCCAATTCTTTTTGTTAAACAAAACCTTCTTCTACTAGACTAACCCACAAACTCGTAAAAAGGACTTGCTAGTCTGCTTTCTTCATCCATGTGTGGACTGTGTTCTCTGAAGCATAATCCTGTAGAATTTCTTTTATGAGACTGTCACTTTTCTTCCTTAAGACATGCCCAAAGCTCCTCTGTTGTTCCCATCAATAGTATGTACATCACCTGTACCCAGCTTTTGAAGCATCCTCTCATTGATCCTCCCACCTTCAAAAACTTGAGGAGAAGCTGCTTAACAGCGTGATGTCTCTAAAGCTTCCAGTTGACACTAGTTCTGATGTTTGTAAAGTGATTGACGTGCATTCATGGGTGTATTTGAAAATCCCAGCAATTTCATGCCTTGCAGTATTCTCTATTCTTCCATCTACAACAGATTTCTGTAATATGAATAAAAATCACAGGATTCGAAAGACAGAGTTAGTAGAGATATTTTCCTGAAACTTGATTTATAATACTGGGGATTTAATTCTTTTATCAAAATAAATCAGGAAGAACTTGTTTGTTTGGTTTTTTTTTTTGTTTTTTTTTTATGGAAAATGAGTTATTGTCAGAGTTAATCAGGAAAAATCATTAATCAGAATTCTTCCAGGCATTTCCCACACTGGGCACAAAATGAAACAGAGAATAATGACATCTTTTGTGATATTTGGGTGGAAATACGTGCCTGTAACTTTTTCTTTTCATTTGCTTCATGTCTTGGACTGATCTCAACACATATCAGAGTCCAACATTGTCCCTGTTTCAAATAACCTCTTGAAGTGATGGCAGTAGCACTTGGCTTGAATCATTTGACTCTCCACTATATCACATGGTATTCAAAGATAAATCCATTCAGAAATGCATCCATTAAATTAATATATTGTTATTTATTTCTTAATCATTAAGCATAATGCGATTTTTATGTAGGTTTACAGATATATCAGTGAGTTGTAATGACTTTATCTCGTTTGACTGTATGCTTGGGAAGCTTTTGTGGGGCATCAAGCTTTTATAACCGTGATGAACTTATATTCTTAGCAGATGGGGAAATCAGGCAGAATTCCTGAGAGCTGACAATCAAAAATAAATGTTTCATGAAAACTCTTGGGGAAACAGTGGAACACTAAGAATATATAACCAGGCTCAGTGATTCATCTCACTTGACAAATTTTTGTGGCCATGTTTGATATTCATTCCTTTCTCACCCAGAACTTTAGTACTATGTTTCAGCTTCTAAAGATTATTTTGCAGTTTCTTAACATTTCATGTAGTCTAAATGGCAGATTGGAGCCAAAGTGACAGAGAATTCTCCTCTGTGTCCGTGTGGTGTTCCTGATGAAATCAGCCCAACTGTGCCTCAGTTCTGTTTCCTTCACACATTATTCTCCAACATGCAGTGCTGTGTTGGGCTGTTCAACTCTGTGTGCTGTCTGAAATTGCTGTTGACTGAGGCATTGTATACAGGTGTGCCAAAGAGCTGCCTGTATAAACTGGATACTTTTAACACAGTAGTTCTACATTTACTTTTCTTAAATTCCTTTTGTTCTCCTTCTCTTCAATGCCACACTTGAAATTCTTTCTCTGCTCACCTCATACAAAACCTGTAGCAAGTATTAATTATTCTAAGTATAGTAATTATTGTTTTTATTGATAGAATTTAAGCACTACATTTGTAGTAACCTCTAAAAAAGTGCAAACTTGATATAAAACTCCTGAGCACACTAAAGAGCAGCAGAGTGCCTCAGCCTCTTTGATCAGACCCTAATTCCTTTCCTTCCTTTCAAAGTACTGTAGCACTAATTTTCCAGATTAGTCTTTGAATAAACACTACAATAATAGTTATTTAAAAGCTTCATATGGTTTACAGGTAAAAATAGGAATATCTGGAATAACCTCTGAGCATGGTCTCAATACTGGAATAATATTTGATGCTGAATTGAAGGAGACCTCTCTGTAAACAGCTGCACCTCCCTGTACACATACACAGGTGTGTGCATGCATGCATTTTGTCCTCCCAGCAGGGACACTGAAGTGAGGTCCCTGTGAAGGTTCCTTTTGTATTTCCAGAGCTGCCTGTCTCTCTTGCATGCTTAGCAAGCTGTGAGCTGCATTGACTCAGCAGACTCCTTCCCAGAGAATTGCACTGAACTCAGCAGCAAAACACTCAGTATTTTAGTGCTGTGCCCTGTGACTGGGAAGGAGAGAGGGGGAGAAGCCATGGCTGAAATGCATTTTCAGGGACTCTTCCATCGCCTCTATAGCACAAATGTCAATTCAAGCCATTTTTTGCCTGCTGGAAATCTGGTCTCTGATTATACTCCTTGCCCAAATGTTTTACAAAATAGGTAATATTTCTGATTCCCTGATTTAGATGAAAATTTCCTTCCCCTGCAGCTTTTGTTGTGAGCAGAATGCAGTGTACATGGAGCAGTGCTGCACAGAGGGCCCTCCCCCACCAATGTCTTATGCATGCTGATGCCTTGCACAAGGCAGAAACAAGTAACTTAAACAGTACAATAAATTTTACTGAGATGTAGATACTGGTCTTTCCTGGCTTGTCTATAAAGTGAAAAATATGGAATGATTTGCTTCCCCTTTAAGGAGGTTATTAGCTTGCTTGTATCTACCAGAGGAATAGAGGTGCACACAGTCTCCCATTATTCACTGGGTTTTTAATCTTGATCCCTGGCTTCTGCGATAAGTTATTGCTGGGGACTGGAATTGCTTGGGGAGTGATGCAGGTGCCTGAGGGCCAGCAAGTGGCTCTGTTATGAGAACTGGCTCTAATGATTAATGGTAGGATGCAGTGCACTACTGCTGACTTCACTGGGAAATACAACATTGTTAATTTTATCATTATAAACTCCCAGCACTGCAAGAGAATGTGTCTGCCTCCAGGATGGTGAATTTGATAAGAAGGCTTTTCTGATAAGATATCTCGTACTCCCAGGGAAAAGCATTCGTGTTTAATCAGAGAGTATTTAACTTGCAATCCAAATGTTACCAAGTAATATGTACAGGTCATTTTAAATTTGTGCTCTACAGTTCAGGTCACAACATTATAAATGAGTTTGTATACACACTGAGGAGAGAATCAATATAGCACTGCTCTTTACAAAGACTGTCATAAGCCAGAGAAACTAAATATTTTTTCACTTGAAAAGGGGACAGACTTTTTAATGGCTAGTAGTACTAGAGACAGATAAATACATACAGAGAGCCCAGGAACCATCCTGTTAAATACTCTGCAGCTTCCAGCCTTGCTGGTGGCAGTGTCTGTGATTTCAGAGCAAACCCCTGAGGACAAAAGGGATTGCATTCTCTTCTTATTAATTATATCAAACAGGCAGTAGGACTGGCATGCAGTGCTGGGCTATGACAAGACAAGAGTCCTGAACGTGCCAATTCCTTCTTTCAGTGTGTGTTTGTGGGCTCAGCACGGACACTGCTGTCTTGCAGAGACGTTTGTGCTGGTTTTGGCTGGGCTGCAGATCTCTTTGCAGTGGCTTGTCTGGTGCTGAGTTTTGAATCGGTGATGAAAGCACTGTTAGCAGAACGTTTTAGTTCAGTAAAACCTGAGAAGTGCTTTTACAGCCCCAAGGCCTTTTCTGATTCTCACACTGTCCCAGCAGCGAGGAGGCTGCAGGTGCATGAGAAGCTGAGAGGAGACACAGCTGGAACAGCTGGCCCCAGCTGACCAAAGGGATATTCCATCACACTGTGTGTGGCAATAAAAGCCAAAGGGAAGGAGGAGGAAGGGGTATGTTCCCCCAAGATGAAATTGTTCCTCCCTCTCAGTAAATACATAATTATACAGAGGATTTTATAGATCCTTGTACAAAAAATCCTCTGCTCCACACGTGTGTTCCTACAGCTTCACTGCTCTTTATAGTATCTACCCCCAGTTTTGCACCTTTCCTGCCGTGCCCTCATCTCCCATGCCTCCCTCAGGACCTTGTGCCCTCCCAGCCACCTTTTTCCAAAAGCTGTTGAACAAGGAGTATCTTTTTCATTCTGTTTATGTCTTGTGTGTGTTGCATGTGTCTCTCTGATGTATTTTTTTCTCTCTCTCTCTAAATTAAAATTCTTCAGGCTGTGGTCCTTCTGCCTTTTCAAACAGTGCCTGGAACAGTTTGGTTGTTATTTTGTAACTCCTTAGCCCATTCTAATACATTTGGTGAAGACTTTATCAACTTTGTCAAATTTTCCATGAAGGTAATATTAACTGTAATAGAGAAAATTTCGAAATAGTGAATAACTTTGTCTTTTCAAGAGGGATATTCAGTCTAGGAGTTATGACATTAGGAAGTGAACAGCACTTGAAGGTAATAAGGTGATTTTTATGGAAAATCTAATGGGGTAGTGTCACTTAGTAGGTCATTTTAAAACCAGGCTTGTTTTGAAACTGGAATAACATTACAGAACTGAGTGCAGAATGCCTTGCACTGTGGATCGTGGTCTTTGACTCTGTGTACTCTGTTAATAATTTGATCTCTCTCTAACAAAATAGATTTTGATAATAATGTAGATATTACACCTGCTATTTGTTTAAATGCAAACTACTGTTGTTGTGACTCATTTTATAATTTTGTTGCACATTGCACATGTGGGTGGGAAAACTGTGGAAGCTGAGTCCTGTCATTCATTGGACAAAATACTGGAGTGGAAGGAACCTGTCTGGTTCTGCCAGTCTGGTTTAGATTTACAGCAAATATTTCTTTTGTGGAGGATTTTGACATTTTTGACATTTCAGTACTGAAGCAATTAATGCTCACCTCTAATAGCCAAAGAAACAAATTTATGGCTAACCAATTGCAAAGTGTAGGTTTTGGCATTTCAGGGTGTTCCATAAACCCTGAGCTAAATGTTGCAGCACTTCCTGATTTCACATGCCCTGGGAGAGCAGGGGCAGGTTGATGTCTATCAACTCCAGCATTCATAACACAAAGTAATGGCAGTGGGTAGGAGCAGCTTAAGTTAAGTAGATGATACAGTAAAAGCGTGTACCTAAGTGGATAATGGGAATGCCATCCTGAATCTCCTGAGGGATGGTAATCCATAGCAATCGAGGTGACTCAGAGGCACAGCAGAAGTGGCTGGGTGACTTGGATGTTAATTTGTGCAGACAGGAGCTGCTGTGCACTTTCCCTGCTGGCCCCTGACAGCAGCATCACATCCTCTGTGCCCTGCACACATCTGTCAGCCTGGCTGTGTTCTGGGTGTCCTGCACACATCTGTCTGT
>QUSF01000022.1:8831523-8869729 GCA_003676055.1 Chloebia gouldiae
TGTCCTGCACACATCTGTCTGTCAGCCTGGCTATGTTCTCTGCTGCATTGGTGGAGGTGCAGTTTGGGCATTTGCTCAGGAGAGCTTCATGGCTTAGCAAATGAGTAGCAGGGAGAGAGAGCTGATGGCTTCAGACGCTAATCCTAAAAGCTGAAGCTTTAGAAGTTGTCACAGGAGGAAATAATTGATCCAGGTTTGAAAAGGGAATGTGTGTTGGACTAGCCAGATTTTTAATCACCTGTGTCCTTTATACCAGAATAAGTACCAGTGCCCTGACCTGTAAACTGTTGTATCTGACCAAAATAGCAGGAATGTTTTTAAACTCATTTTTATTTGTATAAAACCTTACACAGATCTGTTGAGACTCAGGCTGAGATTCTGTACTCCATAGTTTGTACCTTAGTCTCCTACTGCATTAAAAGGATATTTTTTCCCCTCCAGCATGTTCTTGGCTGCATCCTGTTTTTCTGCCTCATTCTGAAGCTACAAAAATCAGCCATGGTTGGGAACAGAACAGCAGATAGGATAGGAAAGTGCTTGGAAGCAATACAGAGACTCTTGTATTCTCAGTATCCGAGGTCAGAAATAAAAGCTTGTTTGTTTTGGGGGATGATCTTGTTTTATTCTCCCCTTCTCATCCTCCCTCCTGCCCCAATCTCCAAACCAGTCATATTGTCAGAGCTCTTTGAAGGAGATTTATTCTTATGGAAAGATGGAGAGTAGTTTAAAAGATGACTTCATTTAAATCTATATCTCTCCCTCAGAGGATGTCTCTAGTGTCCTTAAGAAGAAAGTAGTAAAGAGTTGTTTACTTCTGACAGCTTTATTAAGAGATTAAATATTAACTTTTATGTGACTCTTTTGCAACTGGTGAGCTAGAGAGCAACGAGTCCCTCCAAAAGGGAGGGACTGACTCTGTGAGGGCTGCCCTGGTGCAGTGATCAGGGCACCTGTGCTGGGTGAAAAGCATTCCAAAGGCTTTGGCACAAGGAATACAATCAAAGAGAAGTGTGCTGGCACAGAAAAAAGCCTGGATGTAGTAAAGAAGTGTATCTAAACCATGTCAAAAGCTGTCTCTTTTAGGTTTCAGTCAAAGCTTAATAAATGAGCACGTGAACAGAACACATTGATTAATATTCAAGCTCTAGCTGACTGAAAGTGATCCTGTTTTGGGAACCAAGGCAGGTTACAGCCACCACACGAGCTCGGGCAGCAGGGAGTACCTGTCTGTATAACTCAGCTACTCACTGTGCATGTGTGCCCACATACCCAAACCCCTGTTGGTTATTTCACAGCAGCTAAGCTGTGGTACTTTTCCTGTTCCACAAACATGAGGAGGAACAACTTAAGTTCAACCCATTCATTACAGCTAATGCATTTAGAGGTGTTTTCTGCTGCAGGCTAGGAATATGAAAGCAGCAGAGCTCAGGCACTGAATCGTAGCTAAATAATGCATCCCAATCCTTCAGTCTTTCTGCCTGTGCTGTGCTACTTAATCTTCTGAGGACTAATGGGTTTAGGAGTAAGAGGATGACTGGATGAATCATGACAGAAGGTTGGTGTGGAGAGTCAGTTTTCCCTCTGTAAACCAAAACTGCATAAAAATCTACATGTCACTGCACTGTAAGTGCTGCTTGTCCTGTAGTGCCACATGCATTTATGTACATTATACTCATGATATATAATCAACAGGTCTAAGAGAGGCAGGGGTGACACAATAGCACCACAGGACCCTTGAGTCCCACTGATAATGGCAACATTTCCTCTTGCCCAGAGTACAGTGTTCCTTCTTTAAACAAAAGCCCCAATTCTCTTGTAGCCCGATTTTCCCCATACATACTTGCATATCTCATAAAACACTATTATTACATGTAATGCTTTCCAAATGACAGAAAATTCCACCCAAATTGCAATAATCATGGCTCACCACTACAAAACAGAGCAATCAGGTTTAAAGGGAAGAGCAGAAGCAGCATCTGAGTCAGTTCTAGCTGTAGTTCCAGTATGGTTCTGGGGCCTGCTGCACTGGTAGAAATACCATTCTTCCCCTTATTCTCTTTTTTAACTGACAAGATTAAAGAACATAATCTACAGACCCAGTAATGCTCTTGGTTGTGTAAGATATAGCATAGAATTCTCCCCCAAGAGACTTTATTGGACAGTCTGTTCAGGAGTCAGGCTAGTTAGGCAGTGATGCACTGTTCAGTAGAAACAAATTTGATCCAATTTAGAGGAAAACATATATTGAAATGCAATTTCAGAGTCCTCGTGGCTCCCCAGAGACACTGCCTCTGCCCGCTCAGGTGCTTGTGTCCAGCTGTGAGGTGAGAAGATGCCTCGTGGTCAGCACAAGTAGCAGCAACCAGACCAAGGGTAGGGCAGGTGAGGTTCAAACTTTGAATTTCTGCTAAAAGACAAGAGCTGTGCTTTTGTGAAACACTTTATATCTGATAGAAATGTTGAGAAATAGAAGTATGTGTCCACCTCAAAGTAGTCACAGATGTACTCTATTCTTGGCAGTCAGGCTTTGTGATCTGTAAGAGCAGCTTTCCCATATTCTTTTACACATGGGTAGTTATTGTAGCTATGTACGAACAGGAGTGTGAAAAAGGAGAGAGATATGGAATGGAGCTTTTTTCTTTTTCCCTGAGCTAACTGTGAAGCCAAGGAGCTGTGCTCTGCTCTGTGACAGGTGTGTTCTGGGCTGGAGTGTTTGTGGTCTGTCACAAAGGTATTGCAGAATGACAAGCTGAGATAACACGATAAAGAAAACCATATATGATTTTTGCTGTTCCATACTCTGTGCTGAATGGAAAATAGACTAATTTATTTATTGACATAAATAGGCTTGACATCTTGCGTTTCATTTTAGACTCCATTGTCTGAAAAGCCCTTACACCTCTCAAGGTGGTATCCAGAGTTCTTTACCAAAAAAAAAAAAAAAAAAAAGATAATTCATTGCTTCCAGGCTGTGGTTCCTCTGACCTATTTTAGATGTGCCTCTTTGCACAAGATGATCCATGCTGTAGTAAAAGTGTCAGTAGTCTTCCACTGGTTGTACAAGGATAATAACGGAGGTGTCAGAGTCTGCTCTGTGAGCACCTCAGGTTAGGCGAGATGAATCCCTGAGCCAACACAGCGCTGTGTGCAGCAGTGGGAGGATCACGGGTGTGGGGCTTTTCAGGGGCTCCATGTATCAGCGTGTCCCTGGAGGCATTTGTTGTTCTCCTTGCTGCGTACTTAGGATGGTTGCCAAGAGTTGTGCTGCTTTGTTTTCCTGCCTCCTTGATGAGAGCTGCAGAATGCGGCACCGAGCCCGGAGCCTGATCTGTAGAGGCTTCTGTGTGAACTTAGGACAAAACTTACTTGCCCTGTCAGCATCCTGTGCACTGCTGAGTGTTTAGAAGCAAATGTGATAAAGAAAGTAGAAATGCAATTAACAAAGACCAATAGGTACAAAAGCCCAGAGCCAGTTTTAGCTACTCTTTGTCGATGCCGGCTGCCACCGCGCCCACGCTGAGACACGGAGTAATTGCAAAGTCGATAGCAGTGGCCTAGCTTTCAGTAATGATTTCGAGTCAGCCGTGGTATGCTGTGGAAAGCACTGCAGTCAGCTTGGAGTGTTCCTTCGTGCTCTAAGAAGTTTGAGGCAGAGCCTTTTCTCCTTGTTCCAGTGACTTGCTGCCTGAAAGCCTCGTGGCCTGCCAATGCAGGCCATGCATCCCTTTGTCTACTTTATCCACAGAGAAAAAAAGAAAAAGTCTTAACCACAGTACATGTGACTCTTTGGATAGAATTTATCTGTTCAAATTCGCCTTTCACTGTAGAGATTTGTCAACCCCTACTTTAAGGTCTCCCTGCCCTCAGGGAGACCTTACTGTATTTTCCTACAACGTTTTGAAGATTTTTGGAAAATAAAGAGTTTCCACATTTGGGTTCAAATGCAGTCCTTGACATACAGCATGCTACACTGTGGAGGTTGTAGTCTTTAAACAAAGAGGAGAAAATCTGGAAGTATATTAATGTTAATGCCCAACAGTTGATCTGTACTTCTCTAAACAGTAACAAAGTTGGAAAGCATCTCTAAGGAGCACCAGGGACCTGTGGCCTGGATTTAAATTCTTCACTTTGTGTATCCCAAGCACCATTTAGTGGTTTATAATATTTACAGTACTTCTGGTGTGCAGAGATATTCAGTCTCTTAAAGTCCTGTTCAGTGTGCTTTAAAAAGTCTTGCAAACTATTGTCAGCTACTTACCTGGTCTTGTAAACAAGATCCCAGTTGTTTAGGTTGCTGAAATACTTTTTGAAAGGTCCAGAACTTTGTGCAGATGTTTTGTGGGATTAAGCAACGGCACAGAAGAGAAAGAATGTTGTAGATACACGTGATCCTTGTTTCAATGTAATGTTCCATAAAAATACAAAGGGCTGAGATAATCCTTGATATGAAAAATATAAAGGCTGAGAAGTGCTATGCAAAGGAAAAGGCAACATTTTTGGATACAGAAAATTCTGTGTAGTATTAGTGCTCATGGTGGGATTTATACTTTCCTACAGAATCATCCCAAATAAGAAGGAACATTTAATACTGTAATACGTTTTCCATAATGGCAACAAAGAGTTCTTGTGACAGGAGTTGGGTCAAGGTAAAATATTTGGGAGCAGAAAAACAAATTGCTTCCTTGGCCTGAAGGTGGAGGCCAATCTGGCCATGAGTACTTTCTTCTCAGCCATTTGTGCCAGTCTTTTGTATTATTTCTCTTATTGTAATGAAGGCAAAAACTGACTACATTCAGAGGCACAACAGAGACCATGTGAGCCAGGATCTGCCTCTTTGGTAAAGGCCCTTGGGGATGTGGCTGAAAAATACTGACCATTCATTGTGGGGAAGCACCTTCTGTAGTGATACAGACTCAGACTGCACAGTCCCTCTTCTGAGCATAGTTCCTCCCCAAAACAAGTAAAACCCTCTCTCAGCCTTGGTCTGACAAAACCCTGCTGTAGCTGCATCCATTTGGGGAATTGCACTGCCTGCTTTCACTGCCTGCAGCATGGGAAATTTCTGTTTCCACCTCCAGTCACAGCAGCTGCTGCCTCAGAAATCAAAGTTTAACTCATTGCAGAGAAAAGTATGCAGTCAGAAGAACAAAGCAGGGCACCGACCACAGAGTCATCCCAAAAACTCTGATACAAAAATTGCACAACATTTCTTGGTTTTCAAGTACCTGGAATGTTCCATCACCACTGACAGGAGGGCTTAGTTGGTGCCAATAGTGCAGTGAATTAGAATATTCCTGAAGGACAATGGTCCCTGCAGGTGACAGGAGTGCAAGAGCAAAGCCACTGCAGACCTTCTCATCCTGCATGGCCACACAGCATTCTGCTGTAATTGCAACCTTTCTGTTACACCCAATGACTTTTCCAGCCCACTTCTTTGCTTAGACAGATTCCTGCAGCACTGGGAAGTGATCAGAGACCCACATGGCTGAGAATGCACAAGATGTTAGAAAAGAGGCAGACAGGCCTGGGTTCAGCAGCACTCTGTGCTGCCCTCACCCAACAGCATCGCTGCAGGTGGCTGCTCCATTTCTCTCAGCAGCCTGAGACCCTTCTGCTCTTTCTGCTGCTCCCACCCTGGGGATGAGCCACAGCACTGGCTTTTTTGGTGTTTTTTTTTTTGTTTGGTCATTGTTGTTTTCTGAGGTTTTTTAAGGTTTTTTGTTTTTTGTTTTTTTTTGTTCTCAGGGAGACTATTTTGGAAAACAAATTTGCCCTAAGCTAACAAAGCCCAGCTCTTTGATGGCAGGGTCACAGGAGCTCCTCACCACTGAGGCTTTCCAAGTTTCCTGTAACAATTACTTGGATTATAGTCACTGTACTTTTTCCATGTTAATAAATATTATTCTCTTAAACTGCAGTGTCTGCTAATTGCTGTAAGGCCATTGAATTGCATAAGCTTTTAAAATCCTCTATCACACCGAGAAAAGGCTGTGCTTGTGAAGCCAGAATTAAGAGTGCATGGTAAAAGCAAAATGAGATTAATTTTGGCTATTACAAACCTGACTCTCAGGGGAGGTTCACCCCTTTCCAAGAACTTCTGGGGACTGCACAGGGTACACCAGTGATCTGAGGCAGGGGAATTCAAACACTTTGACATGGATTGGACCCCCTGCTCGCTTATAAGAGAAATCAAGCTCCGTGCATAAATCCTGGCTTGAAATAAAGTCACAAAACTCTTTGCTAATCATATACATCTAAGCACACAGACACAGTAGATGTAAACCATCAACACTTATGTTCAAAAGACAACATTAAATTCAGATTTTAAAATACCACACAAAAATCCATTTGCATAGAAACTGTCCAAAAAATTGTGAGTTACAGAACCACAACAGCAGCATTTCAGATGCAACTATGCAACAATGTGCTTTTATGTTTCTAATACTGTATTTTTCTCTGTTTGGACTAGTGAATGATTATTATTTTGGTTGGCACTACGATACACTTTTGTGAATCTGACAAAATAACCTCCCTAAATACATAGCAATGAGTGTTAAATTCAGCTGGCCCAGAAAAAATGGCATCTGCTTCAGCTTTGATACTTGGCTTACAGGGTGTTTCCCACTCTTCATGTCAAACATAGGATTCTATCTTCACTTCTTATTTTTACCAATGCTGCTATAAAGACAATTAAAATACTTTTTAAGATATGACATAGGAAATGTCAAGATGATTCCTTTTATTCTTTACAGAAGTTGTGCCGACTTAGTGCAAAGAACCAAGCTCAATCAGATTCCTAAATACTTGGAATTGCCTAAGGTATCTTTCCACCTCCATCATCTTTATTTGCCCTGATTCAGACATGGAATCTTAGTTCCCATCTCCTGAAAACAAAATTTTTTCCAGTTAGCTTAAACATCTTTATAGGAACTGTAAGAACCCTGAGATGTCAAAAAGGGAAAGTGATTCATCAAGATGATGGTTTCTCCAGAAGAATCAAAGATTCTTTGTTGCAGTTTGAGTTGACAGAGCACACTGGCAAGACACAAGGAGCAAGCCTGAATCTGGCCCTAGATGAAAATTAGACGTGGCATAGAACAGCAGGACAGGTTAATGAAAGTTTGTTGACATTATTTGTGGGGAGGGGATGAACTTGCCTCAATTTCCACAGTGACTGAGAATTCTGATTTATCATTTTAGATTTTTTTTATTCCCTCTCCCTGCCTTTTGTTGAGGAAAAAGCTCACTGGTGAATCTGCATACCTTTGCAAAGGAGGAGGGAGGGCTCTTTATGGCACTCTCTCTCATGCGATCAAACCTAATTTCCTTCTCAATTTGCTGAGCCACTATCTCCAGTAATTGCAATTGGTCTGTCAAAACAGTTGGCATCTTGAAATAATGGAATACTACCTAGTATCAATCTCATTTCACATTGCTGACAGAAAGCATGATTTCCCTTTGTCTCTCCCATTTGCAGTAACAAACTGCATGATTTCCATTTGCACTAATAATTTCAACACACACACTTGGCTGGCCAGCATTTGAGATCTACTCCTTCATTCTTACACTGACATAAATGTTATTTAATATCTGAAAAAGTACTTAAGGCCTCCAACGCTTTTATTTTGCTTTTAAAATAAAAGACTGGAATTTATTTCATTGGCCTGGATCAATATAGAAAAATAATTGCTGAAAGGTTGAGGAATCAAATTTTATCTTATGTTGGGTAAAACCCAAATGAGACAAAGCTGAGAATAACAAATTCTTTCATTTTACTCATAACTAGTGTTGGTTCCAAATAGACAAGAATTCTTTCCTGTATACTTGAGATGGAAATATCTTTTCAGTCTTTTCACATATGATCTCAGATATCCATTTTGGAGCTATTTCCCTATTGCCCACATGCCAAAAAACTTCTGGTCTTTCACATTTAAATATCACAGTTTCAAAAAGGGATTTCACATTCAAATGAGGAGAAAATGTTAGGTCATATCAATCAATGTAATATTTGGAAAGAATATATTTTAAAGTGGATTATGAGTGATTTATCCAAGAAGAAAACTCCAGAGAAGGGCTATAAATGTAAGTCACCTTTAACTGTTCTTGGTAAAGCCTCTTTCCCCTGGCTTCTGTCCCTTCCAGCCCCTGGACTGTTTGGAGCCCATTCAGCTTGGATCCAGTCTATCATCTTTCACCGGAGGCCCAAAACTGTACACAGCTTCAAAATCTGAGTTTCAAGTGCCAGATAAATGGAAATGTTTGTATCTCATGGTCTCCTCCCTTCTAACTACACAATCTACTCCACTTCTGTACACCAGAGAACACTTTCTCTTTCCACTTAAAATTTTAAAACAATATGAGGATTTATTATCTTCAGAACAAAATACGTATTTCAAGCACTACTTTATGCTCTAATACTCATCATCTCCTTGAAGCTGAGTTTTTCCAGATAGTCTGTGTGCTGGAGTAAAACATCTATGTCCTAAAGATGACCAACAAACGGATTTTTTTAATCATGAATGTAATATTAGATTCCTTTCTATATACCTGTTGTATACAATAAGATAATTTATTAATTAAGAAGCTATTTCCCTGCTTCCAGCTTTGTAAAAAACCAAATTTCTATCTGACAGCAATTTCTACTTCGGCTAAGCAACTGTTTGTTTTAAATATATTAATGTATATATTAAAATAGATAACCACACAGTCTGTAACTAGGAAAAAAACCCAAACAACTTGAATGATTTATGAGACCCTTTTGTTATCATTATGACCATTTCCTCCTGAAAGGAACCTGCTTCTACTACATCATGTTATTCCCCTTTGTTACCATGCCTGTCACAGCAGTCTCCCAGTCCTGACTTTTGCAAGATTTACAGACAGCACCCCCTGACTCCTTCCTTACTGAGCTAAGAAAGTTTGTGTGATCAAAAGCACCTAATCAGGTTACTACTCTGACTCAGACGACCCTGCCTGTTCCTCTCAGAAAGGCCACGGCTGCTGCAGGGTGTTGCACAGCCAGAGCTGAGGAACACACAGACCCTGCTGCACTCTCTGAATAATCATACAGTGGCTCACAGACTGGAGTTCAGCCTCAGGGACCCTGCCAGTGCAAAATGCCCATGAGTGTTAAAAGATGTTGGCATCCCCACATTTGAAAGTACTGTGAGTATGAGAATACCCTGTTACTCTGCATTTTAATGGCTGCATAAATTAATATGAACAGCCTTGGCACCGGTTCTGTTCCTTGTATGAGTACTAAACACTGCTCAAGAGTGATTGCCAAGCCATATTTTCCATTACCTCCAATGGACAAAATTATCCTCCAAATGCCAAGCTTTAGAGAATTTCATGAGTTTTCATATTTCCCCCATTTTCTCTTTGGCCAGCACATTTCTGCAGTATGAGATCCACCACGCCCACTGAACACTGTTTTCCCTTTTTCACATCCCGGTGGCTGAAACAGCACAGAGCAGCATGTCTTGGGAGGAAATCCATGGCATATTTGGGCATATTGTCCCTGAAAAGCCACTGCACTAGTTCAGTGTTTTCCTCAGAGAAGTTTTTGGCCTCCCCTTGCATGCTGTAGCTGCCCCATGTCTCGTGGCCCTGGGCTGTCCCTCCAGTGGGTCAGTGCCTGTCTGCCCCACACCAGATCTGCTCCCCGAGGGTCTGGCAGAGGGCAGGACCAGCGGCTGCACTCCTCCTAACCCAACCCAACACGTCCTTGGCACTGCTGCCGTCTCTCTGACTCAGTTTCAGGGCTGCTGAAAGGCAATCCGATAAAATAGTCCAAACTCCTCTCCCCAGCACAGTAAGGATTTCAGCATATGTCCAGTTTGACATGAGCTCATCCCAGATTTTGAGCCCAATTTTTGACAGGCCCCTGTAGATCTGCAATGCTTTAGCTTTTCCCAGGTCAGACTCTCATATTAAGTACAGCAGAAAAGCACTTTTAATTTGTTTTTTTCTTTCCCTTATATACACATAGTGCTTCCACTGTCTGTGCCAGGCAGCAGGATGAAATTCCAGTAGACATCCCAGAAGCAAATACTGATGATCTGCATATCAGATCTTCTCATCTCCAAGCCTGGTCTCTATTACAGACATAGAGACCTCAGGGAAAATATTCTATTTCTCTGTGTTCAGTTTCCCAACTGTAGAATTAATATTACAGCATCTTCTTATTTCTTAATTTTTGTCTCAAGTATTTAAATTACAAAATTCAGTCTTGAAATTATTTCTAACCTGAGACTTTATAAGTTTTATGAGATATGAGAATTGGAGCAATACCTACTCGAGGCAAACAAGGCAAAGAAGGAAATGAGACCTATACTGCCATATATCAAGTTTTAGCAGATACCACACTGTGCTGGCTCTGGTTTTGATTAGGCAGCATACTTGCTTATAGCCCTTTTGATGAATCTTTGCTGAAGCAAACATGTACATTTTTTTCCATACGTCTTTCCACTGCCTTGTTTGCAATTTTGGTGGAATGTCCTTTCTCAGAAAGGACGAATTCACCTCCATTCATCTACAATTCATCGAGAATTCAACATGGGAAATTTCCATAAGTGCAAAATGAATCTGTTTGACCTCAAAGTCCCTTGAACAATAAGTTTTGAGTCTGAAGATATAAGATTAAGAGAACTAGAAAAGCAAAACCCATGCCATTTCTCTTCCTGTAAAATGCAGATAGATATTTTGAATATGTTTTTGTGATAATTGTTCCTATTTATATACACACACTATATTTGCAAGTGAATCTTTTGTAGGGAAACAATTTTCATTTTGATGACTAATCACACAAGGAACCTTGAAAAATATCTTCTGTCAAAAAATTAAAAGTCCAAACCAAACATGTGACAATAACATCAGAAAAACTTTGGTCATTTTTCACCAGAGTCATCCCAAATCATTGTAAATTAATCATGGAAAAAGGCTGACCTACCTACTGCATCACTTGTGTGTAGGACCAAGGTTAAAAGTGTTTGGAGTTTGCCAGCCTCAGGGTAAATGTCTGTGTGATTTGGACAGTTCATCTTTACCTTAGTTTCCTCACCTGAAAAAAAAAAAACCAAAACCATGAAAAGGTTTCCTCAGTAAAAGTAGTTAAGTAATACAGTTCAGCAACACATTGCATGAGCAACAGATGCACAAACCCAGCAAAGGAAGTGTTGATGATCCTAATAATTACAGGGAAATAATAACATACTTGATCCAACAATCAACAGAGGTAGTTCTCAAAATGTTTCATATTGACTGCAAGTTCAATAATTATCTTAGCAGTTATGATACTACACAGAACAAGATCTGCCTCTCTTAAAATAAAAGTAATTTGCCTTCTTTTCTTGACATGCAAAAGATTTTGGCCTTACAGCAGTGGAAGAGCACCTCTGGAGTGGACACTGAGTGTTCAGCAGCACATCCACTACTGCTGGAGTCACCCAGCTCGAGTGTTTGAGCACTGCACCCCATGTCACAAATGCCATTTCACTTGCCACAAATACCATGTCACCAATACCATTTTAGTTATGCCTATATTAAACAGAATTTAATTACACCTGCAAGTATGCAACCATGAAAAATGATAAATAACCCTGGCTTTATGACTGAGTGACAATGAACAGAAAAATCTGCATCAAAGAGCTTTGTGTGCTCCTGGCCAAGAAGGGTTGTGTGCCTGCTTGCCAGGTGCTGCACAGGGAAGCCCATGGACTTGGAGCCAAACACCTAATGAGACAATTATGCCCTCACAGGGTCTTTGCCTTTCATCTCATTCAATAAGAGGTGGGGATGCATTTTTGCTGTAACAGAGTGAAATGTTCTCTCCTGCTTTCCCTTCTTTCTTGCATGACAGCACCATCTGTTTATAAATACATCACTGGAATGACAGTGCTCTGATGATGTACTAATATAATACATCATCAAAGTGCCATCACTGATGATCTAATGATGTATTAGAAAGCTGTTTATCAAAACCCTGTTGCTCTGCTGATGTATAGGTGCAATACATCACTGGAATGTCTTGCATTGGTGGCACTGCACTGATATAGACCTTGTGGGGAAAAATAGGTCCTGCAAGGATTCAGCAAGGCTACAAAATCCAGACAGGTAAAAAAGGATAATGAAGGAAATGCACAGTTAAATGTGTAAATGAATTAGATTCAGGAGGTGTCAAAGGTGAGGAGAAAGAGACAGAGGTTTTGGACAGCTGAGTTTCTAATTAAATTGGGCTCATCAGCTGCAGAGACAGACATTTGGTCACATTATAAGTGGAACAGAAAGAAAAAGAACACCAGGAAAGACCCAAATTATTTATAAACTGTTTCACAGCTCAAATCCCGATTCTCTTTCACTCTTTCCTCTAATTCTCTTCTGCAAGGAGTCTCTGAAAATAAGTAGTTGGGTTTAAGGTATGAGGTAGAACATGATCAATTGACCCAGAAAGCCCCATGTGCCTCACAAATCAAGTTTTAGAACATTTAAATTAAAAGGCTTCATTGTTGAATTTTTTTCGTTGTTATTGTTTTGTTGTTTTTTTTTATTTTCACCACCTGATCCTGCATTTTCAACTGCATCCTCCTAGTGCAGCACCTTGCCTTTGTGACCAAAACAGTGTGGATAAAACATGAACTGCTAAAACAGAGGAGCTGTGGATGGCACCATAAACTGCCAGTCAAAGCTCCCTGCCTTCCCTCCAGTTGATAGCTGAACATAAGGTTAAATGAATCACAGGATATGTGGTCTATGGTATTTTTAATCAATCCAAAACAATTCTCTTTAGACCCCACCTCTCCTTTAAATGAGTGAATGGATTCTGCTTGATTTTTTAATGGGCCTCCTTAAAAAGAAGACCCCTATCAGAAATAACTCTTTTGTGCTGAGAAAAAAAGAAGACTGAAGCATGAAGGATGCAATGGCTGCTCCAGCTGAGAAGTTCCCACACCTTTGGACTTAAACAATGTAAAATTTATTGGGTTTCTTCTGGTTTTTTTTTGGTTATTTTTATAAAGGATATTTTTCTTGCAGGCAGACAGGAGGCAGCTGGGTTTGTTTTGCTGGTACAAAGTGGGTCTCATAAATTTTCAACAGCCATCATAGTAACAAGCTCATTGTATTTTTTTCTAACTTCATCATTATGCATTTTAGAGGTTCTTCACAGGCTCACAAAGCATTTTTCAACCAGTGAAGGAAAAATATCTTTAAATTACCCCCAACAGAACAAAAATGACCAGGAAAAGGTAACTCAGCAACCCCTTTTGGTAAGTCCAGGCTACCTCTTATCACTGGCAAGGCTTGGAGGTGCAGAAGGCAGCTGTGCTCCTTTCTCAGAAGAGCCATGGACCATTTCTGGGCTAGAGTGCTACAAGATGTAACGCCAGCTGTATGTACAGAAACCTCAAGAGTGTCACATTTTCAGTGTGTTCCTAGGAGAGGAACATATATGCTAAAAATTAAAAATGCTAAAAAATCTGAATTTGAAACATGATTACCTTATTGTCTCTGCTTTTTAATATTTTCATACTTCTAAGCCTTTGAGGAACATGTCAAAGGCAGAAAGCTGTCAGAAATCAGTTTGGCAAGTTTACCAACTCAGATCAACCAACACTTGTTCATATTAAGCAAAAGCAAAGAACACTTTTCAACAGATCTTGTAACTTTCTGTTCATGAACACTCTAGCAAAAGAACCTTTTCTGACTTTGTCACTCAAAATTACCTGTTCTTTCTCCAAAGCAAATTATCCTCTTTCCAGGGACTGCTTAGTTACAAAGTGCAAGTAAATCGCACAATTCTCCTTGCAATGTATTTGAATAGAATATATCATTTAGCATGTGCATATTTGAAGTTCTTTATGTGACAGCAAAGCACAGAGATCATGCAATCAGGAAAAGAAAGAACAAAACTTCCAAGTCTTATGTACACAATGTACATTTTTACAACAAAGTACACAGTGCTAATTCACTCACAGATCACTCTTTCAGGAAAGATTTATTGTTTCAGGCTCAAATTTCCCAGAGTGTTGCAGGCACTTAAGAGACACTCATTTTCTGAGGCAAAGACACGACTGGGGACCTGAGAATTTGGCCATCAAAACCAGAATACTGAACATGAAAACTCAGTCCTTCATGCTCAGAGAAAGGGAACATAAATGCATCATGAGCTTTGGAAAAATGAAATGTAAGCAGACACCCACAAATGTAAAAGTTAAGTCATTGAAATCCCAAGTGTTTCATCAAGCCTATTTCCAATAACTTCATGTATCAGTGACAGAGCAACCCTTAGTGCTCAAGTGCTTTGAGAAATGAAATATCTTTTCTTAGGTCAGTTAATTTAAGGGAAAAAAAAGAAGAAAAACTTTGAAGTTCTGAGTCTCCCCATGAAGTCTGAGGTTTATCAGGTAGTTGCAATTTCAAATGTGAATTCTCCCACTCTACAGGATGTACTATTGCACAGACTGACCCAGCTGCAGAAGTTACTTGGAGAGGTCTGGACTTCTGGAGCTGATGGTAGAAAGAGGGTTTGGTTTTCATGCCTGATGTCCATGAAAAATGTTCCCAAGGCAGACAGGAGCATTACTTTCAGTTTCATTTACAGGTACCAGTTTGAGACTTTGGGGCTGTCACAATTCATAGGAATACTCTCACTCCTGGGGCTGCTGACCCTAAAGAAGCCTTTAAATGTCATGAAAGCGAGAATTGTACAGAACTGTTGTGTCTTTATTCTACAACACAACAGGGCAGGAAAAGAGCAATTACCTGGATGGAATGATTTGTGTGATCTGTTGGAGGCCACTGAGCAGCTCAGAGCTAAACTGTAGGACAGAGAACTAAGCCAGGTACAAGAACAATCTTGTTAGGATTCACACTTTTCTCACAATTATTTTCACCTGGGGCCACTGCAAAGATGAAGAGCATGATCACTTTTCAGGGAGGAAGTAGGTGTTTCTTGATTTAACTTCTTGGTCCTTTGACAGAATACTTGATTTAAGAGATGTTTTGAAGACATGGATTCCAGCAACACACACAGATTTGAAGGTTGGAGGGGAACTCCTAAAGAGTTATGGCAACTTGCCCAGAGAAACTATCAGTCACCCAAAGAGATGTCATACTGCCTTTTCCTGTCAGTGTCACCTGCTGTAACAGGATCCTGCACATTATCTCTCAAGTGCTGAAACTGAAGTATTTAACAGTAGGTATCTGAGGAAATAGGTACAGAGACAGTTATTAAGCCTGGGCCTTAAGAATTTGCTTCTGCCATGCTAGGACTCGCCTGAAATTCTCATCATCATGCAGCCTAAATGTTTCAATACAACAGCTATGAATAGAATTGTGTGGATGTTCTATTTTAGTGCTGCTCCTGAATAGACACAGCACGAGCAAGGCCACAGACACTTCTTGACACCAGACCCGTGTCCCTGTGCCCTTAAAGCCCCAAAGAACTCAATGCCACAGCACTGAGCTTGCAGGGAGGCCCGGGGCTGGGCTGCTGGGTGGGATGGGCTGAGAGCAGCCCTGGCAGGGAGATGGGCAGCCGGGACACAGGGGCTAAACTGCCAGAGCTGATCAGCAATGCCAGCTGGGATTTCTGCAAGGGCAGCAGCACACCAATGGGCTACATACAAATCAGCATCTGCCTAACACTGGAAAATTGAAATTCTGATAGTTCTAAAGCAGCCAGAATCCTTGGAAAAGTGGGGGCAGTTATATGGTGAACTATAAGAGATTTCTGGAATGCCAGCAAGTGCCAGCATTAACAAAGGCACGAGACAAGAAATGCTCCAGCAGTTTGAGCTGCCTGACCACTGAACTAAACCCCGCTGAGAGTGCCTAACTTTTTGTCATTAATTACCAAGAGAGCAGAATTTAAGGAAGGAAGGACCGAGGCTTTAGTTAAATAAATGGAAAATAGCTAAGCAGAAGGCAACACTTGTAGAACAGCTTTGTAAGGGTTTTTTTTCCTTTTAGAAAAATCCAGAGGCATACGATAACTTCACATACAACAGAATCAATGATTTACCACCTCATTTCATTTTTAATTTAATGGTTCTGTTCATTCATAAAATAGAAATACTACAAGGTGAAACATGGACTGAAATTTAAACACCTCATTAGAGTTACATATTATTTTGTCTACCAAATATATTGCTTTGTCAATGAAACATGCTGGTTTATGTGAGATCTCTACCAGGCTGTTACTTTACAGTTATTTGTTTGGGTTTGTTATTACTCTGCAGTTCCCTGATCTACATGTATATAATTTGGTTTATGTGTAGCACACTCAATGATATTATAATGATTTGTAAGGTATTTGTATTGATTTCACTTTACAAAAAAGTCAAAACGCAATTAATCATTACAAAAAGAGACCTAATGCAATCTTGAGAGTTTTCTCCATAGGAAAACTTATTGAAAAGAAATAGGATCCAGAAAAACATTTTGGTTTTCACATTTTAGATTGGCTTGAAAAAATTTGATTGCTGAAATATTTGATCAATACTTGTCACTTCTGATTTGTCATTTCATAATAGCTGCAGATAAAATTCATTGTAACACAGAACTGAAGACTACCAAGATAATTAAGTGGATGTATCTAATCCATAAAAGTTCTATAAACAAAATGAATTCTTGAGTTTCTAACCCTTTGAAGATAGAAATTACAGTATTAAAACAAATCTGCATCCAATGAATGCAGAAAACAGTTTGACTTCTATGTAATTGCTCTTCTTTTGTTCAAACTACTTTTCCTTCAAAACTTTTCAGCAACTTCCACTTAAGCCAAACACCTGACTGAACTTGAAAAATCATGGCAAACTGGAATTTTACATACAGGAAAAAACCCTGATGAGTGTGCCAATAAGCTTCCATTTAATAATAAATGAAGTCTCTAATAAGTCTGCTAAATAACCACCTGGTTTCTATAGCTCTGTGCACTGGCAGTTATTACAGTGCTGGGGCAGATGCAAGCACTGCAGACAGAGCAGGAAACCAAAGGATACAGCAAAAATCAGAACAAATAAAAGGTAAAAATCAACACCAATCATACATGTATTCCCCTCCTATTTAACAAATCAGTGCTTGGGAATTCACATTTGGCATCAGCGTGGCTCTGCCAAATTCCCCTGCCTTGTCTGCCTGGGCGAGTTTTTCCTCAGATAACGGGAGCTGTTGTCAGACAGATTCTTGTTCTTTTCAGCTGCATTTGCAAAGGGTGTAGAGGAACAAACTTGTCACCAGAGCAGCACATGTGCTGGGAGAGGCACATGTAAACAAGGCAAGCAAAGCTTAAGAGAGCTTTTGCTAGCAAGAGATGACAGATGAAATTTTAGTGAAAATAATATTGGTCAGCATCCCAGCAAAACCAAAACCCATAAATGAAGGAACAGCAAACAGAAGCCAGGTCTTTCTCCAGGATTTACATTGTTATGATGCCAGCCAGAACCAAGTCAAATGAATCAATTGAAATAGCTGGTTGTCAGCTCACAGGAGATTCAAGTCGTGCCAGGGAGTAAGCCAGACGATCTGTTTGGCATGTATGCCTTCCTCCCCAAAATTCCTGTGCTCTCCAGCTGCTCCCAGCATTCTCCAGAACCTTCTCTGAAGGGTCAGCAGCACCCCAGAGCAGCCCAAGGGCTGTGTCTCCTGTGACAGGTTTCTAAATGGGAGCCAGGGCAGGAGCTGCATTCCTCTCTGTCCTTAGCCTGGCCTCTCCTCTAGGCTTGCCCTGTCCCTGCAGAAAAGCCTTCAAGAGCTGGAGCCCACACCATCAGCACAGTCAGACAGTTAATCCATATTATAATGCCACCCCACTAACTCCATAAAAGATTCATATAACTGAACAAGAACTGAGGGACGTTTTCAAAAATTACATGTAAACTGCCTTTCCAAAACTCAATTTTACCTTCTTTTTCTGTTTAATGGAGAATTGCCAAGCTTTTCAACAGCTTTCTCCAGGCTGCCAGGAAACTGAAATATCAGTAGTTGAAACCCCAAAATGTGTTTAGCTAGTTAGGACTGTGCAATAACAAGGTCATGTTAAATTGGTTTTGCTAGGAGCATTTATTCTACTGAAAAATAATCAAGACAGTATTTGCAACTATAATAAAAGCAATAATAATGGTGACAAGTTCCACCTGTTCCACTTCTCATAAATTGGAGCTTGTGTAAGCCTATCAGAACAAGATTGGATTGTATTTTGTGACTTTCTCATAAAAGCAATAGAATTATCAGCTGAATCAGTAAATGAGAGATAATCAACTATTTTCTTTTTAATGTAAAACCCAATGTAAACCAGTATTACTGGCATGTACTATAGAACCACAATTTTTGGCACATAAAAATCAACATAAATCTAAAGTGCATTGCAAATTAATCCATATATTTATGCAGAATGAGTAACCTTCACAGACAATCTATTTAACAGAAACCAATAGAACTCTGACACGACAGTATTTTACACCTGTAAATCAGTGTACCTTCTATCCAGTATAATTTCATAACATCAAAAAATGAGATTTTAAAGCAGACCCAAATTTTTCTCTTAAGCTGATCTATTACAAGCAAACATTGATCTCTCCAGAACACCATGAGGTACTAACAGGGACAGCACTGAACTCAGGTTAAAATCTGCTGTACAGAAGACAAAACTGAGTCCTGCACACGGTAGGTGCATAATTCCTGATCACCTCTGGTACCTTCCTGCAGTCCTACACATTATTTTGGGATTCAGATGCCCTTTTGGGTTAGCCATCCTCTGAACTCCTCTGCTAATTGACTCTCCATTCCGCTGGAAATGCTGCAGCTACAAGAGTCCTGTAGCTAAAGTCATCACACAAAGCAGCCCCAAATTTTAAAAATGATCCATTCTCACAGCTAAAAACCTTTACAGCTAAAACAGAGTCCCTTCTGAGAATAATTGCAAGCAGAAATATTATCAAACTGATAAATTGAGATATGGCTAACTAAATTAACATTCCAAAGATCTCAAAGAGCCCGTGTGAGCTTTGTGCTTTCCCCAAACCAAAAACTAAACCAGTTTTCATGAACTTCAGGGCAAGAACAGCAATGAAGAATATTTTAAGAAGTATGTTTAAAACTCAACCAAAAATAAAGGACCTCATCCTCCTGTAACTTTGGGATTATCCCTGGTATTTTCTAAACCAATTCATAGACTTCAACTTATCATCCTTGATTTATGATTTCAAAATTGTTAACCTAACTAATGAAGCAGTAAAATAATAATAAAGAAGTTATTCTTGCCAGAGCAAACATTCAAGCCTAATTATTAATATTAGTTTTTAGTGACATCAAAATGATATTCTGGTTTCTAGCAGCAATCTAGTGGGTGAGTGGTGGGGACAATTTATCATGGAAGAGGAAAAATGGTACATGCTGTCACATCATGTATCATAGAAGTATCAAAATTGCTATGGAAACTGTGCTCTTTTTATAGAGTAGGCACATAAAATTCACATAATATGTCAGAGAATAAGTTATCACTGTCCTGAGGCTGTAATAAGATCTACACCCTTATTAGTGAAAAGTTTTGACAGATTTTGTTTATAATGAATACTCATAGCCAATGAGTTTGAGTCAAAGTCACCCTTTTTTGACCCATCCACTTGCTTTCAGGTTTCTGTCTCCCTTAGATACAGGGAGAGTGCAGAATAATATAATTTCCAATGGTTATTAGATTCCATTATAGTCACTTGTGATATGACAGGGAAGTCGTCCATATTCAAAATTATTAGGAGGAAATACCCTCTTAGTCTTGGATTTTATTCTTGCATTATACAGACCTATTCTTAGCATTTATCTGTGTTGTTTACAATTTGTTGTAGAAGAGAGAGCAGCTAATTTAGGATTCCTTTGATAAGACTGCAAATAGAAAAATCTAGGTTTTAGCACAAAATGGTTTAAAGCATTTCCTGTGAAGGACCTAAACACTGGAGCCCTTTGCCACCCTGATCTCGGTGTGACAGGTTTCTCATTGATTGACAGCATCTCTGATGGGTTAGGTTGGAGAAAAATGAGCTTGTTTAGGAGAGCAGAAGATACTACAATTAGGTTTTTGCAGTCCAGCGAAAGAGTGACTGCTAAAAGAAAGGAAAGTGGAGAAAAATGGTTGCACGTGTAACACCCTGGGGTGCACGGGTACATTCATCACCGTGTTTTATATGACACACTGGATGAATGTTGATGAAGATTGTCAGCATCAATGTCAGGGAAAGCAATTCCATGAATAAAAGAGTCTGTGTTAAAACACTCTCCACCAGAAGAAATTCATATTATTACTTGAATAAATAAACAGCCCACAAAATGGAGCAAAGAAGATAACTGCAGATAAAGATAACTTTTTTCTATTTTGTTTTAAACATGGGCTCCTGTTTACTGAAGACAGAGCTCTTGTGGTAAGCACAGAGCAACCAGACTGAAACCTTGGAAAATAAAAAAGCCACTGAGCACACAACAGCAGCAATGAGAAGTGCAGGACTGCACTGCCTGTAAATGTTATGTTTACATTGCTTATGTGTTCTGTTGATGTGTAATGTATACATTACACTGTTCTACACTAGTCCATTGTCCTTAAACCTCATTTTATCAACTAACACGAATTTTAATTTATATATATTATCTTCAAATGATATAGAAAATACCTCCTAGAAACCTGAAGTTTTAAATCATCACTGAGTCCTACAAATAACTCACTGTCCATTAAAGGCTACACTCAGCAATTAAAAAAAATCCAGACAACAGAAAATCCAAAGCAAACCAGAAAAAAGCAAACCAAAAACCCCCAAACAAACAAAAGAGGATTACCTGATGTACTCCCAAATTTCTTCAGTAGAAAAAACACTTGAGCACCAAGTTTTTGAATATGTTTTGGGGTGAAGGTGGAGCCAGCCAGCCGCAGCCATGCTCTGGTGGATCACTGCTCTGTCTCATGCCCATCTCTGGCCAGGGACCCCAGGGCCCCTCACACCTCCCTGGGCAGGAGTTCCTTCCCTCTCCTCCCCACCTTGTCATGCTCTGCTGCATCCTCACCTCTTCCCTGCCACCTCCCTTGCAAGGCTGTGGCTGTTTTGCCCGAAAGGGCCTCCACAGTGTGGCAGTGAAATGAAATTAAACGCTCAGAACGCTTTCTCCCAAAGCTACAGCGTGACAGAGGAAGGGCCCAGCTCTGCCCCAAGCCCAGCTGACCCCTCCACCTTCCAGTCCCAAAACACCCCCCATTCTATGGGTATTGCCATGGGCTACTGTGAGCCCAGGCTCTGAGCCCAGTGCCCACACGTGTGTCCACACGACCCCAGCTTTTCAGAACCTGGAGCTTCCCCTCCAACCTGCAGCTTGAAGGGATAACCACTGGGGAAGGTCAGTTCTGCATCAATGAGGAAGGATTGATTTATATTGACCATGCAATTATTGAAACTTCCATTGGGTGAGGATACCAGCAGGATGAAACCAGGGATTTCACTTTGCAACAAACTTTTGCTATTAAATTCTGAAAACTTAGCCTATTTTCGACTAGCTGTAGAAAGTCAAACTTTTGAGACAAACTGCTTCACTGAAATTTCATTTTAAGGATTATAATTTTTATGGATGTCATATTTGCATGTATCTATACACTCTATTAAATGCACAGCATACACTTTTCAACATATTTAAGGATATTTAATGAGTTTAATAAACTTAAAGGGATGTTATATCTGTTCACTCCATAAAGATTGTTTATTTCAGGAAATAAACCATTTTGAAATGAGTAATATGACTTTTAGAGTTATGACTATCTCATTCAATTAGTTTCTGTAATTACTGTCATTCCACACAGTATATGCAGTGTTAAAGGAGAGAATACATTTTGAGGAATTACAGTGTAGGTGTACAACAGTTATTGTTAATGAGCCATAAACTTTAGTCTCCTGCTCTGTAAATTCATGCCAGTGTAAAGTAATTTGGCAAAATAAGTCAACAGTTACAGTTGGACAAATACTGTTGTATTTTAATATTCTCTGAAATTATTATCCTCTAGCACATTTCATACAATTTATTTTTCCTTTATACTTTAAAACATCATCCTACTTCTAAAAAATACATTGTGAAAGAGGCAAGCAAGATCTGAACAGTACTGAATTGTCCCTGCTCAGTTGCTTGTTGTATGGACTAAAACAGAATTTATAAGACTCTTTGACCTCCAGTTTTGCCTTAACTCAATTTCAGACATACTAAAGGACTAATTAAACACAATCCTACATTTCCACAACTCATGGATTTAGAATTTGTTTACATGAGCAAGTGGCATAGGTCAGCAGGAGCAGAGCTGGGAAGGAAGCAATGCTGAGGCACAAACAAAAATCACTGGAAAACTGATAATTCTGATGAATGATTTTTCACTTGGAGTTCATGATACCCAGTGCCTTTCAACTGGGAATACTTCCCTCTTGACAAGATAAAGTTTATTGTATATTTCTGACAGACTGTCTTAGGAAATATGTGTGTCTGCCAGTTTGGGAAGAATGTGATACCAAGAAAGAGGGAAAAATAAATCATGGCAAGTATCATCATTTGCATTCTATCAATAAAATAGGTAAATAATAATTAATGTTTTTCCTACAGCAGAAGTTTGGAATTTTCTAGCATCTCCAGAGCCTGGTACTGAACAGCCAGACTCAATATGCTGATGAATGTTAACAGCATTTGTTCTGTTAAACATAGACCATGTTAAAATATTCATAATCTTTAAAAAAAAAACCAAAAAAAACAACCAACCAAAAATAAACCCAAAAAAGCCAAGGTGTTGCCATGTCTCTCAAAGGAAGAAATTTGATCAGTATTTTCTTTGTTTCAAGTTCGGGGAAGTTCACTACTGACAGATTAAAATAAGAACAACAACCGTATTCTCTACATTGATATACAAATTCAAGTTGTATTTTTCCTTTACTGTCACTCTATGTGTAGGATACATGACGCTCAACTCAATTCACTTTTTAGTGAATCTTTTACCCTGTGCTACACAGTGCAGTGGCACAGGAGGGATGCTTTTAGTCAATTATCTATATAGACATTGACCAGGAGTAGCCAACTATCTCAGAGTTGCCAGTAAAAGTTCAGTATCACAGTTAGTATCCCAGATCAACACACACCAAGAAAGAGAAAGACGAGAAAACTACAGAGAACTTCCATTCTGACTATTTTAATTACTTTAATAATCTCTTTAATTGCAGAGCTAGCTTACAGAGAAGCAATAATGAAACAGCACATTGCTCAGTTTTTCTTACTCTGCACATCAAAAATGCATATTCAACCTTACAAAACGCAGGATTTGCAGCATCAGTGGTGGTGCTTTGCAAGCAACATTCCAACCATACAAGCAGTAAGCACACAGCCAGCAACTCACAAGATACAAACTAATTCAGATTATCCTTCTCCATCAATTCATCTCCTTCCCTCAAAATGTAATTCTTGGCTCGCCTGAAGTTTGACGCAAGTATGTTCCAGAGAAATCTCCTTTAGAATATCTGTTGGCTTTCAGTTTTACTTTCCTAGGAAGCAATTGTTGTGCTATAGGCTACACAAACAAATACATCTCAATTGTCACTCAACTTCAAGGAAAACCAAAACAACTCAATCACAGAAGCAGCAGACTACTCAGTGTTTCTGGGTACTTATGTACCACATGCACTCTTTCTCCAGGTCCTTGCATACTTCCTGCTGCAAGCTCTCAGAGACAACAAATGATACTTTCAGAGGATGACTGAACCCTCCCCAAATGAAGGCAGAGCCCACAGCTGCTCAGCACAGCTGGCACAGGAATTGGGATGCTCTGGGAAGCTCTTGGTGCTCCCCAGCCTCACCCCCTTCCACAGCAAGGCTGTACCAAAGATGAGAACTAGCAGAGCACAAGTCTTTATTGGGATTTCTCTCCCCTCACTATGGCACGACCATGGAACGAGAGATCTCTCCTGCTCTCCAGTTCTCTCACTGCAGGAACACTCTGCAGAGGGCTCACTGATAACACAAATTCCTGTTGACCCATTGGTCTCATTTCCCCTCCTGCCCTCCACCAGAGCCCTGGGGCTGATAAACTCTGCCCCAGGTACCCAGAGGTGCTGGCAAAGGTTTGTCAAACATCTCAGCAGAGCACCCAGTTACGGTCATGTCTTGGAACACTCTTCCACTCCTTTCCCCACCTCCCTTTCTTTTCAGATCCTTCACAACAAATGAAATCAGGTGTGGCTCTGGCAGGCTACGCCTGCCCCTGCTTTGCCACTGAAGGGCCACCCCAGCTCCAGGCAGCCAAAAAGTGACAGCAGAGGGTTTGGGATCTGCATTTACACTGTTCCTGTAACCACTCCACATGTCACATGTGGTGGGGAAGGGAAGGGTGGCAGATGTTCTTCTGAACCACAGGCTGAAGTGGCAGCTGCTGAGGGGCTCTGCTACACCCAGGGGGCAAAGACTTCTCTCCAAGTCTCTCTCCTGCCTTGCTTTCATGCCCCACTCTTGGAAAAAAATGTGAGCAGCAGTTGAAAGCAAGCTCCAGCAGCTTTGGAGGAAGCAAAAGGAACAAAGACCTGGCATATTGTAGCTATAACACAGTTTGGGTAAAAACTCCCAGTTTGTAATTTGTCCTTTCATTAAACTGTAATTCAATAAATCAATTAAAGTACAATTCAGTAAACAGTGGCACTAGAATGCACCAGTACTGCTTTTCAGTGCACAGCTGCTGTTCTTTATGGATTCAGAGCTGAAACACCACTATTTGCATCAAACAGAACACAAATGGGAGCTCCCCTCTCTGACATGTCAGAAATCTTCATTTGTAATAATTTTTGTTATTTGCTGAAGATGAGTTTCAGTCACTCACTCTGGCAGTAGAGAAACTGCAGAGAAGGCAGTGAATTAATGTGAACACATGGATCACACTCTGCATGCAAGGACTGAGCTCCTAAAACCAACTTCCCTTTCATCTAACAAAGATAATTCCTGACATTTTACCATAAGATCATGCTCCCCTCCAACCTCTACCACCTTATGCATTACCTTCTCATATCATAGATCTCTTACAAGTTCTACATAAAATCTCTAAATCTCTATTGTACATTCATACAAAAGAAGGAATAAACTATGTTTAATACAAGTGTCTCAACAAGCAGAAGCTCTTGTCAGATAAAGCTGCATCTATGCATAAATATATTCACAAAGGAATTTTGTAGCATCTGTGAATCTAGATGAAAATAAAGAGATTATAAAAGTTGGCCCCATTGAATCATAAACAACAGAGGAGATGCACTCAAGTCCTCCTTCACACACAGCTGTCTGTCGAGAGAGTTTGGGTGAGCCCAGGTATGATTTTGGAGCAGAGTGCTGGGCTGGTTGAGAGTTTTGTGCATACCCAGGGAGTTCCAGGCAGCAGCATGCCAATACACAGAATTATCAGCACATCAAAGGCATTATATTTATCAAACCCTGCCACAGCACATTTACTAGCTGTATGATGGATGTTGTTGTAGCAAGCAAGGAACACTTTGATGTACATGGCCTTCTTTGATTAATGAGGGCTCTTGCTGAGAAGCTGCATATGGAGTAAATTACTCTTTTCAAAAATGGCTGATTTGCACTATTGTACTAATTATGTCACAAGCTCAGAGTCGGTTCCAGACTCAGTCATCCAAAATAAAGAAATAAAAATTCACATATACAGGTCATGATTTTGTCACACACATGCATCAGCTCAAAATCCTCTAGTCCTAATTAAATTAACTTAGAGTTTCTTTTTTCTGCAGAGAGCACCAGTAAGCATTCCCTTCCTCCACCGAAAGCTTCTACAATCTAGTATACTGGCAAATAATTTCCTTCTCAGCAATGAATGCAATTTTATATAAGTGCAGTGGAATTTACCATAAGAATGTTATAAGAACTCTGAAAACATTTCAGTTTTTCACAAAAAACCCCACAACACATCTGGCCCAAAAAAGCAAACCCAAACCCCCCCAAAGATGAGGGAACCACAATACACAAAGCATGTCTCTTAAAAGCTTTTTCTAAATTAATTCTACCAGCTAGAGAAACACTACAAAACTGAAGTTATTCCATTAGCCTTGAGTCTCTAAACATGTGGTGCCTTAAGCAATTTATCCACTTAGTTGCAACAACAAAAGTATTTATTTGAGAGAATTAAAGCAGCGTTAATGTCCTTAAAATTTTGAACAGTAAATATTTTATCATGGTTATTAAGTATATTTGCAGTCTCCAGTTTGTTATTACGGGTGGCAGAACCATTATTTTGCCATGATCACATGGAGTGCACAGACCAAATTTATCTTTGGACATATAACCAGGAGGAAAGCAAACACCAAATCAGCATTCAAGCCCATGGGGAGTCACTCCACTGAGGACAAAATGCTTCTTTAAGTGCACTTTCTGTTAGAAAGTTCAGATTTAATCCAACTTGGGCTTCATAATTCAACAGTTTTACTCAATACTTTTCACTGCAGTTGCCTGACAGCACACAAACTTCCAAAAAAAAAAAAAAGAAGAAATAAAAAGGGTAGCCATCTTAACCTTATAAATTGGGCAATAAGATATCATAAGACACCCTGTCAGGCCACACAAGGGAAGGTTGAAAAAGCCTGGTCATATTTGCACAGAATCACAGAATGATTTGAGTTGGAAGGCATCATGAAGATGATTTTGTTCCACGCCCTGCCATGGCAGGGACACCTTCCGCTGTGCCAGGCTGCTCCAAGACCTGTCCAGCCTGGCCTTGGGCACTGCCAGGGATCCAGGGGCAGCCACAGCTGCTCTGGGCACCCTGTGCCAGGGCCTCCCCACCCTCACAGTACAGAATTTCTTCCCAAAATCCCCTCTAACCCTGCCCCTGCTCAGGTTGCAGCCATTACCCCTTGTCCTGGCAATCTGTAGCATTCAGGTGAGGGATTGTTTCATGTCAACTGAACAAAGATTTGCATCTGACCCACTTAGTTTCACATTTCTAGAGCACCTATGAGGTTTCCATGGGCTCCAGTCAGCCAGCTCATATAGATTTGAAGCAGAGTGGATGGGTGCAAGGTGTTTTCTCTAGAGATTTCTACACCTATTTCTGAATTACTGCAAGGAAGAGAAAGATTGTGTAAAAGGTATGGTGTCCACATCAACAACATCACTTTCCATTTTTTTCCACAGCACTCTTTCCATGAAAGCAGTTCTCCAGGTATATAAATTTATATTAGGTCTCTTGAAAAGATAATTCAGAATACCTGCACTGTCAATAAAATATCCAGTTAGATGTTTCCAAGTTGCTTAGAAGGTAGCAACTTACAACAATCAAACCTTCTCTGAAGAGACTTTTCTGTTGTCATAGAACAAAAGCTGGGAAAGATTTTTTCCAAAGCTATATTGGATTTGATAGAAGCAGCCACAAGGGGAAATTATGAGGGGAAGGAGCTGAAGAAAAAGGCCACTCAGACCTCTGACAGGTCTCCCTGGACATGCCTCTGGAAAGTCAGGAGCTCACTGTGGGCAACTGTGCTTGCAGCAAAACACAGCACAGTCACCATGTAGAGAAAATGTTGTTAAAAACTTGATAGAGAAGCCCCAATGTTAATTGTAAGTTGTTTGTTGAATGTTTTGTAGTTATGAAGAGTTTCAAAGTCAGTTACAAAGTGTTTGTTGAAGATTTTATCCTTATGTAAATCCCTTACTGTCAGGTATTGCCCCCACTGCTCCAACTCTCATCTAAAATGGTGAATTACCCAAGAACACAAAGAAGATGATTACATCACCTAATAAGCAAATATGGAACTCCCATAAGACTTAGTGGAAAATAACTACCTAACAAAAACCCCTAGAACAACAAACCACCATGCCAATGAGGAATTAAACTAACACCTCTGACCTGAGAAAACATAAGACTACTTTAAGACCCTGGTCAGAACTTTTTGCTTTCATCACCCTAACCACAGCAGGCCAGGAGGAGTATAAAGAGTGTAAACCTGAAACCAACATGTGGCTGCTCGGAGACTCTTGTGAGGAGAGAAGAGCCAGCTCCACTGGATGACAGAGCTGATATCCTTCCCCTCCACACCATCTCAGGAGCAGCAGGGAGCAGCATATTTTACACAAGTTTTAAGACTTGTGTGAAACATCACCTGTTAGCACCTAAATAACTCTAGGCCTGCTTAGAGAACATACAAAGCTCATGGAGCTGTATGGGCCATACCATGTTAGAATGGAAGAGAATGGTCTGCCTAGAACTGCTGGCTGAGCAGCAAGCAGCAGAAAGCTCTTTGGTATTGTTAGTACAGAAATGAAACATTAAAAACAATAACTTTGTATTATGCAAAACTGTTCTTGGCTCTTGTTTTGGTGTTATTTCACTATCTGCTTCTTCTACTTTCTACTACCCAATTTCTTTAAGAATACATTAATTTTTTAATGTATTTAAAATGTTAGGGGTTAACTAGCGTGTACAGAGCATATTATAGCTTATCTATCCATGTAAAAACAACACAGAAAATCTGTGTGTGCTGATGTTCTATGGAAAACTCTGAGATTTGTTTAATTCCTTCCCTTTCATGCAAGTACAGCTCCCCAGAACAGCCGAGACAACTCAGGCTCCATCTTCTAGGACAGCTCACAGCCTGGCTGGTGCAAGCTCTCCAGGAGAGAGAACAACTCAATTTATTAAAAATAATCATACTGTAATGTGTTCTTAGATCTGGTTTAGAAAAGCATTTGGAATGTTTAAAGGTTTGGTTTAAATCCAGAAAGTGAACTAAAATTAAGTCAGGAACCCTCAATAAGTCTTTACTTCTGGTCAGTCATACTGAGAAACTCTGTGTTAAGTAGTTTGAGCTAGGCAAACAAACAGATTAAAAGGTTCTATTAAATCCTGCTTAAATTTCAAAAGAAGATGAGAATATATGTTACTGACCATAACTGATATTTTCATCCCCTATTTTCTCTGACTTCCTGCCAGCCTTTGAGGCCATAGGCAACATAGATGACGTTGTCTGCTGTAGATGACAATTCCACCCCCCCAAGAATATTCCAGACAAAATGTTCTTGTCCAACAATTCTTCCAAAGTCAAAGTTTAATATTTAATCTGTTTCCTGTTCCTCAGCCAAGAACATCTGCCTGTGAAAACTTTCCTATTACTTTATATAATGTAACTACACGATGTCAATCCTTTTGCTGTTTCCCAACAACCCCACCATTAATTTCCCACACTAGGCAAATTAGGAAATCAGTTTCCAACTCAGAATTTGAAATAGTACAGAGATATATGCTCAGATGATAATATACTGTTGTAGAGAGATGTCCAACCTGATTCTTACACTACAAAGAGTGTAAAATAAAATAAATGAAACATAAAGAATACAAGTTCTGCTAGAAGACAGCCACAGCTTGCAGTGAGCCCAAAAAGACTGAGGATATATCAAATGCTGTAGACAAAAGGATCTAATGCTGACCTCATATTAGTTGCAAACTGCTGGATCAGCCTGCTTCCTCCAGTGTCACTCATTTGGCTTCAGGGCATTTTAAATAAGCTTTTAATGCTGGAATTATTACTCTATAGCTGGAGAATAGCAAATGTTGACTTCAAAAGGCAAAAAATAAAAGCAAGTTGGGCAATTGCAAGCTGGCAAATCCAACAACGGAAGAAGTTCTGAAGGGAGAAAAATTAATGATTTAGAGGATGGTCCTGGGACAAGAAGACTAAAAATACTGAGAAGGGAAAAGCTGATACATGAAGACGCTTAGAGCAGGACAAGTGTGTGTAGGTTAGCTAAAAGTTTATGCCAATTATTGGAAAGGGATTTTACCAATTAGAGTTGTAACAGTAAAATAGCTTTATGTTTGGCAAGGAGCAAATGGCACAAAAAAATCCCAACAAAAATCCCTATTAACAAACTCCTGCCATCCTGCTGGGACAGCGTGCACTATCCAGGAGGCGTCTCCAACCACGTGCTCCAGTTTATCTGTAATTTGTCTCAGAACCAGGATTCATGTCTGTGGCTGCCTACTCAAGCAGCAAAGAATGAAATTCTGGCTTTCACAAGGAGTGCAGTTTTTAGAGGACAAAATGATATTTTGTAGTTGTTGTGCATTTGATTCTGGGGAGTAATAAATACGATGGGAGGCATAGATGTTAATTTATTGTCAGTAAGGCAGAATTTTAGCAATCATATTCAGTATTTATGAGCATCTGAAAGAAAAATAAAGCAAAGGGAGGTGGAAGCTATCAAGAAGTAGGAAATTAAGCATCTCACCCAATGGTCTTTTGAGATCCTGGAGCCTAAGTGCCAAGTGCCAGCACCTGACCCAGGAATGAGTCTGGGCACTGTTAATTTTCTCCTGGACCTCTCAATGAATCTGTGCAAATGCTGCAGCTGCAGAACTGGAAGGAGCAAAGCAGAGAGGCTTTGAGCCCCTCAGCCAAAGGCAGGACAGGGCACAGGGCTGCCCTTGGTCTTATCACTGGCATCAAGCCCAGCTAAGCACAGAAGTGTATCCAGAGTGCAACCACCTGGTTTCACCAGAAAAACTGACACCAGGCTGGCTCTGACCATGATAAATGGATAAACAAAAGGTTGAAACTCTGATTAGCTAACATATTTTCCAAATATTACCATTTTCCATCACTCTGTTGTGTCAGGAGAGGCTAGGCAGCAGCACACATCGCCCACAGGCTGGTTTGCTGTGATGAGAAGTGCAAGGGGGCTCCTGCTTCAGCTCCTGGGACTGAGCCTAGCACAGACTTGGGCATCATTTCAGCACTGCAAGAAAGTTAATAAGGCCACTTACGGTTTACAAACTACCTCCACTTGCATTGACCACTGTAAGCCTCAAGCAAAGCTGTCATGAGCCTTTTGTAGGGGAAACCTTAAGGGCTTTGGTTAAGGCTTGCTGTCAGAAAAGTGCTTGAAATGAATTCAAATCACCAGGCTCCCTTACTGAAGGTCAAACACAACATTTGCAGCTGGAATTGCCAACACAATAGCAACATGAGGGGAAAAATAAAGGCTGCCTGAGAGGAAGACTCTCTGTTAGTGCTTTACTGGCATTTGGGGAAGAGCAAATGGGAGGGGGCAGGCAGAGCCACAGAGCCTATCAGAAAGGTGAAACTTCCTTCAAAACAGCATCTAGCCCAAATATTTGAATTTAAAGGCTGAGTCAGCCCATGTCAGGACTGCAGGAAGAACCAGGCCTGACCGCCTCCCTGCCCTGTGCCCCACAATGTGTTGGCTGTCTCCTAGGGAAGGGAAATCTCCCCATCCAGCAGGATAAAGGAGCCCTGAGAGCTCCTGGCAGGCAGCCCCATGGCCCTTCCATAGCCACCATCCAACAGCCCCCCCTCAGCAGAAAGAGAAACCCAGCCAAATGTGGCTGTGGGTGTCCTGAAGAGCCAGGACATCTTAGGGGAAGAGCTGTGCTGTAGGGCAAAAGGGTCAAACAGAGGGGATGGCAGGTTTTCCCTCTTGGCTTGCCCCGTGACACACTGCTTGGCATGGGAGTGACTTCCAGAAGGCTCTGGCTCCCTTATGTGCCTTCTCCTTACAGAGATTGGCAGCTGTGAGAGAGCTTCAGCCCTCAGCAAACATTTACTGTGAGGAGTTTCTCTAACAAAGCTCAGCTCAACAGGAGGGTGGCCCCTGAGCCCGGCCATGCCCTCCCTGGCTGGCTGCAGCCATGGGTGCTCTGCTATCCCAAACCAAGCAGAGAGCCAGGCTCTGCTCTGCAGAGCAGCCAGAACAGAGCAGAAGAGCCACAAAGTGGCCCCAGAGCCCCGGGCAGGGCTGGCCACAGCTCCTCACTCCACTGCCCAGGCTGGGCTGGGCATCACTGGGGTTCCTGGGCAGGAGCAGAGTGTGGTTACAGCCCAGGGAGGCTGTTCTGGGCCGTTCACACCCATCAAAGCCAATAGCTCATGACTGTGACAGTGTTCTTTAACTTCAGTATGAGAGTGCAGAAGTGAAAAAAAAAAGTATCAACCATATTTAGTGGAACCAATCACTTTGCTTTGTTTCTTAAATAACTCATCTTTTAGGCTCAGCCCTGGCTAAAGGCCTAGATTTAGATAATTTTTCCATTTTTCTGATCCAAATAATACAGTTATAAAGAAAGGCATTACAAAAGATATGGCCGATTTTCTCCACTCAGAAGTTCAGCCCTAGTGCATACATTTTTGAGCATCTCTCTAGAAAACCTGTCTTGAACATTTATCTGAATTTGTATTAAAAAGAAAAATCAGATTCTTGTTTGCAGTGCCAAGATTCAAATCTTCCAGAGAACCAGATGTGAGGAAGGCAGAGCCAGAGCAGCAAGTCCAGCACCTGTGTGTGCTGAGTCAGCAAGCTGCTCACACCCCCACGAGTGAACAAGAATAATAAGATTGGCCCCTGGGACCAGAATCAATCTATTAACCAATATGATCTGGAGACCTTGGGTCCTCGCTCATATTTTCTACAAATTGTATTGCTTCTTGGTGAAAGCAAAATCCTTATGGCACTGCTATCTCAGGATCACAGCAGCGTTTTTCATACTATCTTGCTGCATGATAAGAAACTAAAAATATTAAAATGAAACCAGATATCAGTTCATAGTGGGGAGGAGAGGAAGAAAGAAAGGCCTATGATCAAAGTGAAAAAAAAGGAAGAAGAAATGTATTTTGGCAGAAAGTTCTCTTAAAAAAAATCCTAGAATCTTATTAGAGTATGTTAAAAAAATATACAAGGAAAGGTTTTGTAGGCATTAGCAGTTACACTGAAGAATCCACACACTTCAGAGAAATTATAGGGTAATACATGAAATTTATACATGTTTGAAAGCTGACTAAGATCCAGCTCAGAATATTGTTATCCTCACAAGCACTGCATAATTCTGCTGGGTGAGGGTAGTTGCCAACCAGCCCACAACTCAAGAAGCTCCTGTTCAGAATGCAGTATATAAAGAGGCTAGAAAGATGGAGAGAAGAGTCAGTTTCAAAAGACTGAAGTTAGTTTTGAATTTGAAAAGCTTCGAGAAAAAATCCTGAAAAATCTTCCATGAATGGCAACAGCTTTTGCCCTTCTAGTAAAGGCTGCCAACTGATTGTGATCCTGAATGGGACACTTAAGATGCTCAGAATAATAGAAAATGCCACAAAGAAAGCACAAAGCAAACACTTGTGGTGAGAAATCTCTATGGCCCTTTAGCATGAAATAGGTGCTTAGAAATACCCAGCAGCAGCTGTACCTCTGCTGACTGTCCCTCTCAGAACAACTTCCCAAACAAAGCAGTGTATTTACCCTCATGAAATCTGGTTCCCTTCCTCCTCATTTTTTTACAAGAAAGATTTATCCCAGTTAAAGTGTTTTGGAAACAGAATATTGAATATGCTTGACCTCTTGCATAATCCTCTTTCCCCATTTTAAAACTGACCATTATTATTAGCAATACTGTTACCAGCAATAAAACATTAAAAGATAAAATTAACATTCATCCATAACAGTTTCAATCTCCATTTTTTTCTTGTGTTTTATTTTTTCAGAAAATACCACAGCACTCATTCCCTTGAAAGAATGACCTGGATGTCCTACTTTTTGGTGGGAACGTAAAAAATAGGAATCAAGAACATGGACCTGACCCATAAATGGGTTGAACTGAATAAATCATAAAAAAAAAAAAAAAAAGGTGGGGAACCAAGTCCACAGCAGCCAGGTCAAATGGGAATTTTGAAAGTTTGCAGCTCAAAGAGAAGGAAGATTGGGTCCAGCCTGCTCCCAGGGCAGTGTACACACACAGAGCTTCAAGTGGTCTAAATTCACCTGAGCACTAGCAAAAACAGAATTAGCTGTCATTATTCCTAGGAATAAGAAGGGTTGATCCAGTAGACAAAGTCAGGATTCTAGAAAATGATCAATTTAGTTGAACCTGGCAGCCACTTCACCAGCCAGCAATCATTGGCTTTTATTGTTGATTCTCAGGAACTGCAAGATTATCCAGGAAAACATTTACTTTTATCTTTTCTCTCTGCAGTTCCTAGCTAAAATCTAAAAACCAGGAAAGTGCCTTTATTTAACTTGTTAAAACAGCCACATGTTGCCTTGAAACCAGTCAGCCTTGCTGTAGCACTGCATTTGTTTTCTTTTAATAGGAACCAAAGCCTAAATATCACATTTGGCTGTGCTGCCCTTTTGCAAATAAACCCTGAAGGAATATGAGGAGCAGATCCTGCAGTTAAGGGCTCTGCAATGCCTGCAGTAACACCAGTCTATGCATCTTACTGAACCATGCCATTTAGCAAAGGGCAGAGGAACAGACAAGGAAAAAACCCTCATGCCACACCCAAGGTAATTTAAAATAATAATTTTTTATAAAATTAAATATTCAAGATACACAACTGGCCATTTTCTTGTTATTGCTGTTTTATTTTTAGTACCCTTTTAGCCATTGTGTCGTCTCTGTCAGCTTAGTTGCTCAACTCAATTTTTGAATCTCATAAATAAAACACAAATTATGTTCAAGGAACATTTTATGAAGTAAAAATGTAGACTTCATTTATTAAGTCCCACAATCTTTTTTTCCCTCACAGGTGGCCTGAAAGCACATCTCCCTGTCCCACCAGACTCAGTTTCTCATGCCAACTCTGTGGTTGGTCCCACTGGGGAGAATTTGTCCTAAGAGGCATCACAGTCCTGACTCTGATACCTTCATTTGTTGCAGAGTACACCACACCAGCAGCAGCTCACTGGGAAGGGCAAAACTACTGAAAAAAAAAAATCATAAAGGACTAAAAGGTGCACCCAGACCAAACTCCAGGATGAAAAGCACAACCCAGCTGGAGCAGTGTGAGTGTGGAAATGGTTTGCAAATTATGCCATTTCTAGCACTTTAGAGAGTAGCTGATTTAGAAGAAAAGCCTGGGGAGCAAAGAAAAACTGCATTCTTGGTTTGTTCTTCTCATAGTACCAAACATTCAATTTTTGTAATAAAATACTTTTAAACTTTCTAAGGAAATAAAACAGTAAGTACTCATATTAATAATTATTTTAAAATAAAGGAACATACAGCTCTAGAGCTAGTATTAGAGACCAGCAGTCTCATACATCCCTTTGTGGTCACACACAACTCTGCAACAGAGACTCAAGTGAATCTCAACCTTTAAATCCACACAATAAACCCAATTATTAAGCCTATCATTTCACACTGAACTTCTCAGAGAGCTCAACTTTCTTTTATACCCAGTACTATGAAATGGTTTAACTTTGGGCTATAATTTTCCTAGAATTTTGCATCATTCTGGTATCTTTTGTGGCACTGATTCTACGGCCTAACTTCCATTTTCAAGAGAAAAACAAAACCAACCAACCAAAGAAAACCCAAAAAAAAAACCCCAAAACAAAACCCAAAAGTAGCAATTGGCATGTGGCATCTGCTGGTTACCCCTCCTGGAGCTTCAGGTGATCTCAGCGGTGGGATTTGAAAAGGGCAGAAGCACCCAGAGCTCCTGGCTGAGCCAGGTCAGCCACCTCCTGTAAGAGCACCCCAATTAACCCTATCTCTTATCTAATTAAAGCATGGGGCGCAGAGCCTGCAGCCCCGTGTGCCGCTGGCTGGCAGCTCTGGCCCCTCGGCAGAGGCCACACGCGCTGTCCCCCTGCTCCCAGGAGACAGGCAATCCTAAAAACCATCTCGCCACGTTTTCCCAGCCTGCAGACCGGTCAGTGCAGCGAAAATAAACCCATCAGGCTCTGTGTGACCCTGTGGTTTCTCCCAGTAAAACCCCTGCTGTCTATTTTGGGAGGTGTCGCCCGTCTCGGAGCTGTCACCTCGGATGAGCGTGCAGCTGTTCTGAGGACTTTGTTCCACAGTTGTTCCACCGTTCCTCCCTCCACCAGTTCTGCCTCTGCTGTTTTTTCCCCTCCTTCATTGCACGAGTTACCTTAGGTGCCAGGAGAGTTCCCTCACACAATTTATTGTAGCGATCTTAATTAAATTAATATTCCTGAGTGCAAGGCTACTGGGATCTGAGGCTGGCTTGAGGTTCATCGACTTTCACTTAGAGGGTAAAGTTTCCAGTTTTCACTCTCACGAGGCAATATGAAAAATTTATGACAGAAGCAGGAGAACTCTTGCTAGAGGCAATGACATCCCTGTGCAATTAAAACACTTTCAAGTGTCTTTTTTTCCTCCATTCGGCTTCCACTCATCTTAGAAAACAATATACAGAGCAACTTTATTCTACACTGTACATTTTAAAGTTAAAGATCTGTAGGCAGTTGACAAATTATAACCTGATCATAAAAATTTTCTTACAGTTTGAAATGTAACATATTGTACAAGGTTATGGCCAGATGGTAAGGAGCTTTTTTTTTTTTTTTTGGGTAAGAAAAACAGTTTTAAGCTTTCAAGCAACAGAAGAAACTCCCTCCACAAATAGCAACAGAGAGACTGTCTGCACTCCTTGGAGATGACAGATCCCGAGGGCCAGGCTGTGCTGGGCACCCACACCAGCAGCTCCAGCTGCAAACCCTTCAGAGGAGCAAACATTCAGAGCATCAGGGAGAGCCCTTGGACAGAGCCCATCAGATCTGAAAGCCACAAGTTTGACACTGAGCAGCCCTGGGATGGGGTGCCTTTGAAATAAACCCACTTTATTCTCTCTTATTTTGCAGAACTGAGCAAGTTAGAGTTTTGGGGCAGTCAGCTTCTTTGTAAACTAACATTCAACTATTGCTGTGACTGCAAACTATGGGGAATAAAGCAACAATAAATACTTAATAACCAACACAATGCAATGATTCTTTCTTACCTCATCAGAGGACATAATTTTTTTTCACAGTGCATTGCAGAGCACCCTGCAGTAACCAGAGCTAACTCTGAAACTTGGGAACAACAGAGACTATTCTTTCCATGACCATGTTAAATTCCCCTTAACAGCATGTGCCCTGACAGAAAAATTTAGTTTAGTATCACATGTTTAATTCTGAGAAAAATCTACTTTAGTATCTCATGCTAATCCTTGTTACCTTTAGATAGTTAACATCACTGCAATGCAGTGATCTATAAAAGAAAATACTGGCTATTGTTGAAATCAGGAATAATACAAAAAGACACTTATAACATCTTAAACTCACTCCAAAATTTAGATTTGAGTGATGAAAAGACTGTAGATATTACAAATGCCCACCAGCTGATCTAAGAAGCAGAGATATACCGTGGTAAATGCTGCCTTACTCTGATCATAATGGCAGAAATATAAATAGGGTGTGGATTATAGTTGCAGAAAGTTGTACATGGTGAAAGATTATGAGTGTAAATTTACTTTCATTTTTGGGTAAATATACTGTTTTGTCTTTTGAAAGCTTTAAAAAAACTCTTATTCCAGCCTCATATTGAGTCTATTTGTTTCTGCCCTACCACCACTTCCCTCCTCCCTCTCACTGTAGATTTGGTCTCTCTTTGGACAACGTTTCAGGATTGGGATGGTGCACACAGCCATCTCAGGGACCCAAAGCAATAAACAAACCAAAGAAACCAACAACCCAGCCCTCCATTCTGAGCCACAAGCCCATGGTGGGACACAGCAAAGCCCCGCTGGAGCCAGCTGACTCTGCACAGTGGGCAGGTTCTGCCTTGCAAGGTGCAGGAGAGCTGGAACAAAGCCTGTCCCCAGGCTCAGGGCAGCCCACTCAGCCTCGAGGCAGCATTAAAGGCCAATCCAACCCTCCTGTGAGCAGCCTGGTGTGGGCCAGAGAGCTTGGGCAGCTCCTGCAATGAGACAGCACATCTTTGCTATGAGCTAGAGGAACAGCACCACAGAGACAAGATGTTGTTTATCACAGCAAACAGAAGGGTCTCCCTGGTGCCTTTCGCTGCTGCCAGTGACTGGCACCCATCTGTTACCTCTCACCAGACAGCTTGATCATCTGCTCCTGCAGCAGTGGTCTTCCATAATTTTCTCTGCCACTCAGACCCTTTTCTCATTCCAACTGTGTACTTAAGGCTCAACCACTCTGGAAACAGTGAAGCACAACAGCAAGCAGAGTTTTCCTACCTTAGAGAGGCTTTTTCAGTGTTCGTGGCACATACACAAAAACAGCACTGGCAACTACCACGTCCTGAGGCAGAAGCTCCTCCTTAAGAGAGCGTCTTGCTGATTGCCCACAGCTGCATTGAATTAAACACAGCTTCAGGTGTGCAAGGCTTTCAGGTGTTACA
>QUSF01000022.1:8869739-8950843 GCA_003676055.1 Chloebia gouldiae
TTGAATTAAACACAGCTTCAGGTGTGCAAGGCTTTCAGGTGTTACACAGGACTCTAATGAAGGGCAGTGGTTTTTAAGCGAGACTTGTAAGAGGACATAAAGATAGCCCTTCAAGGCAGAGGTAAAGGGAAATAAAGTGTATTTCATTATTAGCAGGGATGTCTCGGAGAGAAACATGGGCTGGTTTCCAGGATGGGGCCCAAAACCAGAGAGTGGCTGGATCCCTCCTTAAGATGTAGATATTTCTGAATCAGTGCTTAAGGCAGAAGGAGAATGGCCTCAAACAGAACTTGCAGCTCCTGGGAGACAGGAGAGAAAACACAGCTTTTTGATTGCCATTTTAATAGCTGAAGCAGAGTGAAACACCACACAGCCATCAAATCCATGACAAAGAGGAAAGCAAGCAAGGTGCTGTCATAGGGCAGAGCTCTGAGAAGGACTGATCCCACATCATGTACAATGTCCCTCTCACTCAGAGAGTGACTTTAAACATATGCAAAAGAAGTAATATTTGATGTATTGATAAAGTAGCTGAAATGTCAGCTCACTGGACAAGGAAGAGAAGACTGATATTGCCTTTTTTGAATGCACCAAAGTAACCTTGAACCTGTTCTAACCATACCGCCAAGAGATTCCTACAATAGAAACACAAAGATAAACAGAGCTATCAGCTCAAAGCTGAATTTGGAAGAAAAGAATAACCACTGGATACAGTAGCTTATTAATGTGTAGGTGGAGATGACAGCACAAAATACAGAGAGGCAGGAACTCCTTTGCTGTCTCCAAAATATCCCTGCTAACACTTTGTGTTCTTGAGTAGTGAAGACTGCTTTGCTGAGCACAAAATTAGGAAAATTGTGTGTCATTTCTTTCCCCTAAAGAAGAATTCCTATAACCAAACTGTGAATGTTTTAGCATCTTCCCCTCTCTTGTAAAGATAAAGATGGGGGTTTAAGTCACACACACACAAACCCCACCTCTTCTGTGCACTCCCCTCACCTGGAAGTTGCCATCCCCACAGCTTGAGGCAATCAAGGCTATCACCTTCAGTAAAGGGACAAATTAAGATCTATTCAACAAGCTCTGTATTAACTTCAGCTGAACACAGGCACAGAGCAGAAATGTCCTGGAGTATTTCAGCTGCTTTTAAAGTGAATGCATATTTCTGTCCCAAATTAGAAAAATATGAGAGTAGAGCACCAGATTGGTTAGAAGGTCTGGACTCTCATTCCTCTGTCATAAATGTCATGGGAAATCTATCCAACCTTCAATGTTTCTGTGTAAATGGGGAACACAGGACTGCTTCACATGGTAGGGTATTTGTGAGGGTAACAGCTTTAGAGCACACAAGCACCTCAAATAACACTGCAGTCAGGAACTACACCAAATAAATAAAGGATAAATTGGACAAAACCTGAGACAGGCATCTTCACTTCTTCTGACACTCTCTCCCCAGCCAATGGACAGATTAACTTCAGCAGTTGCTGCAGCCTAGTTAACGAAGGTAGGAATTCAGGGCACCAAGGGCAATTGATACTGCATTATATATTTTGCCAATTTAGCCTCAGTGAAGAAATCTATACTCCCCATCTGCACAGGGTTTTGCTAACACAGCACAAGACAAATAGTAACCACCAGCTGTAATAAGTGAAGTGAGGGATGAAGGAATTCGTGGAGTTCAGGATAGTTTCCCAAAGGTCAGAAGCTCACATCACCAAAACAGTGCTGGGGGAGATGTGGGACTTCCCTGAGAGAGCAAATACAAGCCCAAATGGAAGAATTGTGTGTGAGAGACTGTATCGTAATTGGTGTCATGGAAAAAACCCTCTCTTTTCAAGGCAGAAGAAACAGACAAGATGATGGAGGTTATAAAAAGCATCTTGCACTGTAACTGACCTTGAAACCCTTCTTTTCTCTCAGCCTGATTAAGGGAAAAATACTTAGTTAGACACTCTCTTTGTCCTCCACATGGATAAGCACAAGGAATAGGAAAAAAAAAAAGAAAAAAAGGAGGAGGAGAAGAGGAAGAGAAAATCAATACAAGCTGTCTTCAGTTTAACCAGAATGTTACAGTGAATGGGTTTATGAAACCTCCAGTAAAGAGGAGCACAATTGCTCCCACAACAGCAGAAGTTGCTAAATTTTAGTGTAGTGTAACTTTCTAAGGTGTCATATAACAAAAAGAAAATGCAGGTGTTCTTACTGTCCAAGGACAGTTCTTGTATTAGGGTGTATAAATTACTAACCTGGAATTAACTCATCTGATCTAATGCAGGGGTTGTGACAGCAATCACTACTCTGTGCTGCACAAGAAAATAAAAAACCTGCCTCACACATGGGAAGAATAAATAGAGATAATGGGAAGTAGCTCTTCCCATCTCGCTCAGCAAAAAGATTTATGCTCGGAAAGAAGAGTTTCCACCCCATCAAGCCTTTTTGGTTTACGTATATGGATTTAAACTACACAAAACCATAATTGTCTACATTTTCTTGATAAACATTCTGGTCAGCTTAATGAGCACGGGTGAATTCCTGTCCTTGCTGGTGTCTTGTAGCTGTCAGTCCCACAGGAAAATCCTGAGTTGTATGAAAAGAGAATCCTGCTCCTGATTTCTCTCCCTGTTCTCTTTCTCCCTTACATAGATACATATATATTCTCATTGAACCAGCTGCATGATCCTGCCTGACAAAGACCAGACAGATACCAAGGTAGAGAAATAGTGGCTATAGAAAATAAGCAGATGGTCTTTCTTTACTATGCAGGTGCTGTTCAGCAATTTTTCCCACCAGTGAAGCTGCTGTATTTTGCACAGTGTTTTCCCAATTCACCAGACAATCAGGAGCAGAACAACATGAATGCTCTGTTCTGCAGCGATGTGCTGAGACAGCAGGTTATCAGTGGTGACTCTGAAGCTTGCTGACATCTGACATGAATTCCTGGCATGCTGACTTTTTAAAAATCGATGGGGACAGACCTCAGAGTAACAGAAATAGCTGTGAAGTTTAACACTGCTGAAACTGTTCAGGCTTGATTGGCTGGTGAACATGGAAGGTCAGAAAGAGGAGCACTGGATCCTCATCAGTAGGAACAGAAGCAGATTATTATAGAAAAAAAATCACCCTGAAGTTTCATAGCTTACTGTTCCTGTGAAATAGCCGAGATCAAGAGATGCATAATGTGCAGCAGACCTCTTCTTTATTAATACAACCTTAAGCTAAGGATGAAAAATGTATATTGGCATCCAGAAACGCTCAATGGAGTGTTATAAAGCCATTGCTTGACCTCCATTTTTGAAAATTTTAAAGCAGTTCCTAAAAACTTTCTTTAGAGGAAGCACTTTAGCCATAGAAAGATTGTTGATGTTAATTAGACTTCACTCTTTGGAGTGGAAGTGGGGAGGGAACTGCTAAGCTCCACGAGAAAAATACCTATAAATTTAAGTTTTACTTAAAACATGGATGTAGCCTCTTTGCCTTCTTAATAAAGCAAATATCTCTTCAATCTAGACCAAATTACGCTCTCAAAACTGCAAACCACCTGCCTACAGAATTGCGGAAGCACAATTCCTCATTCTTCTTGCTCATTTATACATGCTAAGAAGTCTCACTGACAGAAACACCCATTGACTCAATGGAAATATAAAAGAAAGTCACCAAACCTCTTTGTAAGGCTTTGAGAAAATTAAAAAAGAATAGATTGTAATTTTCCTTTCTAAACACAAATAGGAATGGAAACTGGATGACAGAAATTGCTGACAGAAGAGGGTGAAAACATTTCTATCACTGTTTTCTAAAAGGATCTTGTACTCAGAGGTTAAAAAAAGGCCTCATGCTTTAGAAAATATAGTATAGTATAGTTATCATAATAATAAATTTTATTGAAACTTAGTAAAAGGACATTGTCAAGTGCTTTTATGCAGTTTCTAATGTAGGTGTTTCACTCTCCATTGATTGTATAATAACCTCTCAACAGTTTGAAAATAACATCTCTCTCTCTCTGTTCCCCTCGTTGGTAAACACAGTTTCTGCAGTTATGGACCATGAGCCAGGATGGTAATGGACTTCTAAATTCAGGAGCACTCAAAAAATGTATCAGTGGTAACAACTAAAGTAACAAATCCTTAGCTTGTGTTCCTTGAACTTCGGCCTCTGCACTCACATCTTTGTGCTGGTGTTCACTAACATTACTTATTTCATTTGCCTCCTCAGTTAAAGCATTATTTTTTTCATACATTACATAGCGTGTCATGTCTCCAAGCAGAATTTTCTGCATTGATCACTGGCACCATGGCATGCAAGGTGCCTGTTTTGGCAGGGACCATGGGTTCAGAGTGCCACAATCCAACTCTTCCTTGTGTTTGAGCAGCCAGGAAGAGAAAGACCCTCCAAGAGCCATGTGCTTGGAAGCTTCCCAGCACTCTTCATAAAAGAGTGGGTTGGGTGCACATTCTTCTCCCTCATTAAGAGACTTCTCCTCAGTGTGGACTCCCTCCTTTACCTGGCTCTCTGCCTTCAGCTGCTGGAGGGTTCTGCTCTTCACAAGCTGATCTGTAGGAGAACAATCTCCTGCCCTTCCCTGAAGTGTGTCAGAAAAGAAGGCACCACACACACCCCGTTAGGGGAGAGGCTCTGGAGAGCCCTTTCTGATCTCTTTGCAGAGTGAGGCTGCACATTATGGATGGCCAAGGAGACCAATGTGCTGCTCAGACCTTGAGCATAACCTCTCTACACTCCCTGCCATGGAAATCTGCAGGGCCACCATGCAATACCTGCACAATGACACTGCCAGCTGCACCCAAAGTGCTTATTCCACCCTCCCAGCAGATTCTCTTCACCCATTCCATGCATTTGCTATTTAAATGATTGGAGATTCAGTGTGCTGAAATTACCTTATCTAAAAATATCCCCAGTAGGGAGGAGCCCCATTTATTTACTCTCAGAGCATTTTCTTTTGAACATTATTTTGTTCAATACCATTAAGCCAGAGCATTTAAAAGTGAACACAACAAAAGCATATAGAAACAGAATGCTAATGATTTGCCACACAGAAGAGAGGTCTTTGAGTGATTTCCAAACTTATAGGAAAGTCATTTTCCCCTTTAAAGCATAAAAAGTTTTCAGGTCAGTCCATCCAACTCAGGTTTGCACAAAGTCACTCCTGTTGCAGTTTAAAACGTACTCAGCTGCCTTCTGGGCTTACTCCAGTGATTCCTCAGAGCTGTGGGATGAAAGTGAGTAAAGTTTTCTGTAGATCCTAAAACTGAAGAATTCAAAAGCCTAAAGCTCTTCAGTGAACACTATTAATTGCCAACTGACCATTTGGTCATAACCATTTTTCAAGGTATCTGTACATGACTCAGTTCAGGGTTTACTTTTAGACTACCAGATTCTAGAAGGTTTTGGATACAATATATCAAGAATAAGAAACCAATCTCAGACAGCAAAAATAAAAATCAAACAAAGGTGACTGAACACAATAATACAGACTGTATATTGCATGGTGATGGGCCAGAATATACAATACCCTCAGCAACATCTTCCTATATTTTTTTCAGAAGAACAAGCTGTCCCTTTTGAATAGAACATTCAATACATTCCCTGCAAAATTTGTGGGATTTGGGGGATATGTCCTGCATCCCCACTGTGTCTGCAGAGCCTCTTGATTCCTCCTTGGTTGTTCTTTAGGGTTAAATCCCTAGTGCCAGACACTTCAACTAATCAGAGCATCACTTCCTCGTGTGCCTGTTTCTGGAAATCAGAACAATTCTCTGTCTCTGAAATGCCAAGCTCCTCTCTCAGATGTTATGCCTCCTACTAAAACAAACAGAGATATTTATGGCAGACATCACTGAAATACAGCACAAACAACAAAACCGAGAATGATTTAAAAACATTATTTAAAATTAAAATTCATTTTGGGAAGATAAAGCCACACAGTGTAAGTATCCTTTTCTTATTTCTGCTTTTTTAAGACAGTAGATGCCACTCATAACAGAGATTTTTGGTTCTGTGTGGTTGAGGGCATTTAAAAAAACAAAAATCTCAGGAAACCAAGAAATTCTTTTAATTTGAAATTCTGGGAAACTCACCAGATGGATGCCTTAGTGTGTGAGAGAAATATTCTGACTATAAATGTCTTCATTTGAGAGTTGCTTCAAATTGAAAGTTTAGAAACAATTGAATCCCTCTGCTTCCCTCTCCCAATCTATGCTTCCAAAAAATAAACAAGGACTTATCAGTCCCTGTGATTCCAAGGACAGTGGATTATTTCAAGAGAGGTGAATGTGTAGAGGTATAAACTCTTTTATTTTCAAGTGACTGTATTTTCAATACATGGGCAACAAATAAACACAGTGAAGATCTGGATTGAATAAAAGCAGATTCCCTTGCACAATAAAGGCCAATATTCACTAAAAATGTGAGAGGGTAAGATTCTCAGCTAGCAACAATGAATTTGAAAGTGAGAGAAGTGTAGGAGCAGTCTTAAATTCAGAGTCACAGGCATGGCTTTGTCACTGTGTAACCTTAGGCTGGTGTTTTGGAAGTGTACATGGCAAAGGATGCAATATTCCTTGCCCTGACAAAGGTGTAAAACTTTAAATTCTTCTGCTCAGCTCCCAGAAGATTTCTCCAAAATCAGAGCAACCAGTGCCCAAGTTCCAGGGCAGGCTGGATGCTGACAGCAGCTCCAGAAGTGCTGCAAGGAGCACAGGGCCACCAGGGAGAGTGAATGTGCCTCAAACAGGACATCAGGAACACCCAGGACAGTGCTGGAGGCCTTCCCAGTCCCCAGAGCACTTTGCAATCTGCAGTGAGATGAGGCAGTTTAAACATACATAACCTTCTCTTCCTCTGGGCTTTCAGTCCTTACAGCACAGGACAGGGCCAAGCCTGTTCAGCTCACAATTCAGTGTTTAATTCATGTCTCCCTCCAGACAAACAGTTACTTTAGCAAGTCATTCTTGTGACTTCTAAATAGATTTAAAGGCACCTCAACCATAAAGTCTGAAAATTAATAAGTGAGTTCAGGCAAAATCACTTTTTTTTTTAGTAGTTAAACCTGAGCAAGGAGGTAAAATTTAATGTGTTTCATGTACTTATTATTTTAAAACTTCATTGGCCTATTGTACTGAAATATCCCTCACTCTCTTTGATTTGGTTACATAATAATCATTCCACTGTTACCTAATACAAATAGGCAATGAGTGCATTTTTATAATCCAGGCCCTTTCTCCAGGAATTCTTTAAAGTGAACAGGGACACAACACCTCAGAGCACAGTAAGACCTTGATTTTCATTTCAGAGAGTCAAAGTTCTATATTTGGACTTAATAGTAGTTAATTATTACAGATAACAATGTAGCTTTTTAACAGACATGAATTAATTTGCTTTAATAGGCAAAAAAAAAGCAAAAAAAAAAAAATCAATTACCAGAAAATGACTATTGAGGTGTCAGGTTGTCGTGGTTTATCCTGACTGAAACCACTTTTAGGCTCAGCATCCATCAGATTCAACACAGCACATCCACCAGTCAGCCCAGGCAGATCCCAGCACTGAAGCTGTGTCAGAGAGCAGGAGGAGAGCCTGACACTGCTCCCACTCACTGCTTTCTAAAGGCTCTCTGTACTTCAGCTCCCCATCTCTCAGGCAGGATAACGCAGTGAGGAGATCTGGGGAGTTCAGTTACCGTGGAAAACATGAGAACAGAAACATCAGTGACACTGAGGACAACCTCTGATCTCAGGAACCCAGGGAGCTGCTGTCCACGAGCGCTGCTATCGTGTTGAGAGAAACCACTCTAAAAGAAAGCAAGAAAGCACTGTCCTTTACTGGCCCCTTTGATTTTATCACCTGTCACAGCATCAAGTGCTCCTTTCAAAATTCATGAGACTTGAAATAGTATGGCCACACAACACTAGACTAAGAAAATGACCTTTTACCTTTTTTTTTTTTCCTCTAGGTAAGCAGAATATCAGGAGCAAAAAGTATCACATTTGTGAAATCCTTATCAACCTTAATTCTGAGGACAGAAAAAGTACAAGGAAAAAGTATTTGTCTCTGCTGATTTTATATGTTTTTGACACTGTTTCATTCTCTTTGAAGGTGATTTTAGGTATTAAATTCACCAAATGTCAGCCTGCTGTCTCTTCAGGACTCTGATTTTGCCATTGACTTGGAAAAAAAATGGAGTTCCCATTAGTTTCTATTAAGAGCCCAGACTCAAAGGAGCAAAAACTAAGAATTAAAGCAATGATAATATAAGGTTTTGCTTTATGCCTTTTCACTTATAAGCACTAGGCTCTTCATGAGACCATTTAAGAGTACGTAAGAACAATCTTTTATTTTTAGGTCTGTCTAATGCAATATCTATCTTTACAGAACTGCAATGTGAATTATGTGAAAAAGTTACTAAACCTGGCATTGTGCAGTCAGCCTTCTTCAGGATTTGTGAAAAAGCAGTGACATTTCTCTATGGACATTTGTGAAGACTGCTCATTTGCAGAGAAAACTTGCTTGTGGATCAGAATTCTGCAGTGCCAAGCACAGAACAAAAAAAACAGCCCCCACCCCAAAGACAGGCTGCACTCCCCCTGGGCCTGAGCTGCTTATCCTGAAACATATTTCAAATAGAGGACTGGATATTTGGAACTGTGTGAATGGGAGACAGAAAACACAGATGCAGTAAAAAAAAAAAAAATAATAATGCAGTGGAAGAAGCCCAGACAGAGATGAAGACTTTGTTGTGAGAATATGAAAGAACTGGACAGGAATTTTTGGATAATTCACTGCCTGGAAAGATGTCAGATGTGGATACAAGACATAAACTTCAGAGCACTTTTCATCAATAAACAGGTTAGCTAGTCCTGTGCAATAAACACATTAGGTGCAATCTGGATGGTTTTCAGTTTTTCCACCAAGGAAAAAGAAAACAGAAAACCTCATGTTTCATCTAAAATTTTAGGACAAAAGGTTTGTTGACAGAACAAAACACACCTCAAGTGTCCACCTCAAGATTTACATAAAGTCCATCTCAAGAGTTGCATGAAGCAGAGCTACTGTCTTCCAAAAAGCTGATTTCCATTTAATATATATACTCATTTATATATTTACATATATTTATAAATATGGTGAGAATAAAGACTGCCATCCCAATGGGACTGCTGGCAATCCAGAAGTATCAGTATCTTTCTTCATGAGGGATGCCACTTCCAAGGAGCTATTCTCCATAAACACAATGCTTGTTATTTTATTAACATTTTGAAGACTTAAAGGCACCTTAAAAGAGCATATGATCACACTGGAATGATGCTTCTGTTTCTAACTTAAAATCAGATGATTCACCTGATAGATCTCCAAGCCTTTTATGGCACTGAAATTCAGTTCTCTAAATGAGGATCAGTAATTGTAGATTCAAAGACTGCCCAAACTAGTCAGCAGGAGATAATATGTAATATGTAACCACAGGAAAAGCAAACTGGAAAAAGAAAGACCACTGGCTTTCATAAATCATTTTTTGACAGGAAGGTTATTTATCATGGGAAATAAGCTTAATCAATAATAGAGTGAAACAACCTTAATAAAAAAGGGAATCAAGCTCTGTTCTCTTAGAGCATTATAATTAATGTGGGTAGGGGGAGCGAGAAGAAGCAGAAAGAATTGTTAGAGAGAATTGTTATTATCCTGACAAATGGATTCTGGATTGTTTCTAAAAGTTCATTTTCATCTAGCAGCTTTGAATGAGAAAGGATCAAGGATTGCATTTTGTTTTCCTAGAAGTAATGAGAAATTTTGAGGGAGGTGCTCAATGAAGGAAGAGTTATTCAAGGGATTAATATATTTTTATTTGATCTCAAGGGAATGATATAACCAATCATGACTATATTAAAAATCAACTTCCTTAAAAGGTGTGGGGAGGCCATGTTTTCCTCAATTTATTTTTATATACAAACCAAGTGTTAGTTTTTCCAAAACTCATCTTTTTTGTTCTGAGTTGATTAATTTTACAAATATGAGAGGAAAAGAAAAAGCACTCTAGAGAAAATTCAGAAGCTTAATGAAAAGAATGTTTTCATCTACATTAAAACAGAAACAATTGTGTATTATAGTTATTGTTTTGTTCAGTCACTTTTCATTTATCTTTCCAACTATTTTTACAGAGAGATGATAATTCCATCAGATTTTGAAAACATTTAACAAATTTTCTGAAAAATATTTCACAACTACCTCTGAAAAAGGAGAAACCTACATGTAAGTACAGTGTTCACAGGCATCCCAAGGGGAATATATATCCCAACCATAAAATGTTTCTCTCAATCCACATCATCAACATAAATATAAAGGAATAGTGTTGTTAATGCTTAATAAAAATATTATTTGAAGCAAAATCAAAAAGTAAAAGAAATACCAGTCCCTAAATAAACTGCAATTTTCTGTGGAGGACTTACATTAATTCCAAAAATACATCCATAGGGAGAAAGAAAATATGTGCAAATATAAAAATTATGAAAATGGGAATGGAGGAATGAACAACAAATTTGCTGGACTGACTCAGATTCTGTATTTCAGTTAAGATGTCCAAAATTCCTGAAACCTGGAGGTAACTGTCTACCAAAAAAACTAAAAGAAGCATCTCCATACTGAAAAGGTTTTAATAATTTAATAATCAATGTAATGATTAGCATGACCAGCCTAAACTTTTGAATTTCAGGAGAGGGGCTCTTTTGCCTCTAAAGCAGTAATTTTATTCCTGTTGCCAAAGTCCTTCTGAGCTCCACTCAGTATTCCACTGACTATACACAATCTACAGACAAGCCACAGGTCAGGAAAAGCAGAGCAGCAAAATAATTCTTATCCAGGAGATCACTTGAAAGCCTCTTCAAGTGTTCCCAGGCAATTTGTGAAGGGAGAGAAAAAGATTATGAGGTGTCCTACCTGTTACAAATTATTCAGCAGCTCAGAAAGTCACTCATTTTTAGAAGGCAGTTGTTGAAAACTACAGAATTTTTGAGGATGTATTGTGAAATTCTTATTTTTTTATTTTATCAGAGGATCAAAAAAAATGTTTTCAGGTAACTTTTTACAGGGGTCCCACTCTATAGTAATGTCAGCTTTTTTTCTGCTTGATCCTGTCAGGATTAAACTGGCAATGTTCCTGAGAACATGGAACAAGCTGGATCCCCTATTCTTCAGGAACTCCTTATTTTTCCCACATTATGTCAATAAGGTATCTCAAAACCAGAGTAACTTAGACATAAAGTGGCAGGAAGGATGTATAAATATTAGGTTTTCAAAGTGTTGTAAATTTGGCCAAATTCTTCTTCAGGCTCCACTGGGAAGAGTTTCAATAACCCAATGTATGAAACCAGCCCAGAGCTCAGCCTGCTCCTGCTTCCTCATCCAGCATTGCCACACAGCCATAGCTGCTCACCTGAAATTAAACACTCAGCCTGCCTTCCTTCCTTCCTTCCTTCCTTCCTTTCTTCCTCCCTCCCTTCCTCCCTTCTCTCCCCTTTCCCCGTTTTTTTTTTTTCCATTTCCTTTTTTTCCTTTTCTTTCCTTTTTTTCCATTTCCTTCCTATTCTGTCCTAGTGCACAGCATCAGTGGGGTAGAGCTGGGTCTCTGAGAATGAATTCTGTGGGAGAATGTAGAAGGGACCACGTCACTCCAGTAGCAGCACCTGCTGGTCCCTCACCCATCCCCTCAGGACAATGTACCACTTTAACCATGTTCTCTGCAGCACTGCAAATGTGCTTCCTGCTTTTTTACAGCACCACATCTAGGTGTGACCTCTCTACCTCTTCCAGAAGTGCATGGATTGCTCTGCTCATTGTAAATGTGGCCACACAGAAGTGGAACCCAGTTCTGTATTGATGTGTACTTTTTTACAGAAGTCATTAGGGCTGCAGAAGAGGAATCCTTTTTCTGCTGGGAAAGAGATGGCAATAGTGATTGACCATTCTTTTTCCTGGCTTTCTGGCAATAAAACATTTATTCATAATACATGTTTAGTGCTGCAGGTGGCATTGTTACTGTTCAAAGAATCCTACTCAGCACATAATGTGGTCGGCACTTCATCTTCCTGAAAATGAATCTTGAAAACTTCTTGAATTATATATCTCCTCCTGCTTTTCAGTAGATTCATAATTTTCTTCAGAAGATGGATTGCAGATAGCAGCACTGATGAGAATTAAACTAGCAAGGTTCATGTTAAGAACATAGTCAGTAAATCAAAAATTGAAAGTAATGTCAGAGATTCAAAATTGTAGACTGACAGTATCCTGAGATGCTGCTTATGATGGAGTCTGGTAATGAAGTCATGAGGTTAAACACAGCCTTTCATAGATACCCACCTGTTCAAATGCCAGAAACTTGCACTCCCCTCCTAGGAACTGTGAAATCATCCTTGCTGCTTGTATGGAGGAGAAGGATGCCTCAGTCAACTAATTCTAAAAGGAAGAGCCTGCATGCAGCAAAAGCCATTGAGCTTCTCCCTCCAAATGCCAATAAACAATGCCAATAACCACAAAGAGCTTTAGGAAGTTACTTCTGAGGATATTCTCCAGCATCACAAAGCTATGTGTTCAACCAATGGAAGAAAAACTCTTTCTCTTTAGAATTTTTCAATTCTTTTTTAAAATACCACTAAAAACTGGCACTCCAAAGCAGTCATACTCACCTTTAAGAGTAATTGTATTGATCCTGAAACTTTAATTAAAGTTTAAGTTAAATAATTTGTTAGTGATACTTGGCACCCATATCATTGTATAAACATGTTTCTAACCCCTTCTGTTTTGCTGGTGAATAACCCTGCCAAAATATATTTCATACCAATTCCTTCAGCTATGAATGTGAAGCAAATATTCTGCTCCAGTTCTTGTTTCCTTATCATATCTGTAGGATAGTAAAGACCTTCAAGAAAGGTAGAAAAGAAGATTCGCTTCCCATACATTTTATATTTCTGACATCAATTACATGCCCACTCCCTTCCTTGTGTCATAAGCTGTTCTACTTCTCTGTTCACAAATAATTGGCTGAGGAGGGTAAATACTTGTTTCAATAATCAGGGATTTGGCTGTTAATGTTCATGGAAGCCTTGCAGCTCTGTCTCTGTGCATGCACAGACTCTTCACCTCTGGATAGGGCTTTCAGGAATGTCAGGCTCAAGAAATTGATGGGCTGTATTCCCATCTCAGTGCATCCACATTTCTCTCTAAGGGATTGATGTGCAAAAACCAACATGTGGCAGGATAAGACACTATCCTTAGTTTATGGAGGTAACCATGTTAGCTCATGAAATGCTCTGCATTAGAAAACTTACATCTATATGCAGCAATTTTCCTTTTTTAAAAACGATGTGTTTGTATTTTCACATGAATTTAGTCCCTGTGCAAACAGCCTGTGGAAACAGCTCTAAACATCCCATTTCTTGTTTACCTACAGAAGTGACACAGGGCAAATGGAAGCACCGTGACTGTCCTCCACAGAGTTCACCAAAACCTCTCAACCTTGGCCAGGATAAAAGGCCAACTCAAACTTTGTGTCAATAAAATTATCACAGGCTCACTGAAATTTCCCAGTGCAATGGTGAATTCTGGGCTATATCAAATAGGGGCTAAATCAAATCCAGCAATTTTCCACTGCTCTGATACATGCTTCCAAAAGAGGAAGAATTTAACAAACCAGAGCTTCAGTTGATATAAATCAGCACCATTCCTCTGAAGCTAATGCAGCTGCATTGATTCACAGCCACTAAAGTCTTGGACTCTGGTCTCAGAAATATGATAGAGAGTTCCATTTGCTAATGTAAATGTATATTGATGGTTTATCGCGTAAATTTGTTCAGGAAAATGCATGAATCAGTGCTGCTTTTTTAGTAATAAATTGCTATAACAGGTAGGAATAAGTTTTGAGCTTTTAAAGAGCCCGATATATGTACTTCAGTCATGCAGTAATTCTGCAAGTACGCTCTTGCTTTGTAAAACACCTTTTTCCTTAGTGCCCCTCTCTTGATGCAAGCCAAGAAATTGCACCACCACTCCTATGACTGTAGACAACAAATTTAAAATACCCTTAATTGGAAGCTGAAAAAACTAAGCGTGCTGCACAATGGCTGAGACACAAGACTTATGGTTGTTTACTGTAACACTAAGACAGTCCCATTAACAAGAATGATGGGAAACTGCATCCTGGCATTATTCTTAGCAAAAGACTTGACAAATATGTTTTGTAAATGAAGGAACTACAACAGAGAAAACATATAATACACTTTTCCCCCCTTTTTCCCAGCGAAATGGTTGCATGTTTAATGCTTTATACATTATTCAAGGCTCCATTTTCCAGGGTTCATCAATACCCTAGTCTGCAGCAGCTAGAAGCTTGTAACAACTGACAAATGTAGACAAACATGCTGCTTAACCCAAGAACAGTGGGTCAGAGAACAAACAGGAAAATTTATTGTCTTTGCTATATTACTGTTGGAATGGAGGAGTAAATGAATACCATACGTTATAGCTTATCACTTACAGTATGAGTGTATCATGAACAGCCCAGCATGTCCTACTTAAATAATACTGATGGATAGCATGCAGGCAGCTTTTGTTCACTGCTGAGGTTTTGTCTTGTCTACATGTTGTTTATACTTATTTAGGGCTAGAGAAAGAGACAAAAGAATAGCAAGAGCCATGCTAGAGGCTCATACAATCCCCTTCCTCCATGTAGCCATAATGAATCCAGGCTGTGCCTACCACGGGAAGCTATTGCAGAGAAATATAGAAGTCTTCTTGGGGTAAAAAGCAGATTCCACAATATATCCTTAGACCAGACATTATATTATTTCCCAGGTGCACTTGTAAGCAGCTCTGCAGAGGACAAAGGAGAAAAAGGAGGGGAAAAAAGGTGGTGGCAGGGAGGAATATCAACCCGAGTTTTATTGCCTCTGCCTGCTGGAGAACTGTAGGGAGATTAGCAATAATTTTTATATTCAGCACTGTACCTCTGAAGGTGACTCAAGAACTTGTGTGAACTAGAACTCTAGTACAATATAAGCAAACCCCCAAACCTGTGCTGCTGTTTCTCTCCTGCCCTCAGCCTGTGGTTTTTTGGCCAGACCATTCCAGCTGTGCCAGGCAGGCCTGGTGCACCTCTGGATTTCTGCATTAACACCTGCAGCACGATTTCTCAGGTGTCTGGTGTGAGGGGATCACTGTCTGAGGATCTCATCCCACATTGCCATCACACTATTTCAGACTTTATGTCGGCGCTGTGTGAATGGCAAATGGGGAGGAAAAGGCACATCGCAGTTCAAAAATGGAATTCAGAGCCATTTGATATTCATCCTGCTATTGTGCCACAGAAACTGCAGGGCAATTTCTGCAAAAATTGCAGAATGAATTTAGAATCAAGCCCCACATGAAGGAAATAATTTAACAACATCAGGGATCCTTTTAAATTATGATTAAGCTTTTTGCTATTCAATGGAAAAAATGGATATTGAGCACACCCCCATTCCTTCCCACCCCCAGTCCCCCAAAAAACCCAGTAATTTTTCCTAAATAATTGAAGGTTGTTGTGACTGAAGGGTTAGATGTATAATTTTTGTTAATTTAAGTCACTTATATTAACCACAGGAATTAATTTGGTCTGACACCTTTGCAAGCAGGTTTTTACCAATAGAAAAAAGATATTCCCAGCCCAACATGAATTAAGGAGTGCTTGTCTACTCACAAAACTGTACCATTTTAATTAAGATTTTACAGTCACCACTTATTAATTTAAACCTGACCTATATCTCAGTAAGGGAATTTAAACTAACAAGTCAGGTTCCAATAGATTGGAGCTCCTTACACAAATCACAGGGATTTTAATGAAGCAGCTCGATATTCCATCTGTATTTACTCTGGCATGATTTTGTGATGCACGAGAAGCCTACTGTGGAAAGGATTTTATAATGGAACCCTGCTTCAAAAAGGAAACAAGATGGAATGAGTTTCAAGTTGGACTCAGGTCTCCAGTTCTCAGTGGTCTAAATCTCATTTTGGTCAAGATGAGCCTACTCAGCAAAAGATCACATGGTGGTGATTTCTGTGTGTGAGTAAATCCGTTCTTTAATAACTACTGCTCATTTTAATTCATTGATTTATGCTTGGTATAAATGAAGAATATTTACTCAGATACAGGGAAAAAAAAACAGCAAAGAACCCCCACTAAAACCAAAACAGTCCAGTCCTTGGGGCTTGTTTAGGTAAAGAGATTTTTCTTTTCCACTACTGCTTCCCAGCATTAATTTTCATCCCAGTATCCCAGAAATCTGTGATTCCTTAAGGATGCCATTTGCTTATGCAGATCACAGTAAAATTCAGGGGCTGGTCTGGGATGTACTCAGCCTGGCTGAACATGGCTTTCCTTCTCAATATAAAAACTAAATTAACAGGGCTGGCCAACAGGACTCTATGGAATGACATGAGGAAACTCAGGCTATTTGACAACCAGCATGGAAACTGGTATTGATGCTAAAAATCTTGGTTTACTCAGCTGTAAACTAAGAATAGGAACCACCAAAGCTGTTTCCTGATCTTGGGCTAATGATCCAACAACCATTGAATGAAAATCTCCAGAAGAGATTCTTAACCCAAAACCCATTTCCTAAATTTTGGCAGGTTTGTTTGGGCATTTTAAATATACTTCTACATGAGATTTGTACACCTGGTACCTAAGGTGGCATTTCTTTGCCTCCACTGCAGCTCTTTCAGCGCAGTGTCTGTGATTAGGCTGACTATGACAAAACTCCAACACCAGCTTTGCATTCCAGAAAGTCACCAGACAGCAATCCTGGGATATGACTGCTAATCAAGAGGCTGGTGACATCTGTAGCAGAGCAGATGGTGACGTTCTACAGGTCCTGCTTCAGGGGCTCTCAGTTTTCAAGGCAGTTCCTGTAGATTTAGAAACTTTGATCTATAGTCTTTGCCATCCTCTAGCACTTGGGAAGATGACACAGACAGCTAAGCACAAAGAAAGCCCTTCAAACACAAAGGACATGGAGTAATCCCTGCAAAATAACCAAGCAATAAACCCCACAGCATGCCCTAACACATGACCTTTGCCCCTGGCTGTGGCCACTGGCAATGCTGAGTTTGGCTCTGCTGTGTTTTGTTTGCCTCTGGTTAAAGGTTATCAGATTTATCCCATCTGTATAAACCTGTATAAACTGTATAAACCCACTTGTGTCCCTCATCCTGCATACACATCTCCTGAACCAGGTCCCAGCCACCTGGATAACCCTCGTCAGGAGCCTGCCCAGCCTCTCAGCCCCCCCTGCACCTGTGGAATCAAACCATGCTCCGGCTGAGGAGACCAGCACCACTGAAAAGGTTGGGACAGCTTTCCTGAACCTGTTTGCCACACTCCAGATGTGTCAATTATGTGGTTTGAAGCCAAATATGACTCTGCAGCTGGCAATGTCAGACCCTACAGGTTTACAAGGATACAATATCTTCAGCTATTAAATACTGCTCATGTTTCCCCCATGATGTGCAGCCACAGTCAGTGCACCTCATCTCTTTGCAAGTTCCACCTAACTCAGCACTAAAAGCACCAAAATAGCAGCTTGAAAATAAACCAGCATCTATTTGGTTCAAAGAGCTGGCAAGTTTGACAGTGACCCAGGTAAATCCCCTTCTGCCCCTTACAACATTCTGCTACTACCTCTGGTTTCTGCAATTCATTTGTCTCCTACTTGGAAGCATTTACTGAGAAATAACCTTGATCTTGACTTCTCACCATTCCCCAGGCAAATTATTATGTTTTCTTACTGTTCCTTGTTCCCACGGTATTTAAAAATTTTGGTTTCTTGCCTGAGTTCATTCAAAGCTTCAAAGTGCAAAACAAAAATAACCCCAGAAATGTGCAAGTAATGTAATAATTTTTTGAAGATGCCCTATGTGGAACCCAGCTGGAGCAGGGTAGAGAAGGGAAAATTGAGAATGACATAAAGCAGACAATGCTAAATGTAAAATAATAGTAAGGGTACATCTTTGCTTTATACAATAATTCCTGGTCATTGAGAAGCATGATTAATATACAGGGTTAAACACATTTTCAGTTTAGAGGTTCTGAGGCTCAGAAATATCTGCAACACCTAACCTTGCACGGAGAAAGGACCAGGAGTCTGAGAGCACAGGAGGTTCTGCTTTCTTGCTGAAATTCCTTTTTAAAGGTAAGTTCCTGCTCAGGACTGGGAGTCTGTTCTACGTGATGTTTGTGCCAGACAAGAGCCATTCTTTTGTTCATTAGGTATCCAAAAGAGAGACAGAAAACCTTTGACTGTCTCACACACAAGTGGACAGCAGGAAATCTCAAAGAATTTCTGTGAAAAGGATGGCTACGTGAAAAAGTGGGTGGGGGAAATGGCAGGTGGATGATGGACACCAAAACCCCACACAATATCTGCTCACCAGCCAAGAGGAAAGTAAACAGCCAATCTCCTGCAGAACTGTAACGTTTCCTCTGATCCCATTTATCAAAGACAAGGGATATAAGGGGGGCAAAAGTCCTTAAAATGAAACTGCTTGTTGGCTGAAAACCAAAGCCAGATTCAGACAGTTGCTGCTCTAAAGACATTTAATAAAACACCTATTTTTCATTAATTGCTATTTTAAAATTAATTTATTTAATTATTTTGGTTCCTATTAATTTATTTGCTGTGATGTATATCTGGACAGTTTCAGAAGTGGGGAAAAAAACAGAAGTATAACCTTACGTTGCCTGAAGTTATGATTCACAATATTTTTGCCTCACGTTTTTATTGCACATAAGTGCAGCCTTACTGTTGCTCATAAACAGGTGTGAATCTGTCCCTACTATCACACCTAACTATGCCAGAGAAAATAACAGAACCTCTGTAACAGCAGCTGCAGTGACAAACCATTCTTTCAGCCTACCTAGTCCTGAGTCAGTTCAAGGGCTGCTATGAACAAAGCTAAAAAACCTGAATTTTGCACCAGAGGATACTCTAGCCAGGTAACAACTTGAACTCATGTTTATTCACCCCTCCAGCTGTTAGCAGAAGTGTTGCTGTTTCAGAAAGGAGCGCTGTCTTCTCCTGCTTGTTCTTACATGATCCAAAAGCCCACCAGAGGTTTTTTCTCTGTTTCCTCTGACTCTCCAACACTTCCACATCTCTTCAATGCTCTTACAGTCCCTCAAAACCACTCCAGTGGACCTGCAGCTTCTGACTTCCTTTACCTCTTAAGTAATTCTGAAACCCTAACAAGTCACACCAAGTTCCCAAGGCTTGGGTCCTGCTAAGGCACCCCCACAAGCTACAACAGGTTCATGATGTCCTGAGATGAAGAAAGCACTGCAACATCACCATGCTGCTCTCCCTCATCCCCAGAAAGCTCTCAGGTGATGACTGAATGCAAGCCTTTGTCCAATATTCACTTAAAAAAAAATAAAGCGCATAAGTCGCTAATTAATTTTTCAGTAGAAGGCATTCTCTTGACTTCATTCACTTCTCTCATTACAATCAAGTGAAATTCTTAAAACCAGAAAACTGTAGCCTAATTTTCCTGTTTATCTGCCCTGTGACCTCTCCAGGCAGTGCCCACTGGAGGTGCACCATGAGCACATCGTGGTTGCCTGGTCTCTCCTTGACAAACCTTAGGCTGCTACTGTCTGCAGACCTTGCTCAGAGCTCAGAGGAAAGTCAGCAGGAGATCTGGTTTAGATATGTGGACATCAGTAATTAGAGGTCTGAGGGCTGAAAAACACTCATTACCCTTTTGGTCACGAGATTCTGCCAGTTTGATATCTAAAATTAATTTTTCTGGGACCTTATCACACCTGTGCCAGGACTCCAGATGACATTATGCACTGATGAAAATAAACTTTCTGCTAAGGCTGCTAGAGACAATACAGGGCCTTTGGCTGTACACAGTGTTTGGCACTTTAGTACTTCAACAACGTGGATCTACCTGACTTTGCTGGTCCCAAAGCAACAACCATGTTTAATTCCCAAATATTCCGCTGCCTGTGTGCACACACATGTGCCCAGGGAGCCTGGCAAACTCCAGGGGTCCAATCCAGATTTCAGTAACAACAGGGAACATGAAGAAGGAACTCCATGGAATTATTGCACTGCCTGTTTGGGATTACTCTAAGTAACTCTAGAATAATTAAGTTCAAAAATGATTCATTAAACACCAAAAGATGATATGAGATGACTTGGAAGATGTGCAGAGCTAGCTATGGTCTTAGGTCTTAGCACTGTGTACACGTGGCACACAGAAGTGTTTAGCTTCATTAGCAAGAATCCTATTTCCAGCTTTGATTACTTTTGTTATTCTCTATATGAAACATTCATGTTCAAATTAATCTTCTGCAAAGACAAGGGGCAGAACAGAAGCATTATTGGTCTGAGAGCTCCACTGAAGGATATACGAAGGAACAAACTAATAAATATTTTATTAGGAAAAAAGAAAAAGGAAAATAAAGTTGAATTTGAAAAAAAAAATCCACCCCCAAAATCACAGGATAAACTCTTCATATCATGAACTAAAATTCTACTCTGTCTTTTGATGGCTGCTGTTTTTATTATTAAAGGTTTTGTTGAGAGTCTATATGATGTTAACATATGAAAATACAATGACTGTCACAGAAAAACAAACTCATAAATTTCAACTTTAAGTATCTCTTTTAATGTATTGTTGTACTTTATTGGTAATATTCCTCTAGCAAATGCCTTTTTATTATTGTATCCCTTCTTTGCAATAAAGAGGAATGCTGTTGACTGGCTTCCATTTTGGGAAATATGAAATCATTGTTTCTTGCTAGCTGTGGGCAAGAAGTAGTTTTCAGACCATGCTAAAGTTGCAAAAGTATGCTCACAAGAAATATATAGCAAGAAATATGTTAGTACCTTTCATAAATTTTCAATACAGGGATATAGCAAGATCATTTCCAAGCATAAACAGACCCAGCAAAGAAAATATATTATCTTAAATCAGGTATCATTCCCTGGTACGACAAAGATGGGCTGTTTAACAGCATAAAACAAGCAGACTTCAGCCTAGTACAATATGATAGCTGAGAAAATTTTAATATTTTACATAAGTAGCCAACCATCTCTGGCTATATCTTTTATCCCTAACAGAAACAAAAGGCACATTGGCTTCTGAGAAATATTTGTCTGTCTGCAGGGGAGGTTGTTGAATTAATTTAAAACCTTTTCAGTAGCTGGCAAAAAATGTTGAAGGGGGAATTGATGCATTTATCCTAAACTGCATAAATAGGACACAGCTGTGAAGCCTACAGACTTTGTGGGAGAAAGGGCCAGCATGGCCCCAGAAACTCGTGCCACCCGTGCAGGTGGCAGCAGAGCTTGGGGCACACAACTGGAGCTCACCCAGCAGCCAAGTGCAGCACCCTCTGCCCTTGCTTTCCTTTCTGTCCTTTCTGCAGTTAATAATGCATAGCCCTGCCTTGTATTTCACCAAGTGACCCAATAAATGGAAAAGCTCATCGGAGAAATTCTGTTGTGCTGGGAAATAACACCATTAACACAACAAAACCAAATCTATTGTCACTCTGGTGTTTGTGAGTCACTCCCTTGTACCAGCACATCACACCTGCCCCATGTCCTGCTGCCAGGCCAGAGTTTCTGGCAAGCCACAACCTGCAGAAACCCACCTTTGAGCAAAGCAAAGACCAAGGACTGAATTCTGACACCAAATCAGCCTTCAAGCAAAGCAATAATCCAGGGCTCCCTGGTAAACAAGGTTTTACCTGGTGAGGTGCAGTCCTGCAGTCAGTCTGCATCCACGTACTCGAACTCAGATATTTTCCTCTGAGGCTGAAAAATACATGAGCCTGCAATCAATGAGTTAGCAGTCCTACTGCTACAGATATTCAGTAAACAGGTGGTTGAAACACAGCAATTTCAGATATTTGTGCCCTCTTCCAGCTGGTACTAAGGTCCATAATGGAATTGTGTTAATATTTCAAGTTAAAACCTAGAATCCTTTATAGGTAATATTTGCATCATTTTTAAGGCAGTCCCTTCAATTTTTCATATGCAGTGTGATTGGTATGAATAATTTAATTACATCCAAAGATCCACTATAAAACTCAGTGGTTTAATGACATATTGAAAATTGATTGTAGAAGGTGGCACTGTCCTACTCTAAGGAACAATTGATGGTTTCAGTCTGTTCCCAGTGGATTTGGGTCAATTGTGCCATAATGATCTTTGACACCACCTGCTGAGCCTCGAGGTTTGCTTAGGACAGGCACCTCTGAGGGAATTTGTTTTTTCTGGTGTTGTACTTGCTCTGTGGTCAGATAAAAACCTACATTTTGGAGGCTTGTAAATCAATGAAAGTTGAACAGATCCCTAAATTCAGACATAAATTAAGAGATATGGCTGTAGAGATGAACTGGTTCCCATTAGCTGCACCAATTATTCTTTGGGGGTTTTGAGTACAAGACTTGCCTGCTGCCCAGGTCCTGATCCAAGGTCTGTGAAAGTAATTGGAGGCATCTAATTGACATGAGCAGATAAAGGTATTGCTCATAGAAAACACATACCATATTACTTTTTTGACACCTGCTTTGAAAATAGTTTCTCTTAAGTCTCGAGTGACACCATAATGATGAATAATGGAATTAGACAGTTGTATCTAAAAGAGGAATGACTTTATATTCAAATTTTTTACAGGCAGGTATGTGTTCTAACACACATATGACACATAACAGTCAGTAATAAATTTGTGTGTGTACACATGTGTGTGCACACATACATTCTTAGCAAATATAATCTTATTGCAAAACAGCACCTTGTTTCCCAAGAATTGGGAACCAAAAAAGAATTAAGGTCTAAAAATACAGTCTTTTAAAAATCTGAGAGCAGTAGGCATATTCTGAGCCAGTCTTAATGTGTATGTCCTGATTTCAGCCATTTCAGATCCTAATAGTGTAATTCTAAGGAAGTAGAAATATAACATTCAAATTTTCAATACATATTTTTTGGCACACTTGTAAAGTTTCAATTGTATCTACAACCTAAATAACAAGTATATTTATAATGCTGGCTGAAATCAAGAGAGAGCATTGGGGAGCTCCCACAGTGGTCATTTATTACCTACTTTACAGAAGCACTTTATCCCGTGGTCTGGGATTTCTAACAAGTAATGTGACAATACCTGCAGGAGATGCAATATTTGACAAATTGGTAAAATGGTAATTTTTATGTTGTCTCAAGGAGTAGATGAAGAGTAAACAAATCTCTACTTATAGCAGCCACTGGCAAGCACTGAGAATGAAGTGGAATCACAGATATAAACATCAAGGACTAAGGAGAAAGATATTTGTTTAGGCACTGGCTGAGTGTGATAAATGCTCCACTCCTTTACTCTTCCCAATTAGCAGGTCCTGTCCCAGGTTGTGATCCTGAAAAAAAACAACCCTGTAATTCCATTCTGGGATGTCCCTTCTTTTCCCAGTCCAACATCTAATTATACACTAGGAAACAATCAATACATCCACACAACATTTCTGTGCATCTCCTTTTCTTACTGACTTTTCTTACTGACTTTCTGAGGAGCACACCTCCAGTCTGCCTCAGCAATATGTGTTATTCATTAGCAAGAAGTAAAAAAGCCTTGTTTTTCTTCTATTTGCATTCAATGTGAACATCAATATCACTGCTCAGAGACATCATCAATTTTTTTAACTCTAGCCTGTAATAAAAATCTAATTACAGTACTACCATGCAAACATATAAAAGCCCTCACATAGTCCTTACTCCCTAAAACCTTACAGTCTAAACATGGGACTGTAATGAAGCATAAATAACCAAGTCTTGATCAGAAGTAGCTCTGAATTGTAGCTTCAGTGGGAATAGATAATAATAAACACATGGTAAGTACCTCAAGAAAATTTACATCTCCACCAAACATTAGCATAAGAGGCACAGTTGAAAAGACATGGCTAAACTCACATCTCCTTGCATTTGCTTGTAAATCTGGAATTTGAAAAATGAGATTTGCCCTGACTTTTGAGGCATCCTTCCTTTCTGAATGGAAGGTTCTATCAGCACTGTATCTGAGAGACACTAAATCCCTGCTCCCCACTCTCTGTTACACCCATTATTCCCACACCTCAAAAGTTTTCCTAATCCAGATCCAATCCTGATGATTTCAGATCAATCATGTTATTCCCTGCTATTCATTTTCCCATTATTTCCAACACCCCAAGAGTGCCCATGTGACCACTGGGGGAAAAAGCAGCTGCTTGCTTGCTTGAGACCCATTTGGTTCTGCTTAGGAAGAAGTGATCCACTTGTTACAGGTTGGAGCTGTGGATAGGCTTATCTTGCCTGGTGGTCCTCTCTTCCTGGAATTAATGAGAGAATCCTCCAGGCAAACCTCTTCTCCTCACAAAGAAAGTAAAAATACCCTGTCTTTCTTGGCTGGAATGTGTTATTTTCTGTCTGTGAAGGCTGAATGCACAATGACATGCCTACATGGAAAAAAAGGTTCAGAAAAGTTTGCTCAAGTCTGTTCACCTTGAGCTAACATTGTCCACTGGAATTAAGATTACAGATTTTCTTCCTTTATATGTCCTTATTACAAAGGAGGAAGATAAGGTCACATTAAAGAATAAACAAGTGAAAAAACTCACAAAAATCCCACCCAAATTAGATTTGCAGAAAGCCAAATTTTCAGGTGGACTGTTGCTGACAAGACAAGCAGTTTATCCTTTAGAAATTTTCAGTTTCATTAAAATTAATTTAACAGTAAGGATCAAGGTGGAGGCAACCCTAAATCCTGAACAATATATAGATGACTTCCTTTCTTATCTGGAACATTCCACTGACACACAGAGGAACAATTCTGATGAAACTCTTTGCATTCTGTGTTTGTCTGTTCTCTCCAACATTTCTGTTTTTAACAGACAGATGAATGGGATGACTTTACTTGATTCATTGGCAGTGTAAAGCCCTGACTTCTTTAACAGCAATCATAAATGGTTTTGAGAGATGAAACAAGTGTTGCAGCATGGTCCATTGAGCAGAATGGAGAGCAGTGCCTTCCCCAGTGTCACTGCACATGATATATTTAATGAGTGCTACCCTATGTTTGGATCAAAAGTGCTTTTAGTCATCTACAACATGGGATTCCATCTTGTTCCTACCTTTTGAAAAAGCTACAAAGACAGTCGTAGTTTGATTTTCCTTATTCAAAACCCTGAAATGCTCTTTTATGCATCAAGTCTCCTTAGCTCTTTTAATTTTCCTTTTAATATAACTGTACAAATATATGATAATAATAAAGTGCAATGCTTAAGTATTAAAAAATGTTAATTATTGGCTGGAAAAGAACATTGAGTCTGCAACAATTTAAGTTTACTATAGCTATAAATGCATTACACAACCATTCTGCTTGCAGCTGTTCATGAAAGCCACAATATTCTACTGTCATTCTCAATATCTTGAAACATTTTTCAACAAGCAGCATTTAGAGCTGATAAAGAAAAATGGACTTCTGTTTACCAGAACATTTCAAAATTTTAGCTTCATTTATTCAGAGATGAAAGCCAATATTTTTTAAATTCCTAGAAAAATAGTTTTAATAAATTTTTACTTGTTTGGAGTGTTGCATTTGACTATGTGGTAACATTTTTAAAGAACATAATCCATTCTGAAAATGTGAAGTACTTCAATATTGTATCAAGCACATATTTATCTAAATAAATAAATTGATCTGTGGAGGTGTTAGAATATCATGTTGTTTTCCTTGAGCAAATTGTTAGACCTTTTTTTCCTTTAATATCTTTATTGGGCTAATGTAGCTGAACCAAAGCTGAACCCCAAAGTTTAAAATAGCAGTGAGATTTTAAATGTAATCTTTGCCTACTAAAGAATATGAGGATAATTTCTCATCTGCAGGAAAGAGTATCTTGCCCAGTATTCTGAGGGCTTCTTTGAAGGAATTCAGTAATTGACAGGATGAGAGGACAAGAGAAAACGACAATTGAATCAGGGGAGGTCTGGACTGGATATTCAGAAAAAAAATGTTTACCAAAAGGGCCATCCTGCAGTGGCACAGCTGCCCAGGGACACGGTGGAGTCCCCATTCCCAGAGATGTAAAGGTGCAGAAGTGGCATTTGGGAATGTGGTTTAGTGCTGGATTCATGGTTGGACTTGATGGTCTCAGAGGGCTTTTTCCACCTAAATGATTCTGTGATTTAGCTGAAAAATTGAAAACTGACCAACAGGAAACTGTGTGGGGTAAAGATGTCTAGCAGTGATCAAGACCTGACCAGGGGCTCTCCCTGTGCTGTCCGTGCCTCCCTGTCCCTAAACCTCCCCGAGTTCTGTCTGCTGTTGCTCCTGCACACCTGAGGCACAGCCACAGAAATAATTCAGCCATCTCCCTCCTCTGTTTCCACGCTCCTGGGCTGTACCTCGCAGCCTCGAAGGGCTGTCAGAATCATTACCTGAACCATTTAGACCCCAAAGCAGAAAAACAGCCCTAACCAGCCTCACCACTGGGTGACAGAAGGTGCCTCTCTGCACCCCTGGGGAGATGTTAAAAGTAGATTGACTTTAAAATTGCTCACAGAAATAGGGAACAACTGTAACAGAGCCACTTTACAGCCCAGACTGCATGGCTTCCAAATCAAGCACCTTTCTCAGAGTTTTGTGTTCAATACAGGGCATAATCCACAGTCTTACTCTTTTGAAACAGATCATGATCCAGTTTAAGTCCCCTCCTCTGAGCAGCCATTTTTCAGACTATTTCATGACTTTTAGAAAAAAACTTCCTCATTCCAAGAGAAGCAGATCACTTATTCCTGAATGATGGTTTCTGTTCCCAGATTATGTACTGTACCCTTAATTGTGCAGTTTGATAAAGGTAGTTGATATCCTCAGGATTTCTCTAACCTTTATTTTAGCACACTCCAGGATAGTAACATTCTAATCAATTTTAGCATGCTGATGGCACATGGGGAGCCCTAAATCTCCTATTGACAGCTCATCAGGGAAGTCAGCACTTTTTTGTAATTTTCCATTTAAACAATTCCTTGGTACAAAGCCATCTCAAAGACTACACTGTTTGTTCACTGTCCCATGATCCTGACATGGAGGATACAGAATTTCATCTAATTTTATGCCTTATTTATGTATCTTTAGCGTGCTTGGTTCAGAATTTTTAGGTGTTTTGTCTTCACAGAGATACACAGGCTCATTTTTGGACAAGAAAAACACTTGAAAAAAAGATAAAGGGGAATAGTACTCATTTTTTATTCTGCTCTTCGGTTTTGTGCTATATTCTCCATGTTCAGAGAACTGATGGGAAACACAATTTACTCCTTTAAAAGAATATAATTTCACAGGATGCAACCTATAGTAGCAATTCATACAGAGATATATTGCATGAATTCAGCCAGCAGCCCATTTCAGTGACCAAATTAATTATATTTAAGCTTTCCAAATCATTAGATAGTACCTGTGAAACCAGTTACATGACTTCCTCTTAATCAATACTATGTTATAGCAAATGTCAAATGAATTACTTAAAGAAAAAAAAATTCAAAAAAATTTAAATTATCAAAACCGCAAGCAAGGCACATTAACATTAGAAAAATAGCTGTGAAAGTTCATTCCTAATGTTGAACAGCATTGTGCAGAACACAGACTTTTCCCCTTTGAGGAAACCCCATCTGTGTGTATCAGATATACTTGGAAATAACAAATGCTGTTGTATTGGATATTTATTACAAAGTACTATATAGAGAAAGAAAAGAAAGGTGAAGCCTTTTATTAGCTAAGATTCACTTTCCGTGCAACTGTAGAGCTGTGACATTTGCAACAAAGCATAAGAACACAATAAATGTGATATACTGAGAGAGCTTTCAGACATACCTTTTCTATCCTTGAACTCTAAACAAGGATTTCTGCCTCCCTCTCTCCCATTATAGAAACCCTCTAAGTATTAAAATACAGCAATTTCAGATGGATTTAGATCATTGTCCAACTGTGAATTGGTATTCTTTGGAAATAGCTATACTTATTTCAGAGTGAGGAATGTGAACTATCAATCCAGAGCATCTGCTGAACCTTATGTAAAGGTCAGTCAGTCCTGTTGTAAATGCAAACATTCTACATGGTACCTAAGCTTCCCTCTCATGACTGAAAATAACACACTGGGCAGACAAGGAGGTTTCATTAAGTGAGAAAGGGAAGGAACCATTACAAAGAGAACTGATACAGTAAGTGCTCTTTAAGACAGAAAAAGTAATTTTAAAAAATCATACAACTGCTGAATCCTTATTTCTTGTCTCCTTTTGTCTAGTGAAGTCTATAAACAGTCTGAGGTCAAAATGGTAGCTTCTTAAAATAGCTCCTCTGTGTTTGATTTTTCACATAGAAAGACTTAAAGTGAATAGAATCTTGATTTCAGAATAGCCAATAGCTATGAATGAAAGAATTAAGGTGCAAATTTTGCCAAGAGAGAAAAATCGTCCCAAGTAAAAAAATCATCGGACATTCCGAAGCTTTCTCAGTTGAGGATTTTGACACAGATTGGCTGTTTGGTTATTTTACATCCAAAGCTACAAATTGCAGCCACTTCTATAAAACTGGATGTTTCAAACATCTCTTCTGTTCTGGTGTATTTGTAGCACTTTTAGCTGCTTCAGGTGCATGAAAAAGTAAAAGAAGTAAGGAGACGTTTACGGACTGGGGCCAGCTCAGTGCATCTCATAAATTCACAGTTGGCCATAATTCTGATTAGTGAGGATATATCCAGTTTAATTCTGGGCAATTTCATTCACAGCAGACTCCAGGGTGATCATGTCTGAGTTCTTACTCAATGGCTGTGCTGTTGCTATGGGTACAATACCCTGGAGATGGAGCAGTCCCAGTGATCCCATACAGTCAGGATGTAAAGCTGACAGATACAGAACTGCCACATCAGCACTGACACAGCTGCTGCCAACTCCACTCTACAAACTTTATTTTAAATCTCTAAAATATTCCCAAACTGTTCCAAATGTTCTTGCTACTCAGATATCAAAAAAGGCTTTTCTGAGAGCTCTGAACATTATTTTAAGAGTTTAGCCAATTCTTAATCTTAAACAAGATCTTCTGTCTTAATCACCATATAGTATTTTCTGCCTCAAAACAGCTGTGTCAAATCTCTTGATCAAAACACAGAAATTGTTACTAACTTCTTCACTATCAGGTATTTATGTTTTACCTTAAAAATGTTACCTACAATTATTTACACAGAACTATCTGACACAAACAAGATGCTATCTGAGGAGCATACATTTTACCATGTGAAAATCCATTATAGCAATTTTTCAGAGAACAGTTTAAATATACTGTTCCCAAGGTAAACTTCTTTGCTGTAACATAAATATGAGTTTGTAAAAGCTCATAAGTAATGATTTACTACCTTGCAAGGTTGGCTTGGTGCACAGTTGTGCAGTAGTTGTAGCTGAAACACATTTAATTCCAAACTTATATGATGACATTATCAATAAGCTTTGTCCTTAACTCATAGCTTCAACTTCTGAAGGAAAGGTGGCTACATTCCTATTATATATTCAGCTGACTGGAGGAAAAAGTAACATGGAAAAAAGAAATATCTAGACATATATATTGACAAGGTATTAAGGAAAGCAACATGGGTTATTTGGAATTCTGAACTGAGGGATCTACAGGCTGTTCATCAGTTATGAGCAGGAAAATCTGTATTTTGGAAAACAAATGGGGAGGGAAGGGCCATAACGAAGTGTATGGTAAAAAGCAGAGGCAAACAAATATAGTATTTTAAAATTCTGTGGACTTTAGCTCATGATGTCTCAGTTTCTGAAGCTCAGGGCTACTTTGCCAGGGGAGCAAGAAGCAACAGAGCAAACCTCTCCGAGCCCTGACTCAGCAGGGTCAGCACAGACAACCTGCACACAGCTCCCTTAGGGAAGGGAACAGCTCTCTCTGCTCCTTGATTCATTCCCCAGGCTCTTCCTGCAGCACATCAGGAGCTCTCTCATCCCCTGTGGTCACTGCTTTGTACAGGAAAGTACATGTTTTCATGTTTTCACCATGGTTTGTTTAGCAAAAGGAGGAATCAGTGTTCGCAGAGATGTCTGTTCCAGATTAGTGCCATAAATAAGAATAAAAGCTTGTTCATTTTCTTTCTGGTCTGCAGGAAGCTGAATTGATAGAATACATTTGGTGAGTTTCTCTGCAGAAATCACAACATGACCAAATGCACCAGTTCTTTGAAAAGTGCAACCACCTTTGATGGTGCAAGCAGTAAATAACAAAGAATTCTCAGTCTCCTAATTAACATGAGAAATGTTTGCCTTTCTTCAGATATGCTATTGCCACGTGACTCACAAAATCAAGAGATGAAGGCTGAATGGTTGAATTTTCTGACAGTTTACTAAGAATTTATTACGAGAAAGTACGGCTGCATCATCCAGAGAATTCATCAGACTGAAAACTTGAAAGTGCCCAAGTTCTAAGTGTGTTCTGAGATCAGTTAATTTCTCTATTTCTTTTCTTCCTGCAAATAAAAGTAATACTTACAGCAGCTACTCTCAACACAGATTAATCTGTATATTTGTCTATCAATTTTGCAGCACTGTGTTCACACAAACAGCAGCACTCCTTATGCAGCCAGAGGTTCCTTATCATCATCAGGTAAGATTTGCACAACACTTTTATGTGAATACATATTATTAAAGACTGACCACTGTAAGTGATTAAAAACTTCACAACAACAACAAAAAAAATCTATATAATGTATTTAATAATATAACCTCATAGGGATAGAGAAATTTTATCTTGAGGCAAAAACACAGCTTTAGTTGTTGGTTTTTTTGGTTTTTTTTTAATTACAATAAGCTTTATTCCTAAACTAATTCTGAGCTTGAAACATTCAGTCTTTTTGATCACTGGAAATAATAGTCTTAGCAACAGTAACAAAAGTAAACTAAATTTTAACAACATTCTGATTTGCAGATTTTTAAAAAAATTATAACCTATTACTCTTAGCACTGTGGAGGAAGGGCCGTCCATGCAGGAGTGCCTCTTTGTATTTTTGCCACTGTAGTAATATCTTAACTGAACAAATTTATTCCCATGAAATGCATCTAAAAACCTTACTGCAAAGCACAAGTAAGGGTGATGACAGGGGAATATTACTGACACAGGAGGAGATACCCTTCAGATCTCCAGGATGTTGAACCTGGGTTGCACATCCAAATCAAGCTCCAGGCCACAAGTCAATTAAATTTGTCCCCATCAACACATAAAAAAAGCCCAAACAAACAATCCAAACTGTTCTCTTTTATACCTGTTGTTTGATTCTGTCCTTAATTCTTTTAATGTGCCTGGTATTTCCCCCCTTTTCTATGAGAGATGGCAAAAACTTCTCCTTTCATGAATTGCAGACAATGGTCTTCCCCACAGGCAGAACTGAGAGTGAGGCAGAGTTGTAGGCTCTGAAGAATATTAAGGATGTCCAAACAGGGTCACTCAGCTCATCGGTCACTGGGCCCCAAACAGCATTAGGGAAGTGCATTCTGTTAATTTGGTTAAGTAGCTTGAGCTGCAGGACACAGAATTCACAATATTGAGCCACTGGCATTAATGTGATAAAAGAGTTAAAGGCTAGCATGGTAGAAAGAGAGAAAGCAAAGCTTATAAACCTCATTTAATGGATAAAAGAAAACCATTTTTAACATTCCAGTTGTCTTTGCTTCATTGTATTGATTAAAAAAAGACAAGATTTTGACTTGAGGTCTCTGATGGTGTAAATAAATGCTGAGCTCTCAAAACATTTTCAGGGAAAACCTTCTATGTGAGGAGGAAGCAACACATCCTAAATTTGACAACAGCTTTGTCATTAAATAAAAGTTAGTGAAATTTTCATTTAAATAGACTTCTTCATTGTTTTACCAGCTGATTTGCAATGAGGATTAAATGCTAGGCTAACTTCTAAGAAAATTTCAAATTATTAAAAACCCTCAATAAACTACCTTTTTTTTTTTCCTGAGTTATGCAGGTATTATCACATTTCTTTAAATTTCATAAAGATCACAGACATAATTTTCAAACAAACTGCAGTTATATCCCCTTCCTCACTATAACCACAGAGGATCACTGCTGCCACACACACTGCCACACCACACCCACTACTACAATTCTTAAGTACCTTTGTGTACTATTTATTTTTAAATATTTTCTTATTTTTCTCTCTTTCACCTTCACATTAACTCACATCCCATTAAAATAAATGTAGTCAGGAAGTTCAGCCACCAAAGGCAGAACCATTAGACTTCAGCAGGGTCAAAATTTTACCCAATATGCTTGTTAAGTGAATTTCCAACAGGAATGGACTTATGCAGGTTAAATGAGTATTTAAAGATTTTGCTGAAGAGGGACCATTAAACAGGAAAGGAAGGAGTAAAGAACACGGTAAGCTTTCAAAATTATAGTCTATCAAGGTCTCCCCTCCTAATAATGTACATAAAATCATACAAAATAATAAAATATTAAAAAATATCGGCCACCCTCAGAAACACCTCCAAATTAACATGTATGTTATTCAACAATTTTTTTTTAAAGCAGATGAGAAATGGAGTTTGATTTAAAGATGAAGGGTCCCCTGTGTACATCAGTTCTGCTGCCCAAAGCAGCTGACAAGTGATGCTGCATCCTGGAAGGGCTGAGACACCAAACACCAGCACAGCAAAGGAGGAGCAGGGCTCAGAGAAAAATCCATCCAAGCTGCCCCGAGCATGGGGATGAAGCACCCAGGGGCTACTCTAAGGAAAAGGATTTTGTCTGGGTGTTATGAGGTCCAAAACGCTTTTTTGAGGAGAAACCCTCACATCTCTACAGAGGAATCTTTTTTCCTCATCACAGAGAGCAGGGGGCAGCATCCAACTCTAATCTCAGTGAAATCAATCCCATTTATGACGTGGACCACCCCTCAGTATTTCAGCTTAGAAGGTTTTTTAGTACTATGAACTCAAGAGGTTTCTCACAACACTTAAAACATGAGTTTATCTCTACTATATGGTTAAAAGTGCAGACACAAACAGATTTTAACTCATCCTTGAATATCTAATGGTGTAAGGTGATTAAGGATTAGCTTGCTAGATACTGTCCAAGTGTGAGAGATTATTGTTGACGACCATTATCATATTTCAAATGATTCACAATTTAAAATTACCTACATTAATCTTCCCTTAAAAACTTGGGCATCAAGTTAACCTAGTTCAACCCTGTTCACTAAATAAGAACTATCATCCTATTTTAAAATTAGGCCTAGTAAGTGGAACATTGTTTTTCCCAAAGAGAAAGGTAAGGTCTTCTGCATTTGTCACTTCCCTAAGTTTGCCTTGCTAGATTTCACACTTTAATGCTACGAAAGGTTCTTCTTGGAGGAAATGCTAAGATTGCTTAAAGGCTTTGAACTAAGTAGACTTTCTTCCCTCTTTAGTGATAAATAAATACATACCAGGGTGGCAGCTGTTAAAGGAAGTGCCAGGTACATAAATCAAACAGACAGAGTCTAGAGGGGAAAAAGTCTCAAATGATAAATAATTACCAATTCTACAGATCTTGATTACTGCAGAAGTAATGGCTGAGCAAAAAAGACCAGGATTAAGGCAGAGACCTGAGCCAAGTGTCTGAGTGCCACTGGGACTGGAGGACTCACCCTGCTGCTCAGTGGAGACACAAACCAGGTCCCTGAACTGCCCTGGGAGCCCTCTGCCATCAGAGACCCACTTGGATCCGTTGGGTGCTTCAGCAAAGGTCTGGAATGATAAAGGTTCAGGGTGTCAATTACTTCATGGATTTTTTTCATATGCCCTTTACTGCTCTGGTTCCCAAACTCTCTCCACTAACATGCTGAGAGGTCCAGCATTGAACATACTCCTAACTCAGTCTCTGTGGCACTGTAGTAACTCTTAAAATTTGCTTTTCTGAGGTTTGTTAGTTAGCAGTTGTTTTCTAGGGGCTTTTTCCTTCCTCCTTTTCATTCCCTGTTAAAAAAAAAAAATATGTAATTTCACAATAAATACTGATAGAGGTGAAAATTGTTTTCTAATCCATGATTTAATGGGAACACATTTTCTTGCAAGCCCTTCAGCATTTTAAATTTATCCAATTGATAATTTATTGTAATTGCTCAGAGTTAAATCAGAGTATATCTTTCCAAATTCAACATTTTTATAACTGTCAGAAGCTTAGTACTTGAGTTTTCAAGAAATGAATCTGTAGCATTCAACTTCATTTGGCTTTTCCAACACTGAACCAATAGAACAAAATTATGACACTATGATATTTTTGGTCAAGAAGGGCTCTGAATAACTCAGATATGTTTTAGGATAGCAAGGAGTAAGCTAAAGGGTGAATGGAATTGATGATCTTCTAAAGAAAGACAGATACTACAATTCAAGAACATGATCTAGAAACTTTGGCTACTAAATAGGATTTTCAACAACTATTAATACTAAAAAAGCAAATAGTCAAATGCTACTCCGTGGTCAGATTTTCACTTCAGACTACTTATTGAGATTCTTTAATCCAATCTTCAGTTATTATGCTTTTGACCAAAACTCCAGCAAAAGATGCTGAGGGACAGCTGATGAAGCTAGACATATCAGTTCACATAAGGATGCATAATTAACCCAAATTAATGTTATTGAAGATAATCATACAGACACTAGATCATGAACTTTATGTCAATGTTCAGAAAAAAACAGTATGTTGATTTTCATGCCCATGTTGCCATAGCTGTAGGAGCGAGAGAGAATCACATATTTTGAACTTGAAAAAGTCATACAAAACCTCCCGAGCCTGCAGGTAAATTTGAACTATGCTTAATCAAACAAGAGACTGTAGTTCAGCACAATATTTCAGGCAGGGATATGGTGGAAAAAATACCCCAAAGCAGCAAATTATGGAAGGGTTCATGAGCTGCCATGAGCAAATGAATGGATCGTTACAAGAGCCTTGTCCAAGAGTCTGATACCCTCAGCCTGCTGTCATGAAAGACAAGACAGTTCTACAGAAGGAAAAGAAAAATGCTGAAAGCCAAATAAATATTTAATGAACCTCTCTCCCTCTACATTTGAAATTTTCACCCCATTTATTTGCAGAGCTCCCTGGCTTTAAGAAATCTAGTATGGAGGTTACTGGGGAAGGCTGCCTAGAGCCTGGCCCAAACATTCTACTCTCCAGCTGGAATAAATCTATTTGCTGGAACATCTTGGTTGCATCTCTCTGCTACTAAATCCATGCCCAATACCAATACAGGGGCATTACAGACATCCCAGCAGCCCTCTTTGTGTTACGCTGTAAATGCAGACTTTTTTACTAGTGGCTTTATAGATATTTGAGTATCCAACATAAAATATTCCATTACAAAGGGGAAGGCTAATAAGAAGCTATAACACAGCACAGCAAGGGCAGTGATCGGGCAAACGGAGAGAATTATGAAAGATATATAAATAAATTTGCTTTTTCACTCTGAAAGGTTACAGCACATACATGCAGGCGATCTATAATTCTCCCATTTGCAGCACTGACTGCAACATTCACTGATCTGTGTTACTGCTGCACTCGTTTTGGGAAAGATGAGCTAAACTCATCCCTATTACAGGTAAAGCATAGTCTGTGTGCCAAAGATCCAGAGACTTGTCATCTATTTTGATACTGTTATGTTAATGCCGGACTGGCAGAGTTTTTACTTCACAGGAATGGGTTCCAGTGAAGCTCCTTCTTGTGATGCTTTGCCTGGAGTCTCAGCAGAATGGAAATCTTTATAACCCCATAAGGATTTTATGACAGATGCCTACAGGAATATGCACACATATACGGTGAGAGCTAAAGCAAAGCAGCCTCATGGTACCTTCAAATTCTGATCAGGTTTAAACGCTAACATATTCTTGTCTGGTAAAAAAGCAGATAGAAAACGTATCTCCCCAGAATTAGCTGATATACTTCTAAAATTTTTAACAACAAAATTAGATACCTTTAGGCAGCTGAGCCATGCTTTGTCAGTAGTCTTCTATGATAGGAAAAATTTTAAAAAAAGCCCAGCACTGATAAAGAATCATGGAGTAATTGGGAAAAGACCTTTAAGTCTCATCTGCAATTTGGAGGCTCAGAGTACAGAAGCCCAGGAGGAACAACGTGTGCCATGGAGCAGGCTTTGCACCCCCTGCTTCCAGCATGTGCCGTTATGCTGGAATTTATCCTGGGAACATTACTGGGTTGGTAAAGCTATCTCCACTTTAGAGGGTATCAAAAAAAAAAAAAAAGTTGGGATTTATAATGAGAACATTACTAGGTTGATAAAGCTATCTCCAGTTTAGAGGGGTACCAAAAAAAATTGCCTTCAGCTCCTCTGTACATTTTTATCCCAAATGCCACCAGACTGACTTGCACAAAAGGACACACGGGGCAAAATTTGTTCTGTACTACAATGAGGCAAACAGTTGCAATGGCTCCATAAAACAGAGAAGTAAAACAACAGGAAAGGGAGCACCAAATTCTCCAGTGGTGCAGAAATCCAAATTCTTCCAGAGTCAGAGTTACACCCAAAGGTAATTTGGTCAAAATCAGCATTCTGAGGTTCAGTAGTAATTCCCACTGTATCTTTAATTAAAATGAAACCCAAGCAAGCACAATCTGTGAGCTCATAGTGAAATGAAGCTATTAATTTCCAACACAACTAAACTCAGTAGCCACATTATCCTGAAGGCAGGCTGCCGACTCGGGAAGGGTCGGAAGTAAATAAATCATCCCTGACTGTGATAAATGATCAGTGCAGGATGTGTCAGAGTGCAGGCCTGATCAGCCATCGTGCTGAAATGCTCTCAGCTACCACGGGAGGTTTGGGGGGCCTGCAAATATGAAATAGGCTCTTGTTAGTGTCAGAACTGGGCAAATGATTTGCCATGAATTAATACAAAAGCAGAGTTTAGCCCTCGTCACATTTCTGAACAGTGAAAAAGCAGGTAGTGTTTTTTAATAATGTGCTTGCAGCGGTTGCTCCACTTTCTTTCCCCAGAATTGTAAATTCCAGTATTTTTTTCCCATGGTTATCTATTAACAATATGTCATGAATGGTTTAACTCAAGACACATCATTTATCCTCAAAATCCCAATGCTTCATGCCAGTGTTAACAAAAATTCATTCTGAAAATGTTCTCAATCCAAAATAAAACATCATTAAGATGCCTATATGTCACAAAGAGCTATTAACCAGGGGAACAGATCCCATTCCTTTTACTTTCCCAAGCTCAGTAATGATTGTGTCACATTTTGGTTCTTTGTCACCTATTGTATAGCCCTGACAGGTGCAGAGACATATGACACTCAGATCCATGTTTGGAGGCATGTGCAGAAAACCATTTTGATTTGTTTTGTTTTTTAATTAAAAGGAGATTAACAAGAAAAACTGTCAAACCAACAAAAAACATACCATCAATATGAATGCTGAAAAATCCCAAAGAGGTGACATTTCACAAAAAATCCCATAAACATCAATAACAGAAGCTGATTGCAGAAGTGGACTGCATTTATCTCAGCAAATACCAGGACAGCAGCACTGGCACACTGGCACTGAGGAGAGCCCAGCAGCCTGGGGGCCATGGGAATTCAGTCAGCCAGGGCTGTGCTGCTGCAGGAATTGGTCTGTCCCACCCTCTCAGGGGTGTGACAGCACCTGCTGCAGGTGATACGAGATTCAGGGACTGAGGGAGGTGCCTGAGGCTCTGAGAGGGTCAGGCTTCCCAGGATAATATCCACAAGGCTGTGCAGAGAACACAACAGCAGCTCTCATGGAGCCTTGGCAAGGTCAGCCTCCCCCTAGGGTTCCCTTTTCTCCTTCTCTGAAGCCTGCATGAAAGCCAAACCTACTGGCAATGCCAGACAGAAAACCCTCCTTACACAGGTACTAACTCTGCTACTGCTATGGGGTATGCACTGATCCTTTGCAGAACCATAATATTGAGAAAGATCCCACATTCAGGAGGACAAACCCAATCCTCTAACACAGGGGGTCAAACCAGTTATGGTTTGTGCCTTTTTTTCACCTGTAGTTATGCAGTTACGTGATGTCCAAGGCTAAATTTGTACAGTTATTTCTAGAAGTAACTCACACTTGACTATTCAGAACATCATACTTGACTACTCAACTCATACTTGACTATTCAAACCATTGTGGACTATTCAACTCGTACTTGACTATTCAAAAGATCTCTGAAGCCCTTCTTTCCACAGGGGTTCTCTGAACCTCCAGCCCAGCTGGGCTCTGAGCTGAAGCCAGCCAGCCCTGCGGTGCTCTCAGTGAGGGATCCCACAGGCAGCCACTTCTCACCTCCTCTCTGCTTGTGTGACTCTGTTTCCTCCTCAAATGTCAAATCTCCCTCTAGGATGAGACAACAGCCAGAGGATTTCCCAGAGCCTGAAGTTAATTGTTTCACAGAGAGGCCTGGCTGCACTCTTGCTGCTCTGCAGCAGCATCTCCTGTTGCCTGCTCTCAGTGTGTACCTGAGGTTTATTGTGCCCAGAAGCCTTCTCTGGTCTCGTCCCCAAGCCCAGCCTGAGCCCCAGGCCAGCAGCAGAAGCTGTTCCAGCAGCTCTGAGTGCACAGCTCCACTGAGAGCTGGCACAGAGCCCTGCCAGCCCTTCCCAGCCCCACTGGATCACTCCTTCCCAGCACCTCCACTGGCTTTGTTCCTCTCTTGTTCTCTTTACCTGACGCCTCCTGACTCTGGAAAAACCAGCTCTGCTTTGGATTTGAACACATCCATAATGCCTTACTCTCAGATAACAGTGAGAGGATGTCATGCTTTTATTTTTAATGATGTGAAAATACACAAATTCCTCCTTCAATCAGCCTTTTTCAGGGTACCAGACAAAAAACCACAAATAGATCTGTCAAGGTCTCTTCTTGACTAATAACAATTAGACTAAAGGTTTCTTAACAGTTTGTCAGACTTACTATTATTGTTTGATTGTAAATTTCTCCCTTCTCTTTGATATTATTGGCACAATGAAAAAGTTAGGGCCACAAAATTAATTAAAATCTCAATTATGTGGAGCTGTCCTTGCATTCTGCAATTATATAAAGCAGCAAGTTATCATAATTCCATAAAAAGAGAAAAGAAGCAAAGCCAAGAAAATGATGGGAAAACACCAAGTAAATGATGGGAAAAGATAAAGGATTTGATTTTTTTTGTTAGATATGTGGACACGCAGAGCTGTATATCTTGTAGAATCAGCTAATGTAAATGCATTACCAATTTGACAAGACATAGCATAAAAAAAGGTATGAATCCATTTGTCTTAGATGCCATCACTGATCCTGGGCTGTTTTTATGTATCCCTGAAGTTCCAAATTATTTAGACCTGGAGTACTGAAATATATGAAATGTATCAGTGAAAAAACATCCCCAGCCTTTCCTTCTAAGTTAATATGAAAGAGGTTTTTCTAATCCTTTTGGGAACAGAGAAGACAGTCAAAACACATCAGAATATTTTTTCTATTTCTTACCTGGGCAAAAAATTGAAAATGCTACAACAAATAGTTTTGCCATCTCTTGTGACCAAACTGAAAGTCTCATTACTCTTGTTGCTGTCTAAAACTATCATTTTCAGATGCTAGTGATAACATAAGAACCTCAGTTTTCATTATTAGAAAATAAAAACTTTCCCAGCTATCATATCGAGTACAGATCCATGATAACATGATCAATGGTTAAGGCATAATGAGAAAAAGAATTATTTAAAATAAAATTGTGACTTTGATGAAGAATATTAATATTAAATGGTTATTAAGTATTGCTCGAGAACACTGAACTAAAACCTCAGTGCAGTATCCAATATTCAACAAATAGCACCAGAATAGTTAAAATTGTATAGAAATCATAAAATATCAAAGGGTGGAAGTAGGAGCAAAGCTAACCCCAGGGTTTTAGGTTCCTGTAACAGCAGGGGATTTGTTAGGCAAAACTTCCAGATCATGTCCTATTGCACACCTTTCCTGTGGAAGAATGGAAAAACCTGCAGCAGGTCCAGCTGCACTGAGGGAGGGAAAATTCCTGTGCATCTCAGGTGTAGGTGTAAGCTTGAGCTCATCGTCTGCACCCTGCAAATGGAGAGCACATCACAGCATTTTCTTTGATTCTAATTTGTCCTTTGCTACACTGGTGTTTCAGAGTTAGATAGAGAGGGACAAAAAATTCAGCCCAAGAACTCTGAGAGGCAAAAGAGTTTGTTACTTATTTATTCAAGTGTATGCTGCAAACCTCAAAAGCTTAGTGCAATATATGTGGTGCAGACAAATGGAATTTTATTTAAACCCCATGGGAGACACCAGCATGCTGAGTGCACAAAGATTCCTATGCCACCCTCAATTTTCTCCTTCCAAAAGCATACATCATGTGCTATATAATCCTTTCTCTACACTTGCCAAAATGACTGTGGGATGAAACACCACAGTACATTGCCAAGGCAGTGGCAAGGTGAGATGCTGTTTGTTTGCTTTTCTGGTACATCAAATTGACAATGAAAAGAATGAGAAAAGTAAAAAAATGAAAATTAAAGGGAACAGCTTACTGACAGTTAAGGAAACATGTTCAGGTGTCATTGTGAACAACATTAATGCCCAAACAGACAGATCTTGAGGACTGCAAGGCAGCACTAAACTGAGCCCCAGTCCCCCTATAACAACTCACCCTGCTCTGAGCCTTAGTGGGTTCACAGACCACCAACCAATATTCAGCTAAGAGGCTTTGGTAATGTAGATTAATGTTTCATGCTCTAGGGAACAAGCTTATCACAAACTGTGTTGAGAAACTCTCTTTCCCTCTCCAGGGAACAGACTTACATAATCTGTTAAGTACATTATGGTTTCTTAGCTCTTTCTAAGCCTTGGTCCAGCAAAAACTTCTGCTGGAGTAGGTGGGCAAAGGGTCTCTGTTCCAATGCCCATCACCCACCAGAATGGTACAAAATAAATATATTAGCAGCATTCCAGCCATGCTACTTTTATTCTGTTTAATTTCCTCCATTAGAACATAGCCCCTATTTTCTATCTGTGCTCCCTGACAATTGGCAAATGACCATGAAGAGCCCATGTTTGCAATCACACAGCCCAGTGCTCCCCCAAACAACCAACGAACCTGAGAGCAAAGGAATATTTGTGGACTCCTACCAGCACCTTCCCTTTCTCATACAGGGATGGAAAACAGAAAGAGAATTAGGTTCCAAAGCAACATTCATTATTAAGGTCATATCTAACAGCAGGCATGGCTACTGCAGCCAATTCTTGTTGCAACTTAAACTGAACGTGCAGCCATGTGATAAGAGATATAATGAGATTTTTAACACAGGGCTGCATCTGAGTGTTTGACAAAAAAGATTCAGCTGGGGTACAATGAACTGTTATTTATTTCCATTTGAGTTTAGCAAAGGTTGTCCTACACAACTGTGAAACAATTTTACACTTTTAAAATGTATTAGCTTTGAACTGAAACAGTAAATAAACTATTTATTTTGATTTTTTTTTTTTTTGTATCTCAAAATGGATTAAGAAGGGTGTGTAGAGAGTATAACCACCACAGAGAACAATTTTTTGATGGCAGGCTAATGGGATTGCAAAGGGTAATTTTGCTGGAGAGGAGATTTTCAGATGCTTTCTCTCTAATGAAGGTTTTGTTCCTCACCTACAAAGTGTCTTTTGCCTTTCTTTTTCACTCTTTTCCTTCTTCTTCTTTTAAACAAGTCAGGGAAAGGTGAATTGCCTTGGAGAACTGTGTTTTCATTGGACTAAATTAAACCTTAAAAGATCAAAGCTTTCAAAATCATGCTGAGATCAAACTGGGATCTTTGGAAGATTTAGAGGGAAGGAAAAACACTGATCTTTATGGTTTGTCTGAAAACATATTGCTCTTCAGCTTCTCAAATATGCAGGAGGAACTTTCCCGTGTAAAAAACTCCCAATCTTCAGTGATAGCAGTGCAGCTTTTAGATAAGTCAGTCTCTCCTGAGAACAGGTGAAATTCACCTCTGGTCCTAGAGTCCACAGGTCCTTTCCTGCCCATGTTCATTTAACTCTCTAATGGCTCAGTGATTTTGCTATATATTTTCTCTCATGTGACCTTCTAAATCCCCCACCTCCCACCAAAGACTGCTGAAGATAAAATAATGTTTAAATAAGTTTTTTAAAATATATAAATCTTTCACAGCAGCAGAGAAAACCATTTTTAAGTCAAATACCTGCTTTCTTCAGAAAGCTCTAGGGACCAAAATGGCCTTTAGCATCCATAGGGCCTGGTATAATTTTTCTCAAGCTTAAAAACGACCTGTACCTGCTGCTCCTGGTAGTGGTGATCTGTCAGCAGTGGCTGCCCCAGCTGCCAACACCAGGGTTTCACCGTGCTCAGGGCTCTGGGGGGCAGGGGAGAGGGGGCACGCACCTGCTGGGCAGCCCCATGGAAAATCAGCAATTGCAAAGGTCACTTATTCGGGATTTTGCTCACAGGGCTGTTTTGGGGCTAGATTATCTTTTCCCTAGTGCCAGAGAAGGACTCTGACACAGTGCCAGAGGCTGCTTGTGCCTGCAGTGAGAGCTGGTTCCACCTACAGCCATTGCTCACATGCTTGACACACAGAATTGCTGTGTGTGTCCTGTGGCACAGCTGTGATGGTTTAACCACCTTTAACCACCTTTTAAAGCTCATTCCTTCTCACCAAATTCTCGAGGACTCCACCTGCCACATGCTTGTCTCAAACTTGCAACCAGCCAAGCCCAACCCACAGACACCAACCCCAGCAAGTCCGAGCCCATTCCTGCTTTGGATGGACCTTGAGGAACAGGGACACTGGTCTCAGCCACTGCTCTTCATACAACCTCACCTTCTCCCACACATGTGTGAGAAAATGCCTGGGAAAACTGCTGTGACTGTAAAGGCACTAGGTGCAGGTCAGGGTAAAGTGTTTAACTTTCCACATGAATCAGGTTTCAATATTGCACAGATGCACAAATAGCATTGAGCCAAATTTTAATGTTTGCTGTCACCATATCCATCAGAATTTTCCCTCAAAAGGCTTCCTCCATTTATTCATAGAATTAATGTTTCTGTGCGAACATTCAAACATAATTTTCTCTGGGATTTCCTTTAAAGAACTGATGATGGCATACATCCCTGGAAAAAGTCAATTCTGAGAAGAAAGAAAAGAAACAAGAAATGTGTTCATTTAAGTCTTCAACTTTTGACTATTAGTATTCACAAATCACTTTAAACCATTTACAAATGATTATTTAGACTTTAAGATAACAAAGATCAATCTGACAGTTTATACTGGAAAAAATATCTACATCAAATTATTTCAGCAATATCCTCAGTGGATTTAAATTGCCATGAAATTCAATACAGTGTGTGGAAAGATCACATTTTACAACACTGCAGCATATATTCTAAAAGGAATTCAGAGTTCTAGCAGTATCAATAAAGAATTAAGAGTCTACATGGTATTTTAAAGAGCAATTCACTTATCTATGTTAAGAATAGGACAGCAGTTACAAATCTATGCTACTTCAAAAGGCATAATCTGTAATATTAACTAGATTGAATCACAGCTTAATTCAAACTAATTGTTTCAGATGGGGTTACACTACACAGTCACACTATTTATTTCATTTCTAGAATGTTTTCGTGTCACTTATAGAAAATTGTAGCTCAGTACCGTCTATAAGCAAAATGGAAATCCACATTATTTCTGGCAGATTATGAGGGGGCAGAGCAGAGGACAACTGGATCAACTGAGTATTTCTATGATTTCGGCAGCCAGATTTTCTGCTTCCAAAACCATCAAAACTGCTTTATTACAATGAATTCACAAATGAGTCCAACAGAAAGATAAATCCAAATATCACTCATGCACGAACACTACTACAAAATAGGATGAGAAATTATTTGGCCCTCAAAATACAAAGATGGAGCATATAAAAAAGCAGGTTTACTCTCTGATTTTCTCACAGTCCCTCTGAACCATGGTGCAGGCAGCAAGGCAAAAATGACCAAACAAAAACATCCTAGAAGCTGGTAGAAATATTCAGTTTGTTCTTTAGTATACACAGAAATGCACTGTTGTTAATACCAAAGAAAGCACAGCTTACACTCCCAAATGCTGATTTATCAAACTAGAAAAGTAGAAGACACAATTTTCCCCACTCTGATTTTCAAGAAAATTTGCTTTGCTTCAAAATGTACATCTCGTTCAGAGTTTCCATCCATCTCCTGAAGTATCCAACAGATCATGTTTTTCTTCCACCACCTTGAACAAAACAGCCCAATTTTTGCAGCAAAACATGCAACAGAGCTCTCTTGTGCAGTATCACCTCCTTTCTAGGACACATTGTCAAATTCAAATGTGACAAATGAGAATCATGCTGTATTTTACCCAAGGTTTCTGAACTCCCTGAGAAACTTTCATTTATGTTCAGAAGTGTGACTCGAAACACTTGCACAGGACTTCAGCAACTCCCTTTGGGAAGAGTCCAACTAAGCCTTTAAACACATGCATGGTACATTTTATGTGAACATGAACATCTCCACCATGCCATCAACTCTTCAGCAGCCTTAAAATTAAATATGGGCTTAAAGCATTTTCCAGATTAGGCCTTCTCTCCTTACTTTATTAAAATGGGACAGTGGCTATAAGCCAGCAGGAACTCTAGTGATAAAGTAGAAGACATAAAGTTGGAGAGAGATGTGATAAAATTCACTTCTATACATGAGGAAATGACTCCCATAACTCATTTCAGGCTTTACTTCTTGTAAATAGCCTGGCCCAGTAAAAAAGCTGCCTCTGTATCGTTTTTGGATGCACACCACACTGACTAGCTCTAATTCCACAGGGCAGAGACCATTCCTAAGGGCTTTTTGCCTTTTGTTTAATTATCTTTACAGGATTTGTTTTTTCTCCTTTGTGTTAAAGAAGTGAATATAGAAAAAAAAAAAAAAAAGAAAATTCAGAAGGAAGACAGATCTACTGAAGAGGCAAAATTCACATTGCAATTTCTCTTCTGTTCCACAGGCTGGATGGATGATCTACCTTTCTTTCAACTTGCCTTTGCTGGAGGCAAGAATAGTGACAGTATGTTATAGGACTAGCCAAGGTACAGAGCAGCTGGATTCCCCAGCCTTCTATAAAAATCCCAACAGGATGAATTTTGGTAAGGTCTAAAACTATCAATTACCTTTACAGAGCTCTTGCAACATTGACTGCTGAGATATATAATCTGGAGAAAGTTCTGCTGGCCAAACACACATTCTCCATTTTACTGAATTGTGTAGATGTCAAAGAAGTATCTATCCAAATCTGTGAAACACATAGCTGTGAATGGATTTTTATAGGGTGCACAAAATCCCAAGGCCACAGTGACTCTTGTTAGTTTGGGGTCATAAATTATCTGTCATCCCCTCATATCAGACACTGCTAAAACAGAGAAAAAACAACTACTTTGAAGGATCAAGTCTTTAGTGACAAAAAAGGTGCAGAAGATAACTGGAGCAAATTTATTTCTGCAATAAAAGATATTAGGGACCTTACTGACTTTTAAAAGTGTGGTGCTTTGAAAATAAAGCTTTAAAAAATTAAGAAAACAGAACAACAAAGTACTGTGTTTCCAGAAAAGCCTCCTAAAAGTGCATTTTACATTGCTGAACAATAGGAATGCACCCAGTACAGTACTATGTGCTTTCAGTCTTGGTCATTTGTTAAGAGTATAAAATTTATATTCCCTGTGCTGAAGTAGATAAGAAAGGTAAGCAAATCAGACACTACACAACACTCTGCTTTGAACTTGGCTCTGGCAATTACTGCAATTCAGTAGAAACTTCCTCACCTTATTAGAAGTCTATCCCATAAAGCTTCAGGATAGAGGAGCTTGGTGTGCATCCAGCTTTACAGAGCAAACACGAAGATGCAGTGAGATACAAAAGAATTCCCAAGTGTCCTTGGGGGATCTTATAATGTCACAAAGCCTGAAGATTGCCCCCGGGAGAGGCCTCCACATTTGCAAGTCTGAGAGATGCTCTGGGCTGAGTGCTCCCGGCTGGATGTGCTGCCCCATAAAGTGCAGCACAGGAACAAACAATCCTCACTCAGAGCCTCTGCGTCAGGAGCCAGAGAGCAGCTCAGAATGAGCAGGACTGAGGATCACTGAAATTATTTGAATCCTCTGCTAGTCAGAGCATGCAAATTCTCAGTTGGTACTTTAGTAAGATCTTCTGCAGGAGCAGTACCTAATCAGCAAGGAGAGACAAAAATTACAGCAGCCACTGCCTTTTACACATCCACACTTTGCTATTTGGGTAATGTACTGGTCAAATTTACCTGAATTTACAACAGCACTGCATTGGTAATAGATTGGGTACAGACCTTTTTGTCAGTTTAATGTTAATACAGGATTATAGATGTAAAGAACCTTGATATTTTAATTTCTTTTTTTTACTATTTTTTAGTAATTTTCTTTTAAATGTTGTAGTCTATGCATACAGTCATGTTAACAAAACCTAAAAGGATCCAGGAATTGTCTTTCCAGGAAAGACATTTCCTGGAATGGAAGCTTGGAAAGGAAGAGGCTTTTCCATTCAAAGCCACTTGAATTTGTTAAGTCTACTAATATATAATCAGTACTATCACACTTCTTTTAGTGTTAGAATCCACTATAAATTTTTTAAGAGAGATATTCCCAGCAAATCCCAGCTCCCTTTCTTCTCCTAGGCACCACTATTAAACTAAAAGGAAACATGATGAGAAAGAATATGCATCTTCAGAACTGAATCTTCACCATTAAAACTTTACTATTTTCAGGATATTACCCAATAGAATACACTGACTTGAATTCAAGTAAAAATTTTCTTGTTGATTTTTATTTTTAAATTTTATTAATTTCATTTTTTAACTATCTTGTTCTGATTTCAGACATGAGAGCTGTTCTCTCATCCTACAGAATGCTGGCAGATCTGATGAGTTCAATACATGCTTCTGTTAACCTACCTGAAAAGACAAATAAATACGTGTTCCACAATGAAGATTCACCCCAGGAGATCAACACTTGTCATGAAGGATGCCTCCTGAGACAGTATTTAGTCTTGGAGTGTCTTATGAGGGCCAGTGAACATACTGCTACATAAACAAACACCCAGATAATCTCTCTGTGTCAACCAATAAATTGCTTTAAATATTGCAATTTTATTATACATTTGCCTGGCTAAAGGTGACCCCACAAAATGAAACAGCTGAGGAATCATAGCAGCCATAGTCTCAGATACTGCTTCTTAAGAAAGAGAAAAGGAGACATTTAAATAGATAAATCTACCTTGTTGATAGATGGCAAAGCTGTTCTTTGATAGCCAGAATTTACTTTGAAAATAGATGGACTGAATCCATCTTCATTGCCAAAGAGCAGCCCTTTGCCAAACAGCTGAAGTCACAGCCTGATGGAGTGGCTGTACCTGTGCCTCTGCAGGAATGGAAAAAAAAAATTATGGATAGTGTGAAACTTCTGAGAGGGAAGAGATGACGAGAGGATTTTGTTGTAGACAGGTTGCAATTATTAACAATAACAGGAAAAAGTTCTGCCCTGACCTCCAAACTAGCACAGCCCTTCAGAGAGTGACACTGCAGACACAAACCTAACCCTTGCTCAGCCAGACCAAAACCCCAGCTGGAAATGAGGCACGCAGCAGCACTGGCTGTTATCCATCCTGTGCCTCACCACTAACAAGTCTGGGGAAAAAAAGATCCATTCCTCTCTGGATGCACACAAATCACCAAAAGCACACACAATGGAAATGAAATCCAGACATAACAGCCCATTTTCTGTTAATGAAAATTTCATGTATAATTACTTGCATAATCAAAATCCCATTGATTTTAATGGGAGTTTCTGAATAAGCAAATGCCCTCTAATCACCTTCAAGGTATGCAGGTGTGTATAAGAAAACACACATTATCAGAATTTCAGTGTGGGTATAAAGACAGTTGTGGTTTTTCTGTGTTTAGTTGGCTATCAGATAATGGTATTATTATTATTATTATTATTATTATTATTATTATTATTATTATTATTATTATTATTTTTATTAGCATCCAGATGAGTTCCCCCACAACAATGTCAATAAAACCTATTTCTTCCTGTTAGCCATGAAAGTGAGAAGTTGAGTCAATACACCTGAGAAGAATTGATTGCCTGAAACCCTTGCCATGTTTGTGAGAACATGGAAGTTGATGTTCACCAAAGTCTCTTTTAAATGAGCCTATCTTATAAGAATTTCTTTGTAAAAAACATCATTTCAGTCTTGGCCTTGATATTTCATTACAGTCTATAGCAGTTCTAACAAGAGTATGATTTTCTTTTTCCAATTAATGTACCTTACCTCATCTGGCAGACTTTATTATTCATCTCAAGAACTCCTTTTGGCATTTGTTGGAGCCAGTTGTGCCTGACAGAACATTTTTAATTCAATAATAAAACCATGTGCTAAGGCAGTCAATTGACAACTGTGAATATTCAGTCCTTGTTCTTGATTTCTGCATTCTTAAATGGCTCTGAAATATAAGTGCAGCTCCGAGGGGGCAGGTTCTGGCTACCTCACCTGCAGACATTAGAAGTAACTTTCTATTAAAGTATTAATTGAACAAAGTTTAACTTTGAGGTGTTTGCTGAGACTGAAATGACAACTCCTCAAACCATGCCACACCGAGCCCTTCACTTGGATCTCCAGCACCATGTGGAAAAATCACCTCAGGTGGAGCCTGGGAGGGCTGGGCAGTGTTCCAGAGGAAGGATGATGCTGTGGAGGTGGGGGCTCAGGGAGTGAGACTTCCACCAGCAAAACACCTCAAGAACAGTAGTTTAATCCCCAATTTTTAAACCCAAATGTATCAGTAGAACATTTAAGCACTCAACAAGTTTTAGTCACTTTTCTCTATGGTAAGACTTAGAATTAAGCCCAAGTGCTTTGGGATTAGAAATGGATTTAAGCATGTCCTCAGAAGTTTGAATAAATGAATGCCTTGACACAGATATATATGGAGATATATATGCATATATATATATATATATATATATATATATAAAGTAATTGGCTCTATATATGAGTTCTCCATCACAGCCTCACAATAGATTTCAGAAAAAAACTTGAGAATTCCTCTCCTTTCATATTGGTTGTCATAAGTCTGGTCATGCTGCAGAAAGACTGATTTTAAAGGTAATGAACACGCTGAACCTCCCATTCCAACATCAAAAATAACAACTCCTAACATGTTTTTGGGTTGCCCACATGTCACTTTGGAAGCACTCAGTAGTTCCAATGAGGAATTTTTTGAATCTGACCAAAGGATTTTTTTTGAATCTGACTGAAGTTTCCAGATTGCTTCTGACTAAGTCTGGAGCAGTAACCCCTGTCACTCACCACGCTCCACAGAGCAGCACAGGGACATGTGCCAGCTGAATTCTCGGAGACTTGCTTAACACTGCCCATTATAAGAATATCCTCTTCAGAAATAGGGAAAACGTTTATTTATCAGAAAGAAATGAAGCTTGCACTACAGTGCTGTGGAAAGGTGGGTTTAGGTCCAGAACTGCCAGAGATTGCCAAAGGAAATGGGTGACCACTCATGAAGCTTCTGCCTGGAAAAGTATCCAAGAAGAGGCCTCCTGTATTGGAGAAGCTTCATCCAGATCAGAAATTTGAACCTGACTGAGTATCCAGAACACACAACCAAATTCCCACATTTGTGCCAAGTTATATGATACTGCTTTAATGAAACAGAGTCCAGAACACACAGCCACAGGTGCAACACATGGCAAAATGCTGTCTCCCTCCCTGAATCCCAGGCAACTTCTTTGCCTTTTCTTGACTCAGTCTACCATCCTGGGATTCCCTTTCCCACCAGCTCCTGATGACAGGAGCTGAGGTGAGCTGCTGGCTCTCTGGAATGGGGTGGTAACTTTCAGAATTGTCCCCCATACTGCTTGGCTCTCTGTTGGCATAAAGAGCCACTAGAATAAATAACTTTATTAATATCTCTTGAAGTTCCAACTTGACCTGCCTTTTATTTTTTTTTTATCAGTTCAACCTCCTCTGTTACAGAAAAGAATTGGCCTGAATAGTTAGATAAAAGACTGCCAAGCAGTGATAATGCATAGTGATTTTTCTATTTAAATTACAGGGCCAGTGAATAACAGAAACATTTGTGGTTCTCTTTAAATCCCAGCAGGCAATGAATGAAGCCCTCAGCTTATACCTAGGGGATACAAAGGAGCCAGAAATTGCTTTCATGACAATAAATATCTGCATTGCCTTGTAGTTCTACTGCGTTTGGAATTGATTTTTGGTCATCTCTTAGGTGAACTTTAAAAAGTCTGAATTTGAATCAATTTACATACTCCCTAACAGAGTGCAGATGAGCATAATTTCATTAAAAATAAAAGTGAGTGTGGCAGGTCTCAGTCTTTGCCTGACATTCTCAGCTATTCTATCCACCACAGGGATATGTATAACCTAAATGTTATTACATTTGTAGAATTTCACTCAGGGACTCGAGACATTTGTTATTTTGGAATTTTTTTTGGGGGGGTGGAGCAGGGGAGAGTGGAGCAGGGGAGATATGGGTTTTGTTCCCTTTCTTTTTCAACAATGGAAATACATTAAGATGAGTAAAAATTAAGGAAAATATAAGTTTTATTTTAAAACAGTACAGATAGTGCAAACCTGAGAGAATTTCACCTGAGACAAGGAATACCATGGGTTCTATAGGGCCTAGAATGTCTCCTCTTGAGTCTTCCAAAAAAAATTAAAGTACATTTGTAGAACACAGAGCAACCAACCCCTCAATTAAATAAACCCCTGAAATAAAGTTCTGTGCATTGCAATTTGCATTTCATTGGTAGAATCACTTGGTTCCTCAGGTTTCCTGTGCCTGCCCCTACTTGAAGGCTCTCGAGGTTTTTTAGATGGGTTTGACACATCCCTTGGAGAGGCCAGGGAGCAGATCCTCCCAGGAAAGCCCAAAGCCTCAGAGTCTCTGTGCCGTGACAAACCCCTCAAGGTCTGCAGGCAGCCCCAGCAGATGCCTCGCTCAAGAACAGAGTGCCTTGCTTATAGCACGTGGAACAGGAATGTTTTCTCCTTGCATTTTCTCATCCATCCAATCCTCTGATTGTTCCCAAACCTTCTTAGCCACACAAGCAAAGTAGCAATTTGTCCTTCCCCTGTCATTTTGCCATGTGGCTGACAACACATCGATGCATTGAGAACCCCAACATGAGCAATGAAAGGGTCTCATACCCCTCTGGTCTTGCCCAATTTATTTTCCAAATAAAGGACAGTTTGGGAAGCGTAGCAAAATACTCTAGAAGAGCTAGTGGGTAAGGTTTTTTCCCATAGTTCTGATCAATAATTAAATGTTTTTACTAATAGGACTAATCTAAACTGACCATCTAATTAACAGAATCATACAAGAGCTCTGGAGTATCATGACTACTTTTTGGAAACAAGTCAGAGTTTCCTATCTGAAAGCTGGATGAAAATTCCAGCCCAAATCCAGCAAAACGTGTTTATTTCAAGAGCCTGGAAACCGGGTAGATGTTTCATGCAGCATACTTCAATAAGAAAAACTGTACTTTCATACTGCCTTTTTGCTGATATTTCAGAATACTCAGAAACTAGTAACCAGCTTTGGGCTGCCAGACAGATCCAAAGATAATTCAATGAGAAATACTGTTAATTCAGAAGAAAACTTGACAGTTATGTAGATCTGGCATTCTTTATTAGTTTATTAATATTTGATTAATCTTGTACCAGAAAGTGCATGTGCATATGTCTAGAGCAGCACAAATTCCATTTTGGTAATATTTGAGCTGGAGTGTTTTTGTGGGTTATTTTCCCAGAAAGAAAAGCCAAAATATGTTAACTTGGGAAAGAATGTACAAGACTTTTATGGTCCAAAGCCTTAGCAAAAGGAAGGAGTACTAATTACAATCAGAGCATCTATGAGATAAATTTTAGCATTCACTACCTGTAACAATGTGTGCACCTTTATCACATCAAATATCCACACAGTGCTGGCAGCAATCCTAAAACAAATTAAGTGCCCACACTTTCCTAATTATTATCAACATTAGGATCTAAATGATCTGTAAAACCTGAGATACAGAAAAAAATTAAAAAAATAAATTTGTGACTTCAAAGCATCAAAATCAAAATGCTTTTTTATGAAATTTTCATCTTTCCCTGACTTACAGGTCTGTGCTTTCTTCACAAGCCTTAAGAAGCCTTTTATAATATTTAGCTGCCTGGAGGTGAAGCTCCACCTTTCTGATACTTCCCCATAATTAACATTAAAATCACAAGAATATTAGAAATGGTGTAGAAAAGCTACTGGCTAACTTGTACAGGAGGCCAAATCTTTCCTGCAATGTTTTTTTACAAAGTCTCGCATTCTCTTCCAAGGCATTTTATAGGAAGCACTGGAGGGGAAGAAACAAATTAAAAGACAATATACTATTAAATAAATAAATTAATAATATGATCAGTTTGGCAACAAACTAATGCTGTGCCTGAAATGATCAAGACAAGAGGCACCTGTTAATAGCAGCAGGGTTTAAATGAAAACCAGGAAAAAATGAGAGTATATGATGGAGAAGAAAAAGCCTCTCTCTCAATGACTGTCTTTTCAATTTATTATGAAGGATACAAAGGGCAAACAGAGCCTTTTAGATGAGATTTTCAAAGTTTTCTTGGAAATCACACATTCATAGATTTTAAGGGCTGACACAGGCCACCACAACCATAACTTCCTGTTCAACAAGTCAAAATTCATGCTCCACATTCACACACCCACAAATCTTTTGTCACTCCTGAAATTTCTTCAGTCTTCTCATTTACTTCCTGATGCACTTCAATAACACCTTGCAAATGCACAAATGGTGAGCCAGCTCTGCTGCCTGTACCTGCATCCTCTGAGTGTCTAACATCTGGTTTGAAGACCTCATTCAGTGTACTCGTTGCCTGTGCCTTAATTGTTTTTTTGGGGGCTCCTCATTTATACAAGCGTGTTTCCCCTTTCCCTCAGGGTTTTCTCTCTCCTGCCACTGCTGCACATGCTCTCACCAATCCTTGTATCATGGAAGTTGCACATGACTTTCAGAAGTCACTTATTCAATTCCTCTTATTCCAAGTCAGGATAATCTGTATCTTTGTTTTAAAAACACCTCAGAGAAGTGCCATAACCTTCACGCACCTGCTGGCAGCCTGCTGTGTCAAAGTCCATCTCTGTAGGTGCAGTTTTAAATCCTCTGTCTTGTTTTTTATGGATTTCTATGCTTTCTTTTCCAGCTCTCTGATCCTTCTCATTACTCTGTTCACCCTCTCCACAGAAAGCCAGTTCCTCCTTCACCTGATCACACCAGGAAAGTTTGGTGACGTTCAGAGTCTCTTCCCCACCAGACCCACTGGAGCATCATGCTGATCTTCCACCACTTTAATTACTAGTGAAAATTCCACACCACAGAACCCAACCCCACAGATGGATCTCCACCAGCAATGGTGGTATGATGACATTTAGAATTTCCTCAAAAGCCCATCACACAGTCTGACACAATCCATTTTCCATAAAGCTGCACTGGCCCTCTTTACCACCTTCAATTCCATATTGATCAGGCCTTGTGTAATTCACACCATTGTTAACTTTGAGCCAATGTTCAAGACAGCTCAGTGTGATGTTCCAGGCTCTATTCTGGCCACCATGGCTATGAAGCCTGGCTGGTACCACCCAGGGAAGGCCACCTCCAGCACAGTGACCTTCCCAGCAACAGGGCAGGGGACAAGCAATGACTGACCCGGGGCAGGATCTGAAATATCCTGAGCACGAAGGGGACAGCAGTCAGGGAGGCTGCTCCACTCAGCCCATGCTCTTTGAGAAGGCAGCTGAAACAAGTACATGACAAGCAGTGGCCTCTGAATTAATTTCTTTGGGTAGTTTCTTGAACAGCATCTCATAAATCTTTCAACGAGGAACTTATTTTGCTATGGTGATCATGGGTAGTCTTTTATTATATTTTGGTATAGATTTTTCTATGATTTAGTCCATTTAGTCCAAATTTCAGCTTTCTCCTTGCAAGAACAGAATTAAAACTCTGTCTGAAGCTGCCTCTGCCTTTCACAGCAATTTTTTAATGTGCAGATGCAAACTGTCCAAGGAAAGTGGCATATTAAACTATTTTCTATTATTTTGTCAATGAGTGTGGCTATATTCCCCATGGAATTCTCCCACAGCTAACCAGAGTTCCTTTTCATGCAGCAATAAAAATGAAAAGTTTCCAAAGCTGGACACACAAGAACCCTTTTCTGTCATGTTGGCAATTTACATTTCAATTCAAAATAAGAATTCTTTGGGAGTTTTTCCCCTCCCCCTGCCCCGGATACTGTACTCTAAGATAAAACACTAAATTCCACTGATTCATTATTCCTATTAAAACAAACAATAACCTCCAATTGTTTAGCAAACCAAAAAATTGCAAACAGTAAATTTAAACAGTAAAACAGGGAGCACGTTGGGTAAATGTTATTTCCCTGAACAAGGAAAGCTTTCGGCAAAGTGCTTAACTTGAATACAACAAAAAGCAATTTAATTTAGTAATACAGCTGGATGAAAAATGGAAACCTCAGGTTTAATAAGAAGGGGAAAAAAGACAAGCATATATCATCCAAAAGGATAATTATGAGAAACTATTTTGTATGATCCAGCTAAATCAAAGCTTTTAATGCTTTCTTACTCCTGTCAAAGGAAGGAGATTTAGTGCTTTAAAAATGGGGATTTTGCAGACTCCACTGCCCAGAAAAAATGATTTGTCCCTTGATAAATTACTATTGGGTTTTCTACTTGAAAAAAAAATACACTTACATTGAAATAAATGCCAAGGAATGGCTAGAGAATTTATATTATTCACTCGTATCTGTCACTGGATTGGTTGAAAAGCGACAGTGCTATTAAAAATATCTTCTTGCCTCTCGACAGAATGGCACAGAGGGGCCATGCCAGCATTTCCTGAATGGGAAGGAAATGTATACGGTGGAAGAGTAAGCAAATCTTTATTCCCCTCCACCATCCTGACACACCAGACTCCAAAGAGTGACTCTGGGTGTCCCTGTGTGTATTTTATGTTTAGAAGCTGCCAATTCCAATGAGAACCCCCCTCCCACTGGGATGGAAGTTGCTCATTCATTTTCCTAAGGATTTTCAAGGGCTCTTAAATGAATCCTAGAAAATTTTTCTCTCTTCTGACAAAGAGGAAGAATATACATGCATATATGATGATAGCTGAAGAGCTGTAGTGCAGTAAAAGCAATTTTTCCCCAAAGAAACCCCTCTGAGGGTCTGTCCATTTTTCCTCAGCCCTTGGACAAGAACTGTAGGTGTCATCAGGAAGCAGAAGCACTGGACAGTCACAGCCACTGGGAAGGGAGTGGGACACTCCTTGGGGAGCAGCATCCCCAGGGGCTGTGTGGGACCAATGGGATCGTTCCTGTGATGCATTTTGGGACTACCCAAAAACAGAGGTCAGACAAAATTAAGGGAATAAAAAGCAATTCTTCAGGTACATTTTGGGCAGATGAAGCCCCCCCTCACGGGTTACTCCTAAAAATAGACAAGTCACAGGTTTTCACACTTTTATAAGTTTGGTCCATTTGCATATTGGAGGCTAATTTTCCAATTACAGCTTCAGCTAATGGAGTCATTTATCCCATGTTTGCTCTCCCCCAGCTCACTTTTGTTTCCATGTCTGGGCCCTGAGGCAGTGAGGTGTCCTTGACTCCCAGGTCTGCAGAGGAATTGTTGTGTCTGCCCAAATGGAGAAGCAGCAGCTCACACTGGATACGGAGTTTAGAGTTGCACACTAAAGAGCTGCAGGGTTAGAAATATATGAAAAATAGAACAGCTAAAATCCTAAGGCATCACCTGCAGGAATGAGTGCCTGGTAGTGGCTCAAGGTGCCACGCCAGAAGCACCTCTGTTCTCCAGGGTGTGGCTGGGACAGGAATGCTCCTGAAGCCACCTCAGCTCTTTTCTGTCAGACTTCAAGATCTGAAGTCCCTGTCACCAAGGCTGCCTGTGTGCCACCAGGTTTGAAGCAGAACTTAGAAAGTGTGTGCAGATGGAAAAGAAAATTAAAAATTGATGGAACTGGGGTGCCATGGGCAAGGTTCATAGAGCCACACAGGTTTGCAGGGCAGATTTTAGCTGGACTGAGAACTCAGATGCTCACTGGTTAGTGTTAATCTTACACAGACTTTTCATTACAGCCTGAGAAGCTCCTTCATTCAAAAATTACTTTATTCATTTCTGAGTTTGATGTGATCGCCATACTTTTTCTGTTATTCTGCTCTATCTATAAGATTTCCCCTTTTTAAAATTAATTGTAACATCAAGTTTCTAGTACATGCAAGAAATCTTTTGCATATTTAATCACTGACTGACATTGACATTTATCTGTCTCCTGAGAGCGGTAACAGCCACATGTTTTAATGTTTCTTTGGGGCCTGGACAACTTTTCTGGCTTACTAATGAAATGAGTATCAGTGGGAGAGCTTGAAATGCACAACAACACTCAAAAGCAAGAATAAAAGATTTCCCATACATGCACAAAGTTGTATTTCTTAGCAATCATTCAATGCTAAAATGCAAAGCAGAGAACAAGCTGGAGAGAAATAAGAGAGGAGTTTGTCTTAAATGCCACTGTTTTTCACTTAGAGGGCTTAGTCTATAAAATCTTTGCAACAGAAACAAACTTATTTCTCCTTCACTCCCAGGAACCTGCCATCCCTGACCCTGACTCGTGAGCCCACCATTTAGAAACTGCCAGAATATGAAGACAACAGCAAAAAAAAAAGGAAATTCTAACTTTAAAAGACAGTTTAGAAAATTTCCATCTGAACAAGGAAATCAGACTTTAGAAACCATCACTACAAATTAGCCAAACTTAGAGGGACTTTATGCAGTAATTTCAAAACCATCTCACTTACAGTCTTAAAGTGTCTACTGCTTAAAACCATATGGGGCAATGCCACCAAACCTGACCTCCAGCTCTTTAAGAGTATTGTACATAGTTGTGCATCATTATCCCAGGTACCAGGGTACTATAATTTTAATTTTCATTTTCTTCTATCAAAATCCCAAGATGATTTTACTGGAAAGCTGCCATTTGCTCCAGGGTTGTCTCACTTTTAAATGCAGGAAGAGCCATTTTATTTTATTTTTGTTCTCACTTCAGAAACTGTAGTTCAGTTTTGCAGTTCAGAAAATGCAGCATTTGTTAAAATCTAGTGACTTAAAAAGAATATCCAAGCCTCTCTTGGTAAGAAAATAAAAAAAAACAAAAACCACAAACCATAATCAAATCACTGAAAGTCACAGAAAGTGTGAATCATTGTCATTGTGATGTCTCAATTCTTTTTTTTATATGGATTATGCTAACAAAGCAAAAAAAAAAAAATCCAATCTATGTCTTTCTACTGACAAGGTCTTCTCACAGAATTCATAATTATATCATCTCTGGCCATTTATCTTAAGTTAATATTTCCACTGCCCTTCTAGAATTGGCATTTTGCAAATACACTACAGAAGCTACTTGAGGCAGTAATTTATTTTCAAATAACATCTTTATGTTATCCTCTGGTAGGTAGGCTTAAGTAGATTGCCTGTCTATAAAAACTGAATGTAGTAGAAAGTGTACTTCCCAAAGTAAGTTTTGTGAGAAAAACAAATTTATTCCTAAAAATTCAGTACTAATCACTAATTAGCATGCAAATACTAATATTACATGGAGAAACAAAAGAATAAATAGGGATTATATCAGAATAATCCTTCCAGAGGTTTTTTTTCTAACCTATTGTTTTCATGTTCTTAAATGTGTGAAGAATTAAAAAACAAAGCAAGTCCTTGTGTCTCTGTCTTTTGCAGGTGCTCCCTTGCAGCAGTTATTCCTTAGAACTGCTTCCAAGGAAACATCCATCACTACTGGAGCCCAGGACTCCTTCCAGCCTGGCAGTTACAGCTTGGGTGGAGGACACTTTGCCAGGACACCTCATCATGAGATTCACTTGGTGCAAGCTGATGAGCAAAACAATACCAATTTCCAAGTCTTAGGATTATTAACCTTTGGAAAGTCTTTAAGATGGGGCAGAGCCTCCATCCCGCAGCGTCTTTAACAAGCAAAGATAAAAGAGCAGAGAACAAGGCCTCAAGAGCAATTATGAGCTATGGTTGTTTGGTCTGTGTGACTGCAGATCATGGAATCATGGAAAGGGAAGGGACCTTTAAGACCCTTTAGTCCCTCAAAGACCCTGTGGTCCTTCAAAGACCCTTTAGTCCCTCAAAAACTCTTTATTCCCTCAAAGACCCCTCAGTCCCAGCTGCTGTGCCAGGGACACCTGCCACTAGACCAGGCTGCTTAAGGGCTAATGCAGCTGTGTCCCATTGATGTGCTCTCCTGGCTACACCCAAATCCACGTCCTTGGCACCCCTTGATCCAGGCACAGGGATGAGATCAGTGCCACCACCAGGCTCCTGTGAGGTGTTGTGGTGACAGATCCCAGAGCTCGGTGCCACTGGGATCTCTCTGGCTGAAAGCTCACCCTGTGCAGCCAGTCCTGCTGGTGCACAGCACCATGAGGAGCCTCTGCAAGGCTGCTCCAGGCACGCCTGGGTGGGATCCCTGACAGGGATCCATCACTTTTGGTAGAGGTACAGAGCTCACAGCACCTCAAATGTTTCAATCAGTGCATCATTAACACAAATCAGCTGATGACTGCACTTGATTTAGTGATCTCTGCTGGAATTTATGGGGCTGCAGGACATTTTCAGTTCAAAGATGTTTAATCTTCAAATCTCTTCCCCTTTGATCTTAAACTGCTATGTCTTCTGACAGCCAGGACAAAGGATAAATCCACAAAATCAAAATGGTTTTCTAAAGCTATCTTTGTCAAAGGAGTTAAGAACAGAGGACACTGTCAGAGTTTCTCTTTTACAATCCAGGATCAATTCTACAGGCCAAATCCTCAGCCAGTGTAAATCAGTGAAACTTCATTCAGATAAAGTTGACAGGAGTTTTTACTACCTGTGGAACTTGTATTGAGAGTTGCACAATTTTGTGAGCCTCTTTAATGTCTGCAAAGACCCTTAATGAAAAATAGCCAATAAAGAAATGCTAATAATCTAGCCTGATATGAATGCAAACAAAGTAATCAGTAAAGAAGGCTAGAATTACAGTTTTACAAGGTACTGTAAGTCCAAGAAGAGATAGAAGATGCATCCACAAGTCTACCACTTGCCTGATTTTTGTTTTAAATTATAGCCCTGTAAATTTTTCTGGACTGTTTATTCAACATGCAAAAAGGCAGCCTGTGCATGGAGTAGCCATTGTGAATCTCCTCATTTCTATACCCATTAGCTGAAAGTATACAGCCAATTCTCAGCCTTATATTTTAGGTCATAAATCTGCTCCCTCTGTTCCACGGGCAAATTAAAAGCTATATATCTTTTGTCAAAGTCTTTCTGACACAGAGCTCCTACCTTCACAGCCTAAGGCTAGCTGTGTGTCTGAGAAAATTATATACAATAGGCACTGACAGCCATGGAGTCCAGCATTTAGGCACTAGTCAACATATTTTTATACATGTAAAAATCATTCCACCTTATAACCTGAGCACAATCTATACATATTTAACAGGATTATGGGGGTGTGAAATACGGAAAATGCTTTTAAAAGGATAGGAAGGTGGTCTGAATTCAATATCCCAGCAATCTTTAAAACTGTTCTGCATTAAGCATATGCATTAGCTCCTGCATTGCACTGACACAGGCTGCACTGTCACAGCCATTACCTATTTCCTTGTGCTCTAACCATGGCCATGATTCATTCTCTGATCAATGTGTGGGCACCTCTTTTGATTTCAGCCCAATGTGCAAACAGTGTATTTTATTAAATGCATACAATATTATGTTGTTGGTGAACGCCAGCTTTGTCACGTGTCACAGCAATGGTTTGTCTAGTTATATTGGAGTTTTATGGCCCTGAAATAAGGCATTGCAAAATGGCAATAGCCAAGAAACCCACATGAATTTTGGCACTGTGGAAAATTTTCTAAATGATGGGCTCCTGCGCATCTTTTAAAAGCTGCAAGAAGCTCACAAAGAAGTCATTTTAACTGTTAGAGAAATATTTATAAGAAACTAAGGGTTTCATCTACTTATTTGTTCAACAGTTCTGCCCCTCTGCCCAAGGCAGCAGCTCTTCAGTGTCTCATTCTCCTTACACTGCAAGTAACCCTTGTTTCACACTTTTATCTGAAACACTGCTTGCCCTCCTTAGACCTCTTTGGTTTATAGCTGCCATTTTCACAATGTCATATCTCTTACACTGTGATCAGAGATGTTCATCTTTATCCTTTCCCAAGTGATATTGTTGTCACATAATTTACTTCCTCAGTTATTCTTTCTGGCATACCTGGAAGGCCTGTCTTCCTTCCATTTAACACACAGCCACAACCTCAATGGAGCTGGTAGATTTGATCTGCAGTTTCCATTTCTTGCTCATTCTCAAACAAACACAAAGTAGTGCTACTATCCAAAAATACCTCTTACTCCTATTTTTGAATACATGGTTTGTATTCCTTAGGAGATCAGTTCACTTTCCAACTGTCACCTTTTGTCCTAAAGCAACCAGCTTTAGGATGCCTTTATGGGCCATGCAATTTTTCCTTTTCAATGGTGATGAGGGTAGTTAAATGTGAGGATGTGATGCTGCTGCCATCTAATTTCATGCAGCACTACAGGAAGGGAAGTCATATCTCACTTCAGAACAAAAGTCATTTACAGAAGAAAAAGTGATAGAGAACAGCATTAAAACTGTTTGCAGAGAGCCTTGTCAGGTTCCTCTGGCTTCCCATGCTAGTTAAATACATGGCCAGGCCTTGCCAGTCTTCAACTACTTACAGAATTTTATTGTGTATTTCACACCAATTCAATTTCAAATCCCCAAATCTGATTTAATTAGAAAGGCAACAAAATCTGGGAAAGCAACCAGGCATCTAAAAGTGAAGTAGATGATGTTTATTGGGCTCTCAGAACATATAAACTCCTCAGCATTGCTGGCACTCCCAAACTGATGGTGGCTTCCCTAATGGATCAAACAGCACACTTGTAATAATGTAAGTCTCCAATAAATGAGGCTTCCCTCATTCACAGCTGGCACAGCTGTGCCCAAGTCATTCCCACACCTGTAGGACTCACACAGCTCTTAAACAAATCAATGTCTGCAGCGAGGATGGACAAGTCCACAACTCCCCCTCAGAAAAAATTAAAAATCATTGTAGTGCCAAGGATTCACCCTGAAATCCACCTCCATGTACTCACATGGAAGGCTTTAATTTGCTTTATCAAACCTGGTTCGTTTATGCTCTTGCATATCATGCTACACTGGAGGAATTTTATGCATTTCTTGTGAAAGTGACATTTTACAATAAACACCTTTCTGATTGCATTGTTTAGTGACCTGACACTGCTAATAAGCCTTTAGTGTGCTGGCCCTGTGACTTCACTTGCCTGACCCAGACTTTGTGTCTCCAGTAAACACACTGATCTGGGCAGGAACATTTAAATAATAAACCATTGCTCCATGTGAGGAGGACTATCCCAAGCAAACAGAAACTGTTCTCTTTTTGAGCTGCTTGAAATGAAAAACACCACAACACTGGAATATCTGCTTGCATTGTTATTTTAAATTATATACACACAGCATCTTAATAGAAGAAATTATATGCTCCCTAGATGACACATTTCACAGTTAGAAATAGATGTTAAAATGTTTTCAGATAACAAATTGACAATCTTAGTCCTGCTATCCATTTCTGTGTATTCCTTAAAAACACAACCAGAAGGGGGAGTAAAAAATTGGATTTACAATCCACTGCTTACAGAATTTGCAATAGTTGCTATTTGGGCTTTTTTTTTAATCACTCGATTGAGAAAAATATTTTTTCCAATTTCTTTTTAAACTTCTGTTAAAGGTCACAAAAGTGAAGATAGGAAACTACAGGAAATACAAAGAAGATGTTTATGCATTTAAAAAAAACCCAAACATATTTGTGCTTCTAAATAGCTTCCTCATTTCAAAATGTTTATTTTTTCCTAAAAGATTGCAATTCACATTCACAAACACACAGAGTGAAAGTCTGCAGTGTAGCTCCACTGACTTCAAAATCTCCAAGTAGAAGGGTTGTCAGCTATAGTAGTAAAAAACACTAGGGCAGGAGCTATCTTTGTGGAATAATTTCAGCTTAATACTGGAAAAGATGTAAATGAAGCTCAGAAGAAATGCAGTATACTGAATATCTTTCAAAGGGAGTGAAGAAACCCTCACAAAGATTGAGGTAAAGTGGCTGAGGAATCTTGCAATTACAAGATGTAGTCCTACTGATTTTTGTTTTAATCTGCTCATACATTCCCCCTCTGTCAGGAATGAAAGTTTTCTTCTATATTTTTTCCTTCAGTGTATTTCTATTGTCAGAGAATAGTATTCTCCTTTTTCTAGCATAGCCACACTGCACACTCAAACCATTCACAGGAGGGACAGAGCCTCCTCCAATGTTAGTATTAAAAAATCAACTCCTTTTGCAACACCAGGGGAATTATCTCTGACACCAACATTTACATGAAACCCCGGTACACTTCAGTGCCATTAATAATTTTGTTCATATTTAGCAGCCATCAATATCCCTCAGCCAAGGAGTGGCTCGTGGCTTGACTAAAACTGTGCCAACCACCAAGTGTATCACTCACTACCTATCACAGAGCTGAATTAAACAGAAGAGCTTTGTTAAAACAAGATTAATCTTCCCTTCCTCATAGATCAAATATGTCTCAAAGATCAATATATGTTGAAATACTCAACAGTTATGATTAATCAGTGAGGAAAAACCAGATTCAGGTTGCATAATGTTAAGAACAGAAATGCAATGCTTCCTCGTGTACTCATAGGCACTATCCATTATTCCTTTTAGCCATATTTATATTTGATATAACACCACATATTGGACTATAAAATTAGTATTTCCTCTACAAATTCTGCATAGAAATACTCAACAAAGAAAGCAGCAATGCACCTGACTCATAATTCTTGTTACAAGAAAGAAGAAAGGAATAAAAACAGAACTGGGGTACCTTCTCTTATCTCCAGTCTGAGGAGCTCAGACCTGTTCAAAGAACAAATAATAGCAAAATTTCCTCTGTCTTGCAGAAGTCCAGAAAAGAACAGCAGAGAAGGCAATTAGTTTAGGGAGCAATTATCTTCCCTGAATGTCTTTACAGGATGGAACTGTGAGACAAGGCTTGGAAAAAATCAGACTTTGATAAAGGTCAGTGGCATATAACCTACTTTGGCAATTACTTGTCAAATATAAGAATGGTTTAAAATACATTGAAGCAACTCAGGAAATGTGGTGACAGGACTGTTTTAAGCAATGTACTCACTATATTTCAAAGGTAATTCTGAATTTAACACTGGCAATACTGAAATAAAATTGGGTGTGGGAGAACAAGGAAAGAAGCAATATACCATCCCCCTGAGTCTGAGGGGTTTCTGGCACAGCTGTGGTGTGTGATCTAATGCCATTTGGGTTTTTGTGCCATCAGCCACTCCAGGCTCTGCTCTTCATCCTCCCCCACTCCCAGCATCAGTGACCTGCAGGCACGGGAGGAGGGCTGGCCCCTGGTGTGCTCCAGGGCAGCAGCTGGGAAGCTTTCAGGAGCTCTGCAGCACACTCAACACCCCACTATCAAGCATCCTTATTGTTTTCCACATTGAATTACAATTTTCTCCCCTGGAGATTCACCCCTCTGTGTCCCCATGAAAGGTGAGGGATATTTGGGGTCACATTTGAAATTCTGGACCCACCTGCTGTTCCAAAGCTACACAGGCTGTGTTCCCCCACCAGTTCTGACACTGTGTGATTTCATCTGTGCCAGTGGTGGAGGCTGATTGAACATCAGGAGGGAGAGAGAACATTCCATAAAACTGCAGGCGGAAAAGGTTTGCCAATTATTTTTCTTCTCATGACTTTTAGGATGCACAGATTCCTTTTGGCAGTTCCCCTTGTTTTGTGCCCATAAAATAAGTTTAATAGCTGAATTTTCCTTAAGATAATCAGAGGCTGTATAATTTATGCATCTGAATAGCATTGTAGCCAGATGTAATTTTGCTTGAAGTTTCAGCATTACAGTTAGTAATGACTCTGCTGGCTGTGTTTTGTAGAATTTGCAATTTATTTAACAGTTGACTGAGCACTGACCCCATTTAATATTGCCATAATCAAAATGTGGCAAAAATTAAAAATTAAAATCTAAAAAGAAATCTGTGCCTTCTGGGAAACAAGCAGCCTACAAGTGGACAGGGTGTAGAAGCAATCTCTAAAATGGCAGGTAACTAACATATCTTTAGAGTTTATAGCAGAGACAAACTAGCCAATCTAAGATTGATCTGAATTAAGATTTAAAACATGCTCTAAGTAATAGTTATGGCTTGAGGCATTTGTTTTGTCAGCCTTTCTGCCATTCAAATCCCTCTCCTTGATTTGCAAGAGTTGGTTATTCCGTGATCAGACAAGGGAATGATCAGAGGGTTTCCGGTGCCTCCAAAGAGCAGGGAGCCTTAGGGGGAGGAGAGTTAAATTCCAATTCCTGTCTGTTTCTGCCGTGCCTTCCCAACGAGCGGTGCCAGGCGGGCAGCTGGGACTTTCTGAAGCACACAGCAAGGGAACCCCTTTGCTTTCCAAACAAACTCCTCCCCACTCTGCTGGGCTGTTCCACTCTGCAGAGCCCTTCCTTGCTGTCCCAGGCACTGACCATGTCCTGCTCACCTCTTCCAGTACCTCCCACACAGATCTACAAGTCTGTTTGAGTCATTACTTTATTTTGGCCCTGTTTATAATAAGGTTTGCAGTTAATCCACCTTTTAGCCCACCCACTGGGTGACATTTAATAAATTGTATTCTTCATTAACATTTCCTTCTCCAGTATTATAGATGATTAATGGTGATAGAGAAATACAGTGTCATCAGCATAAAACAATGATTTATGGTGATAAAGAAAACAGCGTCATCAGCATAAAAAAATATTAAGTTATTTGAAGAACTAAAGTTAAGATGGGAAGAAGCAGATCCAGAATTTGCTGCAAGTTCAGTCTAGCTCTGCTGCATTCATGTGTATCCCTGGTTTGTGTGGAAATAAGTGTGGCTGGCACTTTTCTGTGTCCCCAGGGTGACAGAGCCTGCTGGGGGACACAGCACAACACCATGTACAGGGATGGAGGTTTTCTCTCAGACTCCCCTGCATTGCCTGTGAATTCTCACTGCATTCCTAAGCCAATTTAGATCACAGGCCAATATTACACACAACTTGCAGCAGGCTGCACTACAATTTGTGAGTTGTGTGAGATACAAAGGGCCATGAAAGATTTCCTTTCAAAGCACTCAAAAGGCTGAAAAGATTTCCCAGCCGGTTGCCATTTACATTAATAATCCAATTGGACTGAGAGTGTTTCTAACAAAGTTAAAAAATGGCAGCACAATCGAGGGCAGAGGCCCAAGATAGGAACAGCTCTTTAAAAAATGGAAAAATAAGTAAAAAAACCAAAAAAGCCTTATGGCTCACAGACAGAAGACACTTGATCCAGAGTGAAACATGCATTCAAGACTACAAGGCTTTAAACCCCATACAACTTCCCAAAGTTTCTCACGTCAGTGATTTTTTTTCCCCTGCCAATGACGACAAAAAAACCCAAAAGACAACTGTGCTAAAAAGTCATATTAATTTGATAGTCCACTAGGAATGGACATGACCCTCAGGAAACAGGGATGGGCTGCACAGCATGATAGCTGGTTACATCTAGGCCGCAATGAAAATCTAACACCAAAAGTTTCATTTAAAAAAAAATCACCAAAAGTCTTTGTACTCTTCTCTAAATGTCACTCACTCATAATAAAATAAACAAAACAAAAATAAAAATCAAACACTTTAATGGTTTGGGGGAGGAGGATGCTGGGGGGAGCTGAATGGGAAGATAATCTACTCCTCTTTTCATTCTGTAGTCACATTCACTGCAGCTACAGAATCAGGTATGCCAGTAGTCAGAGCAGTTACCTACTTGATAGCATTGTTCCTAATTATTTGCTGTTCCTTCCCATTAATTTTCAAACTTGATTATCTTGATTTCAACACTACTAAAAGAGTCATTTAGGGAAATAATGGAAAAGAATGGTTCCAGTGCCAATTCATGCTGTCCTTCTCCATAAACTGCTCTCCAACTTTAAACACTTCCATTTATAGCTACGATATTTTTGACCTTTATGATGTTTCCAAGCCTCTTTAACCATTAGCAGCAGACTGACTGCTGTGAGATTTTTCCTCCTGCATAGTCTGAGTGTCCATATAGAAGAGCCACTGGCAGAGGAAATAAATCTGAAACAATTCTCTCCTCTTGCAAAGTGAAAACCCCACAAAACTTAAGCATTAAAATGGCATATTCAAAGCAACAGACTAAAGGTGCAGTATGTGGCACTTAGACAAAAATATGCAAATTTAAGGCTAAAAAAGCAAGGATCCTGCTTTGTCCTCTGCTCGGGCACCAGCTCACAGGGAAAAGCCTCTCCTGAGAGGAGGAGGAGGATATTGGGAGCAATGACCACCAAACTCATGGATCCCCTACTTGCAGATGCACCTCTCCAGTGTCAGCAAACAGCTTTTAAACAGAAATGGCTCCTAGAGGTTTTCTGTATGCAGTTTTGCATGTCACAAAGACAAGACTTTCTCTCCTGGCACAAATTACAAAACTCTCCATTCAAGTCAGGCAGCAGCCACAGTCCTTCTACCAAAATGAGGAAATGCTCCCTAAAGAGACTGGATGAGTTTAAGAGAGTCATCAATAACAAAAGGGGAAGGATAGTAAGAACTGCCAACTATTTTCTATATATTTGTATTTAAATATTTGCAACAACTTTGACCAAGTTCAGAGTGCTTAAACTGGAATATTAATGAGAGCAGAGAATTCTAAATGAATTATGGAAAGCGTGTGCACACCAAAAGTCATTCACTTCAGGAGTATGTGATTGTACAGTGTACACAGACTTGGGGTACAGAAACATTTCAGGTTGCTTCTGCATACAACAAAATGAACCAAGTTTCCAGATGAGGAACTGGCTTGTAGAATTGCTTTGAACAACAAATTCAGCTCCATTCTCTGCCCCGCTGCTCTGTGGACTGTCTTGCGTGATCTGATATTTCTTAACTATTTTTTTCCTAAGTTGAGTTAAAGTATATTGCTCCCAAACCCACAGCTTTTACAAGTGAAGTGGAAAGGAAAAAAACAAGAGGCTGAAAAAACTTATTTGTTATTCAGCTGGGAAAGGCAGAATTGTTTTACTCTGCCTATCTCACTTGCTGGCTGTTTTCTTTTTCACCTGTGAAAGCAGTTTCTGTAATAGCAATTCAATTCTTGTTTCTCAGACTATGTAGAGATTTGTTTGGGCTTGGATAAGTGCCCAAAACATGCTCCTAACTATTCCAGTTCTATCGAGTCTCTGAAAAAGCACTACATGTATCTTTGCAGAATTTAGGTCTTTTTATTTCAGTCTCAGATGAAAGCACACAAAGCTAAACAAGGGGAAAGGGAGGAAAGTGATCTCAAGTACACAGAGATAAAGAATGGCTCGTTTAGAGCCTGGCTGGAGTTCTGGATGAATGACCAGCTTAACTTTTGCCTTATTCCAACAATTCCTCCAACAATATTTTAACCCTGGGTAACTGAAATTCTAACTTTTGCCAAGTAAAATGGATTATGATTCTAATACATTTTAAGGTAGAAGATGTATGCAAAATTGTTATTTTTTCACTGAAAGTCAACAGCAATATATTAACATCAGTGCCATGAGAGATGGGAGCAGTCATGTCAAACAGAAAAGTTTTCACCTTGAACTTGGTGTAAAACTTAAACCATTACAACATAATTCAAACTTTTTAAAATAAGAAGCCTCTCAACAGGTAGCATTCTAAAACACCAATAAGATTTTTTGTTTTTCCTACATGGGGTGCTTCTCACTAGAGATATTTGGTAGGTGATCTGGGCTATCCCCAGTGCCAAGATGTCTGTGAATGCAAGGCAAAAGTCACAGGAGCCAGCAGCAAGCCAGCAGGTAGAGCAGTACATCATGGTCACAAACAATCATTCCAATATCAATCATCCTTCAAACAGAAGGAAAAAATACCTTGTTCTCATTAATAAACATAAGTTTGTTTTCAGATGAAATCCCCCCCTTATTGCTTCAAAACAGCTTTCTAAGAGCCCCAGACTGCTGTTTGGGTTAGCAGGTATGCCCTGGATGTGAGACAGAGAGGTCTGCACTTAGATTGCTTGCATTTAAAACAGCTGAATGGCAAAAGAGAATAGGCTTCCAGCACCATTCACTTATTGGTAATGTTCATTCATGCTTTAAAAAGTTCAGTTTGTTCTTGTACATCTTTCAGATTGTCTTTTCACAAAATATCACAGTGGTAATTTTTTTCTGGACTTTAAATAATCTACTGCTGAGCAGGAAGCTCATAAAACCCCTACTCTCCATTTACATGCTTCCACAATAATGAGGAGGAGAGGCCTTCCTCCCCAGGAGACCTGCTCAAGCACTTGTGATGGGAATGAAATAAAATACTCCGTAGCAAAGACTGGGCTTGAAAAATACTCCTTTAACAGCCTCTTTCACTTGAAGCAATCAAAGCAAGCCAAATACAAGTTCCACTGCATCACTTTTCAGAAATAGCAAATCAAACAAAATTTGAATCGTTCTGTATGACACTAGAAATCAGCAAGTGGAATAATCATGCATTGTTATGCACCTCATGTACTGTCCAAAAGTCACAGGAGGGAGTCAAGAATTTTAAAGCACTTGAGAGATATTTCTGAGCACGTCAGCCACATGCTGTCCAGCTCCACCACATGCAATCACCACACACAGGAACCTACTCAATTATGCTGAGACGTCTGAAGCAAACATTTGACTTGTGTCATGTTTATGCCACGATGGGGAATGTGTTTGAGCAGGGACCTGGAGCAGTCCATCCCACTGAAACATTGGTTTTTAGAGCTCTGGTCAGCCCAAAGCTGTTTTCTCCAGCCTGAGCCCTTGGCAGCACAGCCATGAGCTACAGGAGCCACCCAGCCCTTTTCTTTTTTGCAGAAGGCACAGCTTTGCTATTGCATTTTTTAAAAGGCCTATGAGATGAAATATTCACCTTTCTCTCTCAATTCCCTCCTATGACAGCATCATAAGGCCATGTTCACCTCTACAGCCCAAAGCAGCTCCAGTACCCTCAGGTGTTTTGGCTGGGCTCAGGTAACTCTGCTGGACCAGAAAGCCCCATAGCCTCCAACACAGGGAACTGCTGGGGGTGTTTTAGGCTGACACAAGATTAAGTTCAAGGTGTCCATAAGCTCTCCAGTCGATTTTGCCATATGCCCCTCCCTGCCAGTCCCCCTCTCATGATCTTTTACGGGAGCTCACCCAGGGCTTGGACTAACAGTGTTATTTGTTTTATATGGAACAGTCCATACCTCCAACTAAGGCAGCCGAGGGTTGTCCCAGCTTCATTTGTAAGGGAATTCAGTGCAAAAGAGTCAATCAGCTGTAGGAACAGAAGGCAAAACCCAGACAGCTCTGACAGTTGCCTTTCTAATAGCTGGCAAATTCAAATGTAACACAATCCTCCAGGTGGTGTTCCAAGAGCTACATTTGATAAGGAGTTGAAACCAGAAATGTATTTACTGCTAATTGTGAATCCCGCCAAGGTACCAAAGATTGAGCAGAGACCTCAGGGAAGCAATGCAACCTTTGTTTCAAGTGCTGTGGGAGGATTGCAAGTCACTGAATGGGTGCCAAGGAGAGGAATGCTTTCAGGCAAAATGACAGGAAATCCCAACAGTGTTAGGTATTTGGTTGATTTGGAAAATTAGATCACTAAAAACTCGGGTGATTTAAATGATTTAAATATTAAAAGAAAAAAGAAAAAAAAATGAAATGCAACAGGAAACAAGAGCAATGACAGATACTGGAAAGGAGCAAGGAAAAGCAGATGCAATAGTTCAAAATTACACAAAAAGAGAAACAGGAACAGATGGATTTCCATAAAGAATAGAAAATTCTCTGTTTATTTTCATTTGAAGCCAATGGAAGAAAGAAGTCCTAAAGGCATTGGAATAGTTTAATTTTCAGAGCTGGTCTGGTTGACATTTTCTTTTGAACACCAGATTAAATAACACAACTCAGCTAACAGCATCATTGCTATAAATGCTATGGGGCTAAAGACCAGATAAGCAGCAGCATTTAAAGCGTTTTCCTCTATGCAAATAAGTGCTGGCAAATACTATCAACATACACATATTTTGATGAAAATTAAAAAATTGTTGACTGCTCAAGTCCTAATCCTGATGCCAACACCTGACATACATCAGTCTGAGACTTATGAGGTGATGATTCCAAAGATGTCCTAAAGGAGACAAACAGAAACTTGTAAACATGTTTAACTGACTACATGCCATTACTCATGACTTGCAGTAGTGTTTGAATTTCTCAGAGTTAACATGAAACATGAACACACTGACACGACCATCAAGGTGCTTGAACTTCTGCACCCAGAGCTTCCATTCTCAAAGGCAACACATCAATGAGAATATCAGTTCCCATATTAAGGTTGAACTACAGGCCTCAAAGTAATAAACAAAACCTTCAGAAAATACTCCCAAATTCAAGGTTCCTCAATTCTTCACAGGGAAGTATTAACACTGAAAATTTAGATGCACATTTCATCCATTATATGTTTTTGTCATTTTAAATTACTTAAAGCTGCATTATTTTAATTTTTGAAGTTTTCAGTAATATAAAAGTCCACACATTGAACAATATTTCCGATACAAAAAAATAAGTAAAATGTTAAGAAAAAAGGGACCAACAAATTCAATCAACTAACTAAAAACAGTAAAAAAGAGTGAGGCCTGGAGGAGATTTTGGGAATGTCAAGCAGGATGGCACACCAGCACTGAGATCACCCCTTTGGGTGCACCTATGCTGTGCATTTGCAGCCTGGAACCAGAATATATCCAGCACCACACGTCTGATATAGGCCTGGACTAATGAAGCCCTGAAGAAGCTGGTAGATATTCCATTGGGAAAACAGGTCCATAAAGAGCCAGTTCCATGGAAAAGGATCTCAATTTTATTACCATTTTTGAGTCCAGACAAGTTTTATACTCTAATATGTCTGCAATAACGTCTGATGTATCTGACTTAAAGGACAGAATTGTAATAAAGTTAGAAGCGTACAAAATTGCAGAAAGGACAATTTAAACTGAAGCTCTCAACATTAACATCCAGGTTTTGAGCATTCAAAAGTGAGCTATGAAACACCAGAAAATTGAGGCCTTTGGTAAATGTCAACCAGGGGAAATGTGACTTAGATTATTAGAGAGTCAAAGAATATAATCCACAGTAGATCACTTCAGCCCTGGCTAATTACTAAAGGCACCAGTTCATTACACTGCTCTAAGTGTATCTAATTCAGTTTGCTCTGCAGTTCATCTATTATGTCTTTTTTATGTGTTCCTGCACTGGCTGTTGCCGTGTACAACCTGCTCGGAAGGTGCTTCTCAACTCCTGCCATTTCCACTCAGTATGTCCAGAAACCCTGGCTGAGGTTTGCTCAGTTTCAAGCTGATTTCTAATCAGCAAGAACAAGCAAGAAAAGGGGAAAAACAAACCAACAAAAAAAACAGAGGTGAGGGATAAACTCATGTTTAAAAAACCAGGACTACAGTTGAGACATTTTCTGTAATAAGTTAAGCAACTGGAGTTGGTTAATAAGAAACCATTGTCAGATGCAAATTTGAAATTCAAAAGAACAAAGCCGTTTAACCTATGATCAGACCATTTAAAAGATACATTTCATTATAAAGAGCTACTGAAATTTATTCCCATGAGATTCTGTTGGTGTTGAAATTTTACATGGATTCAAGACTTAAGTATATTCATATATTCAGAGAGAGAGGAAAAAAATCTCATTCAGGGTTAACAACTACAAGTATCCAAAAATTTGTAAGTCACAGATGATTGGGGAAGTACCTTAAAAGGTCTTTTTTTTCACTCATGTATTTTTCCTGTTGTCTGCCCTGGCCACCTTTTATTGACCAGTGCTGGTTTACTGAATCTTTGGTGTGGCTTAATATGCTCACTTGGGCAAACTCCTACCCCCTCAATCACTCAGCAAATGTTCTGAACACGACACTCAGTTTTTGTACAATTTGTAACTTTTCACAGAGCAAGCATAAAGTAGTAACAGCTACACACACCTCACAAACCTCTAGAGTATTTAAAAATACTTTAAGGACTTTGGAGAAGCAGCAAAACACTTTTTAACGGGAATAAATATTTTAAATTGGGAAATTTCAAGTGTCAATTCATGAAAACCTGTACTCCATATAAAGGAATATTTACTATCCATATCTGACTTTCCAGCAGTTAATAACAATAAAAACATTTTTTACGTGACCATAACAAATTTCTTTTACACAGTGCATGCCATTCTTGTCATTTTTATGGTTTAGAAATACAGCAACATAATGGATGTTAAAACTGACATACTCCCATATTTTAAACAGTTCTCATCTGCTCGGATTTTTTAATAGTGTTCTCAAAAGTCATTCATAGCTAATTGGTATTAGTTTTAATTGAGTTTTGTGTAGGTATTAGAAGGAAAACTGAAAAACCAGCTTGCAGTAATTTCCTATACAATGAATCAAAAAATACAGTATGTGTGAAGACCATGTAGAAATTAAAAATGACTGAAAGGCACAAGAAACTGGCAGACAAACATGATCTGTGAGTGAAACAGGACCTGTTTTCTTCTTGCTTGTGCAGGGTGGACAGTCCAGCTCTCTCTAGCACAGATGAACAAGACAAGAAAGCACCTTAAACCCTCCCTTGCAACAAAAAGAAAAGCCCAGGATGTTCCAGAATCATGCTGGTCATACTGGGAGGGAACAGCCTCTGATGACAGCTTCAGAAACTTACCTAAAATCTAAATTACCTGCAGCTGCCCATTGATGTCTTTGTCCTGCCTCTACTCATTTAACCTTCAGCAGAAAACTGCCAAAAAAAAAGTGTTTCCTAAATCCACAAGTTGTCAATAACACAACCTGTTCCCAGCAGCACACTCATCACATCAGGTGCAAACATGTCCACAATTCCCAACATTTTATTTAAACATTTGGATTATGGAGAGCAGTCAGAGCCCTTAATCTAGACAAGCCCTTCTTTGCAAAGCCAGCTCTGTTTGCTTGTTTTGAGTTCACAAGAACTGCCAAGGCACATTTCCAGTGGGATGATTTGTACCTGCTGGCAGGATCTGCTGAGACATCCCTGGCTCTGCCCTGCCCACATCTGCACATTGTCTTGGTAAGTGAGGACAGCGTTTTCAGGAATGTGATGGCAAATGACTGACCAAGCTCTGACTTCTGCAAGATATGAGTAGGTTCCCTGAGCTGCTTGCAAGCCCTAAGGGTGTACACAGCTCCTGCTCTTGGGTTTTGCTTCTTTTTAATCTCTATCAGCTAAAGGAGGGCAAGCTGACATGTGCCTGCTTGCTCTTCAGCTGCTCCTTTACCCAACACACCACAGACACCTCTCTATGCAGCAGCAAATACATCAGGCCTTCTGGTGCCTCAGAGCCTCTTAATCCAAAGGAGAGATTAAAAAACCCTACTGCATGATGCAGAGAGAGCAATACAGCAGAGTACAGGGTGTTATCACTTCCTCTCTCACTACAGCTGACTTTTGTGTCTGCGATCACTTTTCCTTCCTTTAAGCCCCAAACCTTCACACTAAAGAAGATAAGGAACCAAGGAACATGGAAGAAAAAAAAAAGAAAAAAAAAAGCATTTTATAACCTTTTTCTGGACCTTCTGCACTACTAGCAAGCCAAATGCAACTGCTGCTACCTGTGCTGGGACCCAAACCCAGCAGCAGCAGGCAGTGACCTCCATCCCTGCCCCAGCAAAACCACACCTCACAGAGGCATCCTCTGGTGTGCCACCAGCACCACAAGTCTGGCCTCCAACAGCCCTCTGTGCTGCCCCAAAGGCAGATTACAAATCCCCAGCATTCAGATTGCTTCCTGAGGGATGTCCCTGGAAATACCTCCGCAGCTGACACCTGGAAAAGAGCTGCATGGTTCAGGTGTCCCCCTCACGCTTCACATGAAGAACAAATTACCTTATCTTCATTAATACTGCCCCACTACATCACACAAGAACAACACGGACACCACCACACACTGATACCTGTTGTTCTCTCCTTCACCTTCATAAAGCTGCCCATGTAGTCTGCATGTAGCTCATGGCTGTATATTAAATACAGCAGGATCATTTGTCCTCCAGGTCCTCCATTCAACACAGTAGGTAAAGCTCTGTTTTCTGAGGGCAAAACTGTTGAGATGATGAAATAAAGACTTTTTATTAAGGCGAAATACAAAAAACACACTGACAGCTGAGGGCTGTGCTGCAAAAATAAAGAAATGCTCAAACCCTGATGTTTGCACCAGACAGTTCTTTTACCTGTAATCTCAGTTCAGATACCACATATTAGAGAAGGTAACTGGTTTATTTGAGTAATTTCTGCTAAAATATTAACTTCCTGAAAAAAAAAAAAAAACCTTGAAAAACTTTTGGGAGACTATATATCTTTCAATCCACATCGGAGAGGGGGTTTGCTTTCATGTCTTTTTTGAGTTTAATGTCATCCTTACCTTAATTTTTACTTCTGAAACAAATGTAATATTTTCTTTTAAAATTTAAAACTCAATTTTAAAACTCAAGTAAGTTGCTTTCCACAGCGTTTATCTCCTTCAAAGCTACTGCAATCTTGCAAAACAGTTTTAGTGAGAAGACAATGGATCATCACTAATTCACTTCACGAGCAGAGGACCTGTGGGCTGGTGCATGTCCTATCAACTATGGAGCAACACTGACTTTCCCACTTGAAAACTACCCAAAAGCTGCAAATCCTTACTTACCCAGGATGGTAAGTTTACCCACATATTTTTCTCACATCCTTCAGCTGCAAGGCCACAGCAGCTTTACTTCTACACTTCTGTGGACTAAGGGAAGCTCAGCTGGAAAGCATTGAGTTTCTGAAGATGACTGCAATTACAGGTCAGAATTAGAAACCTACTGAGTACAGGTTGCCCTGGAGACTGCCATACCTGGATTTGGCACAATTTTTGACTGATGTCACCTCCCAGCAACAATGTTTACTGCTTCAAGGTAAAAGGTGAAAGAAATCTGCTGTCCTTCCATTTAACATTTTAGCAGGTCTAGGGAGCCTTTTGACACATGGCCCCTTACAAAGAAATTGAATAAAGGTGCAATCTGTTAGAGGCATGTTACAGCACACTACTACTTGCAAAGGATAATTTTGTTTCTTTTCTTTTCTGATTTATGTGCTTGAATGAATGATCTCTCAGTGCTGAGAATTTTTTATCAGAACTGGAAAACTGGGGAAGCCAGTGGCCTTTGCTTGGCAGCACAGCCCTTGTTCAGGAGCCCCAGTGCAGCTCAGGGATTGTGACAAAAACCCCAATGCTTCCAGTGACCAATCCTACCTGCCCATTCCTAAAGGTGCTGCCCTTGCTGCCAGTGGCAGGGGAGGAACTGCTCAAAGAAAACAGCTGGCAGGGCAGTCAATATTTCCCAAAATATAAAAAAATCCCACTTTTTCTCAAAGGATTATTTTTCCTCCCTTCAGGCATCAAAAAGATAAAAGGTAAAGTATTGAGAGCAGCCCTGAGGAAATGGGTTTGGACATTGGGGCTTGGAGCAAGTTGGGACAGTGGAAGGTGTCCCTGCCATGGCAGGGGTGGGATGAGGTGAGCTTTGAGATCCCTTCCGACCCAAACCAATCTGTGATCCCATAGCAGAGACAGAAAGAGGAGATGGGAGAAGACAGAATTTTGAAATCAAATTCATGCCAAAGAAACTGCCAGCTCTGTGAATCTGACTCTCTCCCATTAACTTTTACATAGCAAACTTGAAACTACTCAAGCTGGTGAGCAGGGAAAAACTTAAATACAAAATGCAGAAAGCTCATTCAACACATGATTCGCCTGATATCACCCAATCTCTAAACACTTCTATTTTTAGCTGCAAAATCATTTGTATACCAGCCATCTCTGTCCTCTTCAAGAAAGTTTTCTAATTACAGGTAGATGCCACAAGACGATATTTGAATTTAGTTTAATTTATAAATTACCTTGAAGCAGGTTTTTCTCTGGTGAATATAAAACATTATCTAAAATTTCATGTTTTATCCACAGCTGTCAAGTGAGCAATTTCCCTGCCTTGAAATATATATAAGGAAAAGTGCTAACCCTGAAGAAGAAATTAATCAAAATCTCTGTCCTCAAGAAAAAAAATAAAAGCCTGGTGATACTCGCTTGCATCCCATAAAATTGTGTTATATTACTGACCCAATTGCAATTAGCCACCGACACCAAAGTGGTCATGGGATAAAGGATTCGTCCCTTAACACAAAATCTCCTACAAAGTGCAAGTTTGGGAGGAAGATCCAGATGGAATTAACCTATTGCTAGCTCAACTTTGCTCCCCTTTTTGGCTTAGAAACTGGGGAAAACTGCTGCCCTTGTCTCAGGAAGACTTTTTGTTACAGGTGCCTGACCTCAGAAATGCTGGGGCAAAGTGCTCGTGTGTTTTTTGGCATTATAAAAAAAACAAGAATGATGGAGAGAGCAGGGAAATGGGTGGTGCCCAGAGCTTTGGAGTGTGTGAAATGCTCTGTTGGTGAGCACTGTTAAGTTAAAAATTGAGGAAGGCACAAGGATTTGCCAGCTGCCTCCAATAGGAAATATCCCACCAGGTTAAAATAACAGCAAAGGTTATTCATTCTAAGTTTATAGAGATGTTTGGCACTGTAGAAGGTACAGAGAAGAGCAGCTTCTCTGAGAGTGCTCAGCCTCCTCCCAGACCCTGCCAGCCGTGGGTGAGTGCAGATGAACTTGATTATCTCAGCTTTGCAGAGCCCCCCCGAGCACAGAGCGTGAGCTGCCTGCCCTGCCAGAGCTCCTGCCAGGGGAGCCACCCGAGTGTCTCAATCCCACTCTGACACTTTGCCCACAGATCCAGCCTCTCCCTCCTGGCAACTCCTGCCTGCCTATCCACGCTGAGTCCATGTGCAGGAACTTTTCTGCTCATCCTCCCCACAGCGTTCACACATTTTCTTGTTTTTCCTTTTAAATGAAACATTTGAAGCTGTTTCAGGACAAGGGACAAGGTGAGTGGTCCTTGCACCTACAAGGGCAGGGTGGCAACTCCAACCTGTGGAATGCACAGCAGGGTCCATTCTCTCTGCCAATCCCAATAATTTATGCCAGAAGAGTCAAACCCCTGAAAAATCCCAAGAGCAACTCATACAAAAGTTACTGAGAGCTGCTTTAGGACTCCAGCCCTGTGTGTAGTGATGTTACATAAACATGGGGCTGACATGAATGATTTAGTGGCTGACCATGAATGAGACAAGCTGCCTCATCAGCTTGTCAGAAGACATAACAGTTTTGGGTTTAATGAAACCTTGAGAAGTAAATAAATACTTCCTATGGGTGTATCATGAAACATTTACTCCTAATTAAATTAACCTTCAAAAGAAGAAAATAAGTAAAATTCCTTATGAAGAGATAAAAATATTACTTCAAATGATCATGCCACTGTGATCGTCTGCAAATTTTATAGTCCTAAAATCTTTAAAAATCCACTAGATATCTAGGAGCACATTTATCAGCCATCTTTTAAAACTGTAGAAATGAAGACACTGTGCTGACAAAGTCTGACAGAGCGAATCAATGGCAGAACTAAGTACCAAAATCCCCTGATTCCTACTGCAAATATTACTCTACATTACCAACATTATCAACTGCTTTATACACCTACTTTTACTACCAAGTCTTAGTCATAAACTAAGATTTTCATCTCTATAAACTTAGAACAAATAACCTTTTCTGTTATTTTAACTTGGTGGGATATTTCCTATTGGAGGCAGCTGGCAAATCCTTGTGCCTTCCTCAATTTTTAACTTAACAGTGCTCACCAACAGAACATTTCACACACTCCAAAGCTCTGGGCACCACCCATTTCCCTGCTCTCTCCATCATTCTTGTTTTTTTTATAATGCCAAAAAACACACGATCACTTTGCCCCAGCATGTCTGAGGTCAGGCACCTGTAACAAAAAGTCTTCCTGGGACAAGGGCAGCAGTTTTCCTCAGTTTCTAAGCCAAAAAGGGGAGCAAAGTTGAGCTAGCAATAGGTTAATTCCATCTGGATCTTCCTCCCAAACTTGCACTTTGTAGGAGATTTTGTGTTAAGGGAAGAATCCTTTATCCCATGATCACTTTGGTGGGGGTGGCTAATTGCAATATGCATGAAGAAATAATAAACAGTCCTTCTGTTGGCACAGAGACCTGAATGTGTACATCCATACAATTAATCTGAAATTCACTGGGTTTTGAGTGTTCTATGTGTTTGCTTTTTAAAATTTTTTAATAAAACACTCAAAAAGGGGGATATTTGATTTGATGGAGTAGAACCAGAGTTAAAACCCACAATATCTAGTGTTTCTTTTATAATATGTTCACAGAATAGTGCTTTAAAGTTCTAGAAAACACTTGATGAGCCTCAAGGGCTAGAAAACCTCTTTACTACAAATTCTCTGTATTGGAGAGGGCTGGCCTGTGCAATGCATCACATTAGAGTTGGTGCACCAGTGAATGGACTATCACTTTTCAAAAGTTTGTCATCTAAGTACTAAAGCATTACCATTCCATACAAACTCATTGCAAGGGATGCAAAATATACAGATCAAACACAAATAAATATTCTATTCCATCCATGCCCATTCACAATTCAGATGAGGAAAACTCTCATATATTCCAGCTTCAGTCTGACTAGCCTAAAAAATGCAATATTGAGATGAGACCAGGGAGTCTCACATGGGGGACAAGCAGCATTCACTGAAATAAAAGTTTTCTCAGCACGCAAGAAATTTGCTGAATAGTAGACCTGACCTACAGTCAGCTGAGAAAAAACATAATAGGGGAGAATATTAACTCAAGTAGTATAAACTCAATCATCTCAAAAGCTGTTGGATAGGACTTGGGACAACCAAGATGATCAAGACTTTGTTCTTGGCCGTGTTAGACAGGCAAAACAAATCTTGGCACTCATTTGTACTGATGATGCTTTTAGTTCATGATGATCCCCTCTGTGAGTGAGGGGAGCAGTGCTGGCAAACTCCTCCCTGCAGCTCACCCTCACATCCCTGCCAGGGTTTCTGCATCAGAGGTGCTTTTCTGGGCTGTGGTGGCCTCTGCTTGGACATTCAGCATTGCCCCAAGCAGTGTTTGCTCCATTGTCTGATGCTCTGCTAAGATGAAAACAGGAGCTCCTCTACCCCACTTCTACATCCCAGCTGCACTGCAGTGAAATGCAAGGGGACAGTGATGCATCACCAGGAAAATCACACCAACTACTCCTTTCTGACTCAAACAGGTTTGAAAAAGTGGCTTATTTCTCCCCTGATTATCAGTCCTTTAGACAAATTTACAAAACACCTCAAAGAACATTGTAGAAATGAATGCTGCTGCTATCCTCAATATAGCCACGCAAGGTTGGGGGCTAATTTTTCTCTCCAGCCTAAAGGCAAAAGCAATAAATTGATAAAGAAAATAAATTATTGTAATGACTCTCATAGGCATCAGTGGCAGAGGAAGATTTAAAAAATGAAGTGGATTGTTTGCTCCTTGGTATTCTCTCATTATTTTACTGTCTATAAAAAAAATTCAAATTAGTATTTTCATTAAATAAAAAGTCCTAGTGCATAGTGTTAACGCTGCTGATTTTAGATCTGAGTGCTGATATTTCAATGTGTTGGACCTGTAAATGCAAACTGAAGCAATCACACAAACATGGGAGCTGTGAGAAAACAGAGCTGAAAGGTTTTTAATCCAAACAACCCCAGTCACTTGATTAAAGTTCTTGAATAATTTGCCCTATGTGAAGTTTTGGGGAAGTCTACTGATAACCAGGATATAAATTCTCTTCTCTTTGGGGTGCCATCTATTTCCATGCTTACAACACAGTGGAACTATTTTCAAGCTCCCTATAGCCTTGCTGGCTGTACTCAAGCTCATCTCATTTTGGGAGCTGTGGAGCCAGTTTATCACAGAGCTAAGCCCAGCCTGTTTTGGCTGCCTCACAGCAGCCTGCCAAGCGTGCTGCAGGGGAGGGCCACTGCTGTTCTGGCACAGTGTGCTCGGCAGTGCAAGCAGAGGGGTGGGAAGCAGAGCAGCTGCCCTGGTGTGTTGGTGACACACAAACTGCTTTGGGTGTGTCTGCAGCACTAGGGATGCACATCCCATGGATCACAGCCAAGGCAAGCTGAAAGAGCATCCCCCCCCAAGGAGCATTCCCACTGATCCATCCATGGACCATGATCCCATCCACGGAGCATTCCCACTGATCCATCCATGGACCATTCCCACTGATGCCCACCCATTCCCACTGATCCCATCCATGGAGCATTCCCACTGATGCCCACCCATTCCCACTGATCCATCCATGGACCATGCCCGCTGATCCCATCCACGGAGCATTCCCACTGATCCATCCATGGAGCATTCCCACTGATCCATCCATGGACCATGCCCACTGACCCCATCCACGGAGCATTCCCACTGATCCATCCAGGGACCATGCCCACTGATCCCATCCACGGACCATTCCCACTGATCCATCCATGGACCATGCCCACTGATCCCATCCAC